>CALNHX010001024.1:0-259382 GCA_940337035.1 Agriotes lineatus
ATAAAGACATTGAATATCTGGGGAATTTAATAAATTGACGTGATATTTCCGTTCTGGCCATCCGTAAAGGTCGTCTACGTTTCTCACACTCAAAAGCAATTTCGAAATAAAGTTGTGTGTGGAAAATGCGCTAATAAAATTCTCGCGAGCGCGTGTTGCAAGAATCAACAATATAAATTATTTTGTATTGCCTTTATATTTAAGTACATAAATCACATTTTAATCTCAACCACAAGCAGACGCAAGGGGCGCTGCTTTATGAACCGGAAGCGTATTATGAGGGCATCTTCACAATCACGAAAGTTTACTCTCACATCCTCGGCATCACAATTTTGTGTGGCGTATCAGTTCACCTTCGCTTTATAAGATAGACTATTGTAGAATGGGGTACTTTCTTGATCAAAGCGAGATCATGGAGAGCGTGCTCTGAAGCCAAACGCTAATATTACCGAAGAACTAAACTTTTATCTAGGCTGTGAGCACAGCTTTTCGATTATGCAGTGGCAAAAATTAACTTTTTTAAACAGGAGCCTCTAATGCATTCATGGTCTGATGGAAGACTGGTTATTTTGTTAAATGTCCCCCTTTCAGCAACTGCGCGTCCATTCGCGTTAAATTTGAAAATTAGCATTTTAAGATGAAAAGCAAACTTAAATAGGGAATCAATTCAGAAAGCGTCGCTTTAGGGGCGTTAAAGACCGTTATTGCGACTGCGTTAGTATGGCACCAGATAGGTCTTAGGACAATTCTTTTCTTTCTCTGACATTCGCGAGGTCGTGCTAAATATAGGATTTTTAGAAACATCTAAGGAAAATAAATTTATTTAATCCTTGGTTATCTTTCAATGTGTATGCTAAGAATAAAGTCCGAAAATAACATCAGTACAAATTCAATTAAAATAAGACGATTACCCAAATACTGCTTTTTAATTATTCATCTCCTTGGTATCGTATTGATTATAGACACTAACTAAATTATTATGTAAGTTGAATATGCCCATTTTTAACTTCAATATTTACTGTTCTGCAACGTTTCAATACTTAGAGGATACCTCCGGGTAACTGGATCTATTATTTATAAGTTAGTTTTTCGACTAAATATGACTAGGAAAACTGGATAAACCTGTGATTATCTAGAATACCGGTAGTTAATGATACAATATCTTTCTAAATCTAGAGGGTGGATCTGCAAACGAAGAAACCAATTAAAAATCTATGGTTTTCTAGATATTAAAAGGTGAATTTAAGAATAGAAATTTGGAAAGAATATATATTTCAAGAAAAAGGTTCGTTACAAATTGCACATGGTTCATAACAGACATATGAAATTGTCACCATATTAAGCAAAGCCACAATACCAAAATAATCCGTAAAAGGAAAATGGTTAGTGCTTTACATTTTTTTATAAATTTGTAGAATTGAATCCCAGACTTTGAAGAAAAATGTAACAGTCTCCAATTTGAAAAATCAGACTACAGATTGGTGGTTAAAACATGAAATCATCTACGAGTATATTTGTGTCGAGCAATTACATAAAAAAATCTGTAAATGGGTTTACACCGAACTTCCCTCGCTCGAATTAGATCAATTTGCAAATTTAAAAAAAATGTATCCCACTGGAGTTTGAACCCGCCGTATCTGCAGAGCGATCGTAACCGCATCTGCGTAGCGATCATAACCGTATCGAACTGCGCCATCCAGACTTATGGAAATGAGTGCGGGGCGCGCCTCTATTTAACGGAACTGTCTTATTGTTTAAACGTTTCGACTCTTTTGTAACATTATCGTGTATCTGTTGAGTCCTATTTTCGGCAAGTGTAAAGCCTGATTTATGGGAAAATGATTACTTCCTTCTATTTCAAAATTAACGCAAAAATAAACAAAATTTGATTTTGTAAGGTGCTCACCCTGTATATATCTGTCTGAAATTTTCACGGTTTCATGCCAGGTATATAATATATAAAATGTGTATGCAAAATATCATCTTCTTCCGACAAATAATTTTTGAATTATACCGCCAACAGACAGACAGACTGACAGGCAGACGGAATTGAGAACACCTGGTTTTCGTCATCTAGGGACCCTGAAACGTTAAGATCTGAAGAAATCTCGGAAGGTAATTTTTTTGCGATTACAATATACTTCCTTCGTCTTTCAGCAAAGGGAAGTAAAAATCTGTAAAGTGCTTTACCCAGAACCCTTGCAAGTGGCCGTTGTGGCACTAAACAATTGTAAAAATCAAAGGAAAATAGGGGTAAACTATCTTCACATTCCTTATAATACTGAAACAATAAAAGAAAAAACTTGGCAATGCGAATTAAATCAATTTTAAATAAAAAAATATCGGTGATGGGATTCAAACTACATTGTCTGTGAACGCGAATTTAAATTCGGCCTCTAACTCCACGGGCCATCGATGTGCTCTTCCGGCTTGGCGATGCGCGGCTGTATTTAAGAGAATGAACTTGTTCAAACTTTTTGACTCTATTACCATATTACTCTGTATCTTTTGGGTCCCATTTTCGAGAAGTCTAAAGCCTGCTCTATGTGAAAATTATATATTTCTCAGTTAACGCAAAAATAAATAAAATTTTATATTTTTCTGGTGCTCACCCTGTATATATTTGTTCGACATTTTCTCGGTTTCATTCCAGGTAGATATACATATAATTTGCATGCAAAATGTCGTCTTACTCCAACTATTTAGAAATAAAAAAAAATACCGGTGGTAGGTATCGAAGAGCAGCGCCTGCGAATGCGAATTTAAATCCTGCCTCTGATTCATCGGGCCATCGAGGAGCTCTACTGGCTTGGCGATGCGCGACTGTATTTAAGAGAACGGACTTTTTGTTCAAACGTTTTTACTCTTTTACGTCATTACTTTGTATATCTTGGGCCTTATTTTTGACCTATGTGAAAATTATTACTTTTATCTATTTCTCAGTTGAGGCAAAAATAAACAAGTGGAATTGGTAGATAACTAACGGTTGTTGAGAAGCGCAAGAATGATGGCTTCAGATACGAAATAGAGGTTTAATAAGAACCTCTGGCCTGCAATAATTATGCACATGCGTCGCAGAAGTCAACATTATGCCAAAACTTACCTTTGCTACCAAGCAGTATGATTTTTCCCAGTGTAATTTTTGGGTTGGTTAGGGATGAGGACCATCAACTAACGGCCCCTTTAACATTGAAAGATTTTGCGGAGATAACGTGTTCTTTCGGAAAATTCGTTTAGTAAATGTCATTAAAAGGAACGACAAATATGCGTCTTACAGCACCAGAAGTAGACTCAAAAATTTACAAAATTGAGAACTGGAAATAGCTCTACTCTGAAGTGGTATATGGAAAGTATAATTAATTGCAAATCCAAATATTTGCAAAAACTATAGAGGCAACTCACAAGTCCTCTCTGTTCCGATAACTTACCAAACCAAAACATAACCGTAGTTAACCCTAAAATACTGACAGAATGAATTAAAATACCGAAATAACAAACAAAAGATTTAGTAAATGCACGGAAGAACTCCCAAAACGCAAGCCTCACAAACCACCAACCCAAAAAATATTAATAAAGCACATGCAGAAACCCTCTGGGTTGCTACAATGTTGCAGTGAGAGCTGGCTTAGTAAGTCTATTAAATGTTAACAGTCACTAATTCAAGTTTGAAATTATTGACATTCGTAAACAATTGTTCAAATTTTACTAACAACCATTGGGAGTTAGTACTACATAAAGCGACATTTACTAATGTGACAGTTAAGGCTACCTTTAGTGTGATCAAAAATTATTTACACCTAGTATGGCTGTGGAATAGTTCCTAATTTTTGAATGCAACTACGTTTATTCATAAATATCAAACTTGGCATTTGATTTTTAAGTGACTTCTAGTTGTATTTATAAATTAGAAACTATTTCATAGCCATACTACGTGTAAATAATTTTTGATCATACTGTAGAATCAAAATAGAACCAAGTAATGTATTCTTTATTCACTTACATAAAATTCGAAGCCAAATTATTTTTTACGAAGAGTGTAACATAAATAACTATTGCTTGTAGAAAACAAAAAATAAACACTTCGACACTAAAGACTATTTTTCAACTAGAAAACCCGTTACCCATAACATGGCAGAAATGCATGGCATTTTGCTGTGCATAAAACATTTATCTTTTAATAAAAACATTTGTTCTAAACATTCACTGGTAAGGTGTCATGAATGTTAACTATCACTAGTGAAAGTGACTTAATTTTTTTTTAGTTTGCTTGAGTAACTATAAACAAATTAGCAAATTCTAACTCTTTCAGGTGATTGACTACTTGTATTGATTTCCTGCATACACTGTAACCCATACATACACGGAGTCACGTTGGAGTATAGCTAAAATTCATATTACCCTCACTGGATTAATACACCGAGTGACTATAAATGTTTGTAGAACCACAATGCGTTAAAGATTCCCGTAATTTTTTGCCGCTCTATTGTATATGTATATAATACCCCTGTGCAGTATACACGCTATTGACAAAGAAATATGAAAGGTTACATAACAGAGTTGCATCACAAGTCAGTATTTTAGTATTATAGAAGTGTTTAAGTATTTAGTAAGCAATTATATTTTTGAAATTTAGTAAAAATAACATGAAATCAATATCAATAGCTGACACTAATTTATAGTGCTAAAATAGTTACAGTGAAACTGCAAAGAGTATTCTGTTTTTCAAGGTACTCTAAACCAACGGAACAGTGTCACATTCAAATTTAGTTTTCTATAAAATCATTATATGATGTGACTGAAAGAACGTTTGGCATTATTATAAATTTAACAGAGTTAAAAAGCACCAACAACTTCTAACGTATCTATGCAGTATTTATCGGATGTTCCATGTCTTAGTGGTTTTCATTAAAATAATACTATATACGCTGTATGATATAAATATGACTTTAAAATAAGTCACCTTTTTGACAATTGTTGTTTGGTGATAAGTGTGTGTTTCTTTATACATGGACTATTGAATTTTCCGATATAAAATAAAGTATAAGAAAATAGATTAAGGTGAAATAAAAAAATTCAAAATATTGCTATGGACACATTTTGCTAGCCTTATATGTAAAATAATAATTATTATTAGTAATTTATAACATAACCAACAATACAAATATTATTTGTAAGAATATCCAGAAGATGTAATAATTTAAAGTTCAGATTTGTTATAAAATAGCGTAGGCCTTGTAAATAATTCATAGTATGGTTTTAGAATACCATTATTTTTGTGCAAAAACAAATTAAAATCAAAGTAGGCTTGGCATTTCATGCAACTAAAAACAAAACTGTAGACAAGACAATTGGGGGCAACTTATTCAAGAGGTTGGTTGTGTTTTGCTAAGCTCCACAATCAATGATATTTATGTGCTATTAAATAACCAAATTTACCAAGAAGTTGTGTTTTTATTGAGAGGGTGTGACCAAGGTAATTTATGGAAGTTTTCTTTGTATAGAGCTTTTGCAACAGGTAGATACGACACAACAAATTGGTCAAACGCAAGCCAGAGTATTTCAAACTAATTCTACGGAGGTCCAGCCAATTTTATAGTGAGTGTACAAAGTGCATAAGCGATTACTGCACGTGTGGTGCAGCGTAGCCCTATATTAAGGCCCCAGCCTCAGTGAGAGCTATCCAAAGGGTCATCCAAGTGCAGCCGACATCGAGGTGCAAACGAGTGCAGATTTGGTGGTACACCGAGATCATCTTAGAAGCCATCTAAAGGTCAGAGTTTGCCGGCTAAGAAGTGTAATTTTGTTATTGTGTTCCGTTGGCTTTGGTTTTGCTATTTATTTCCGGTAGTGGCGTAGGTAGAAGTTTTTTGTTTTGTGACGCGATGTACTTACATTCAATTTTTATTGCAGAGCAACGGCGTTCACTGCGTGGACATCAACAATTTAAATAGAATAGAACATCACGATTAAGCTGAGCTATGTTGGAGCTAAACCCTTTTTTATGATTTGCATTCATGTAAGTACTAGCACAAGCTTGGTTTTTCTGCTCATACGCCGGAGGAGTCTTATTTTATATTTGTACAGTTAGAACCATTGGCCTGCAATTTGCGTAGTATGACGCTGAAAGCCTTCGATACACGGGCACTGTAATCATTTAAGGTAAATTTTAGCGCAGCCATGGCTGCCTCTCGAATAAATTCGCTGCCATATCATCTATCGCGTGTGGCAGAACTTGTAACAGTCAGTTGTAATTATCACTTCCAAATTTTTAACTTTGCATCCAACGTATTTTTTCTTTGCTTGTAAAGGTATCTTGCTGGGAATTTGCGTTGCGACAAAATAGTTACATCATTTTTTGTGTTGACACAACACAACCAATTTCTTGGCATCGCCAGCAACGATGCTAGTGTTACCTGTGCGTTTAGTAAGCCAGGTAAATTGCAAATGACATGTTTAAGTGCCTTGTTATATAATTTAACTATTATTAAAGCATCTTATTACTGCTGCTACTGGTATATCTGTTATTCAGTCACATTACCTGCTCATTTTTTTTAAAATTCAGGATTGTTAAGCGAGAAGCCAAGAAGTGTAGGAGCGTTTTGGATTTGAATATTAGCTAGATCTGTAGTCTTTTGTCGTGGTTAACAACTGGTGTCCGCTTGCATTTTTTTTCCAAATTACTTTAAGCATTTTCCTAACTTAAAGAACAGCTGCGTAGTTTCTATTCACGGCAATAATCAGCCGAGAGTTTGTGCTAGCCAAGGCTGTGGTGGTCACCTTTCGTTTAAGGGTGGCTCACTAGTCTGTCTCTATTTTTTTACTTTTAGTAATGTTCCGCTTTCAACCCATGTAGTAAATAGCCCCGGGACGTTCATTACCATGTAAAATTACAGGTTCATGTTTTTGTTTTTAGATATATTTTTATTGTTGCACATACCTGATTGAAATTTGAAAAATGATTATTTTGCTAGGAACATATTTTTTTTACATCCTAGATAATTCAATCAGTGTTCTGTTGGCTTGTTATCAACAATGATTTCTAATTCAACTGAGCCTATACCTTTAAACACCACCAGTGAAGCGTTCGGCATTGAAATGTTTTGTAAAGTTTATGTATCGCCATATGTAGATTATCTTCTAAGTTCGCAAGTAAATTCTGATCAACTGCATTTAATAGCATATCGACCTATTTATTTATTTATTTATTTAATTCGCACTCAGCCAACAGCCGTTAGGCCAATTATAGGCGTCGCTGTGCAGTTATGAGGACTTCCAACCCCACTAACGTCTGTCATGCTGTTGTATGACCGCCGGGACCAACTTTTTTCCGTGATAGCCGTACCACGAGGCGCCGAGAGATGCGGTTGATTGTTTCAATATTTTCGCTTCCTCTCATTTTGCTTGTTTTCCATGTACCTATAGGCTTTGTGTGGGTCGCATTACACGTTGAAGGGCGGCTTTTCGAACATAATTTCCCACAGCTTGTTTATTTTCTTTTTCGGATGCCTTTTTATAATCCGTAAATGCTATGAAGATTGGGAGATTAAATTCTCGACATTTTTCAATTATTTGAGTTAGTGAGAAAATGCAGCTGAAGCAAATCTTTACCCCTAAAGTCCTATTTAGGATTCCAGAGAATGTTTTCTATTGTATCATTTAGGCGTTGTTATAATAAATGTATAATTTCTTTGGCATGTGTTTAATAGGCTAATATCGCTATAATTGTTGCAATCATTGCGACTTGCGAGTGTGTAATGAAGCAGCAGTAGTATACTTTGTTATTTCAATGTTTAGTCCATCACTTCCTGGAGATGCAGAGCGACCGTTAGTTCATTGTCCCTATTATGGTTTACATTTTGTCAAAATGTGTTGATATTGCTGGTTCGACATCTTCTTTTGTCCGCAACTTTTTGTAATATTTTAGCCGTTCACTTTCATCGATTGTATTAAGTTAGAGGTTATTTTTTCGGATTTGTTTAAGTGTTTTATGATTTTGTATGCTTTGTATCCAATGAGAACTCGTTGGACTGAGCTATTATGTATAAATGAATCTCATTTATGGTTGTGTTCTTAAATGTTTGAATGCATATCTGAAAAAAATTAAACGTTGAATATAGATTTGTGATGTTTGTCGCCAACAAATTTTTGTAATCAGCAAAATTAAAGAAATTGCTTAGTGTTGGTGTTAGCATTAGCCAATATGCACAATTTAGGAGCAGTCGCGCCATCTTGCCATTTCAACCGATTCAAATCAGTTTCGGAAAAACTATTAAAATATAATAACACCAGCTTCTAATAGAACATTTAATAAATGCCGTATTTTTAAATTTTCGTTTTTTTGTATATAAAAATATCATTGGAAGTTAGTTGTGTGCGATAGGTAACTAATATTTTGAATACCGATGAATTAATCAGCTGGCAGAAGTAATCCACCATTAGAAAGCCTTTCATGATTACGCTTTCTCTCCGTTGTTGCGAAGCTGCAATTTCACCTAGTTCCTATGTTGGGGTTTAGTTAAAACTAAATTTAGTCAAAATTATAAGGAAACAGAAATTGAGGTTATATCTTGTAATTTTATTTTTGGTGTTCGATCGTTTTAAAATTCGGTAAAAATCTTTCTGATTTTGAGGAGGGTGTAACTCTCCGTTTCAATTTTATTTCTGTAGCGCGTTAATGCATTTGTCACCTTATTTCGGACCACCTTATATCTAATGGCTGTAGCAAAAGAATTCAAGATTATCACAGCAGGCCGTGCGACGAGATTAGCACCTGCGGTTTTCATGTTGAAACTGGTCTAGCATTTCGATTCGAGTTGGGGGTCAAACAGCCGAAGAGCTGACAGAGTATTGAGTTTTTCGAGAAGCACGCTCTTGCGAGTCTCGAGGATTTGAATCGCTGAGCTAAGCTGAAGAGTTGTTTTCGTAAGGCGCATTCTGTGTAGGTAAGGAAGCTCATCTCATTATATTCTTTGCGTGCTGATTTTAAATATTTAGGCTGGGTACCTTTGCGCTGCCGACGATTGAAATCGCTGCTAAGCATCCTCTGATATAATTAGGCCGAGAACACCGTTCGGTAAGAATCCTTTTGCGGGATTATTTTCGCGACTAATTTTTAACATTTAGGCTGGCAGTTACGGGTCAAAATCGGGGAGTTACGGGCCAAATTCTGGCTAAAATCAAGCAGTTGCGGGCTAGAAGGAGCTAATATCCTTTAGTGTGGGTTATTGTCTTGCATGGGCTAATTGGGCTTAAACGAAGGCTAGAAATTCAGCTAATTTAGTTCCCCGATCCTACTTCCGCATGGGTTAAGAATTCCGGACATATGCCGCTACCTTTTGTAGTTTGCTCACTTATAGCAGTGGCGTCGTCGCTTTGGAAGTCTTAGAACTAAGCAGCCAAATCTAACTTAGCATCTTCATGGATGGAGACACAGGATAGTTCCACTTGCGATCGCTGGATTTCAACCTCAAGTTAAAAACTGTAAGGCATTTGCCTTAATTTTCTCAGTTCTTACTAAGATCTTAGCAAAACAAACTGAACAAGTTTAATCAACCTTTTTGGCTCAAACCTTAATAACGCTAATGAGCGAGAATTTAATAATTTAAAATTGTTGAAATAAGCATGTGCATTGTAACTCATGTACCGCGCTTTATGCGTTGGTTGTTATGCATTTGCGCTAGCACAGACGTTGTCCTGGAGTGCGAATTAAGCTATAATTAGCATTTAGTGGATTAAATATTTGGAAGTAATTTCCCAATTATGATTTATTATTTCATTTTGTAGGCAATAGTACTATCACTTTCTTTGCTGTCACATGGCCTAAAGGCTAACACAAGTAATTCATCTGTTACTGCGATATCTGGGTTCAAATAAATGCCCCTATTACTAATATTTGTTTGTGTTTTCTTTTGCAACCCCTCTAGCTGAACGAGTAATCTATGCATGCGGTGGAACTCCAAAGGTAGGCGGTTAGTTTTGTTTTTATAGGTTGTGAGTAACTACAAGACACCCAATTTCTATTTATCCTTCTGTTCAATGTAAAAGCCCGAAGCATTTATTATCATGATCCTTACACCACGCCATTTTTTGCTGAGAGTCATCGCCCTTGTGTGGTTATTAACAGACTCTCAGCCTACATTAAAATAAAGAAGGAGAAGAAGATAGTATGCATAAGGCTGATTTGTATGACATATACACTTGCTTAAAGTACTTGGAAAACTATTTTTCCTTGTCGTAAAGGTCCCGTTTTTAAACAAAGTAGAGTAAAAAATCTGAAGGTGCTAGATCAGGCAAACAAGACGCCTGCTGGACAATGATAATTTGTTTCTGTCTGTGCCAAGAATTGTCAAATGATAATTTTTGAAATTGTGTTACTGTTTTGGTTGTGTCTAACCCTCAAATTAGTCAGAAGCTTTATCAGATACGAAACAAGGACAGTCTATTCTCACTTAACTTGATTTATTTTCGAATTGCGACATACATAAATATTTGACTAGCTTTTATTCCAGATGGAGGCTTAACATCATATCGACAACTGCTTTCTTGGATTACCTCGTATATGCAAAAAAATCCCCTTCTGAGAGTTCTTCAGAGCTTCACATTTAAAGGTGCCTAGTTGATGTTGGTGTTTTCTCAATTCCGTCTGCCTGTCCGTCTGTTTTTCTGTTCGTCTGTCTGTCTGTCTCTCTGTTAAAGGTATATCCCAAACATTGTTGGAGAAAGACGATATTTTGCATGCAGATTAGTTCTTTCCCTGGATCGAAACCGAATATACTGCCACTTAAATATATACAGGGTGATAATCTTAAAAAAGAAAGTTCTATCTATTTTTGCTTCCATTCAAGCACTATTAGTTAAATAAAAGAAATATTTTCCACATACTTCAGGTTTTTACCCTTGAAGAAAAAGGCCATATTTTGGACCCAACATATACCGGGCGAACAGCTTCAAAATCAAATTCTTGTTACTTTACCTTTCCCTCCAATAAATAGTTTTTGAGCTCTATCGCCAACAGATGTTCAGACAGACAACCGGACAGACAGACAAATGAACAGACGGAATTGAGAAAACATGTTTTTTGACATCTAGGAACCCTCAAACGTGAACATCTGACGATATTTCGCAAGGTGACTTTTCTAAATAGTACTTCCTTAGTCTTTTAGATGAAGGAAGAAAAACATTTGGAAATATCAAAGGAAGACCAGAGTGATCAAAACTATGTACAAAATAGGTACAACGTAATGTTGTTAATAATACTGAAACATTATACATAAAAACTTAGTAATAAGCATTATAAAAATTTCCAAATAAGAAAAGATGCAACTGATGGGATTCGAACGCGCTATCAGATTGCCATTTTTAGTCAGACGCGAGATCAGACGTTTACACGCATTTTATTTCTTCGCTTATGAGTATCTTATAAAGAATGCGCAAACTACGATGTTCATCCTGTATTTTTTTCAGGTCCATTTTTGTCAAGTGTAAAGACTTGAACTATGTGAAAGATATTAGTTTGAACTATATCTGAATTAAAGCAAAAATACATAAATTTTTTAAGGTGTTTACCGTGTATTTATTAGATCAAAAGTGTATTCTATTTTGAACCGGGTAGATATTGTACTGATTGACTGCATTGCTCTATATGAGTTATATAGGTAATGATTGACTACGTTTGACTTTTCTTATACTAATTAAGTTTTAACCAAATTCTCTTTTAAGATATATTCAAGTAATTCATCTGCCCTTTAATATGAATTATTAATATTAAATTATTAAATATTTCTATCTCAGCAGAACATGATTACTCTCAATAACAGGTCGGTTCACGCATTCTAAATATTGTTATTCCTAAAAAGTGATTTTGTTTAATGAAAGCTTACTGTAAAATCATATGACACTTTCTACAAATGTCAACGTCACTCAAGATTATGCCAGTGGAAAATTTATCAAAAATACACATTTGTTACAATTTGTCATTCCATAAACATGAAACTAGTAAGCAGTACTTTTTAAATTACTGTACCTCACTTTTAAAATGCTTTACTTTTTAGTTCTTTGAATAAATACCTGCAGTCTAAAGAACTTGATCCGCTTCTTCACTAATCCAAACACATACCAACTGCTCACCGAAGTGTCTCAAGCTGCAGAATAAACCCAGTATAGATTCAAGTAACTGCCAATAATTGCAGACACCCTCTGGAACGGTTACTTTACAAATAAGATAATCTGCAGACAATGCAACAACACGAATCTCGGCAAGATCCACCAGCAGTAAGGCCGTCCGCTCACTGAGACGGCGCAATTGCGACGCAACTGACAAGAAACTCATAAGCGATAATCGTGGCGGTTGTTCTATGGGTTTATGTACTTCACTACATACTGCTGCGATTGCGATGCGATCGCGATGCAACTTGCACAAAATAATTGCTCGCGACTGTTAGTGCCAATCGCGAAGCGATTAGTTGCGGGGTAAAATGCAAGGAATGTCAAACTAGTACAAAAATATCCTTGTATTGCAAGCTGCGTTTTTCAATCGACGACTTAACCTTTTCCACTAATACATTAAAGCTCTCCTTTGACATTCGGTAGCATGATTTTGCTCATGTTGGGAGAGCTCTCTTGCTGCGACAAAATACAAGTATTGCACTTTTAATTATTTTTGATATAGGGGTGAACGTGAACCTCCATTTCGGTTTCTTGTCCTTATTTCGTATGTATCAGTAAGCTATAACCACGTCACCATCATCGTCATTCGAAAGTATTTTGCAGTATGTGCATAACACGAGTTGAAGTCGCAGTCGCGTCGGACCAGTGGACGGAGAGCCTAACTGCAATGTCCTTTCCAAATCTTACCAGTTGTTGACAATCCAATAACACGAATCTCCACAAGGTCCTACTCACAAGATGTTTACTCCACTAATAATCTTGATAATGTACAATACTAGTAAATACAACATTCGCCATCTAATTTACATGATATAATCAACTACCAATAAACTAAGTTCAGAATCCAATTTCATACATTACTTTATATAGTTTGTAGTATTTTAACTTATTGTCCTCATATTCATACATCTTTTCTCCATCTCTTCATTAAATGATCTTTTAAATTAATATTTTATCTCTTCTCGCAAATTTTATACAACGTATACCTTTTTATATACCAAATAGATTAAAAATCATAGTATAAAGGGTTTATTTTTAGCCGTTTATGTTATAAATACATGTAATGGTAAATTTTAATTGGGTTGATGCTTTTGCGCGTCATTTTGCTGTTTACCCAAACATAAATAAATAAATAAATAAAAATAAAAAAGGTGAAGACACTGAATTGACAGATATATCTGGAGCAAACTTTAGGAATTACAAAAAAATAATCTGAAGGTTGAACTTGCCGTGAAAAAGTTTTCTGTGAATTGCAAAGAGTATTTAAATCCCAGCTACCAAATGCAATACAAGTTCGAGCCCATGTAACCGAAGCTTGGGCCCTTAATGTGGATATAGTAGAAAAGTTAATTATCACTCACGAGCGATAAGGCAACATGTTGGTAAGCAACAATGAAAGGAGAGGGGTTTACATCCGACGATAAGTGACGGTGATAATGCTTATTAGGTGTAAATAGTTGGTTATTTGACATGTGCAGGACAATATCTCCCTAAAAATGTCATAATAATGGGTTTTGATAATTCAAAATATTTCGCTTGATCGGCAGATATTGACTTTAGCGTCTTCTATAACTTGTGATAGCTGTAGACTATTGGCATTAATATCTCATGCCAGCAAAGTTATGCTCTATATTCTTCAAGTAAGAATTCAGCGTTTTATATCTTGGCAGATATCTCCGGATTCGAAGTGCGGCAGCGCGAGAGAGCAGATTTTGAATCTACGCCAACTTAGAGAGCAATCCCGAGGATATGTATGTTTTGTCGTTTATTATAAGGTCTATGACAACGTTCGTTTGCCTGAGTTGTAGAGAATTCTCTTACAAATGGGGACAACGAACCAATTGGTATGTCTCATCCATCGTCTCGATGAAGAAAATCCTGTCGTAAAAAGCCACAAGGAGACATCTGACTATTGTGTCGCTAGCAAGGGGGCTAGATAGTAATGTGTTCTCTAGTCAATGTTATTCAATATCTACAGTGAATATATGATGCAAAATGTTCTGAAAGTATGGTAAGACGGAAAGAAAATATCTTACCTAAGGTTTGCAGAGCTTTATGAATCTGAAATACGTAGACGAATCCAGATGGGCAGGTGCGCAACTACACTCAGTTAAATAACATCTGACATATTATAAAAACTACCACAACTAGATTGATAAATGCACTTGTATTTTCTGTTTTTCCTTATGCCGCGGAAACGTGGAATGTTTAGAGAAGTAGACAGACGGCGTATTGTTACCTCTTTAAGATATGAGTCTGGAGACGCACGCTGCGAATTCTTTGAGCTGCTTATCTTATGAATGCTTTTATCTTATAAGGAATAAAACCTAGAGAGCGATTTCCCAACATTGTAATTTCACGAATCCCGACTTTTTTCGCACATATGGAATCGCAGAGAGGAAAACACGGAGAAACTTGTTCATGGCAAACGTGAGGGAAAAAGACGTTCCCCCAGACGGTGGGTAGAAATCACGAAATGCGTGTTAGGTCAAAACTTCGACAATGCTGCGCGGCTTGGTACCAATCGTAATAAGTTAGAAGGTGTGATGCAGTAAAGCGACCAGTTAATCAAAGGAAGATTGTTTAGGTCACATTATGAAGAAAACAATGGTTAGCAATTTGTCGACTTGAATACCCTCTGTAGTTAAATACGGGCCTCAAGAAGCGCTGAACGAAGTATGCTTTAAACTCATATAGGTATATCGCCCAAAAATTTTTTCACAGTAAAGATCCAATGCTAATGCGTTGAATGCAAAGCAGCTATCGCGAGGGGCATAATCGCAAGCAAATAAAAATTACAGTTTTATTCGGCTTCATCGTGATGAATAATTTCCAGGCTACGCAGCAAAATTTCCGTCAGAAAGCAGCTCCGTCTGATTTTATATACATATATATTTGCAGGGTACAAACCTGATGTGCGGGCGAACCATCAGCAAGAATCCATTCGACCTCAGGAGTGGGACTTCCATGTGCCGTGCATACTAAACGCCCTCCCGAGGTGTTGCTAAATTCATAGCGATGCGGCGGCTCCTGCACAAACAGGGGCCCCTGCAGGTCTAGGCCCCCGCTCCAAACTGTAACAAACACATATTTCAAAACGGGGAAGCACTCACGTCTTGGCAACAGTGTTGTTGCTTGTAAATTTTAAAAAGTAGATACGAAAATCGACGATGAAATGCTATTGCATACTACTTATTTCATTCTCTATAATAGATAATTATAAAAGACTGAAAATCGAAGCAGAAAGTGTTTATTATCAAACACAAAAGAGTCATTAAATAATATTACAAAGGTATTATGCAAAAAACAAGTATGAACACGAACGCACGGACTAGTTAGGTTATCACATGAGTTTTTAACAATATTTAGCGTTGATGCATTGACAATGTGTCTGGGGGAGAGCATTCCATGTGGTCGTAACTCTATTTGACAAAACGTGCTAGTGGCATAGTTTGTGAAAACTTTTAAGCACTAATTTAAAGTTATGCCCAAGCAATCGTTCATCACTGTTCGGTTATTGGAGCCAATATTCAGGACCAGGTAAGCACCAGTTCTGGACTGCGATGATATCGGCTCTTATTTTATCTTTTACAGTTAGCGGATTAGCAAAGAATTTAGTATCATCAGCAAATAAGGATGCGTTGATTTTCAGCAACAGTGTTAAGTCTGCAACAACCGAACCTTGAGGTACTCCACTTTTCGCTTAAATTTTCTAGAAAGCTAACCATCTATTCTGATGCAACTGCTTCGACCTTCCAAAAAGTCTTGAATCAACATTAAAAGTTTTTTTCTAACCCCATAATGCCGAAGCTTATAGATTAGTCGTTAATGAGCAACCAGATCAAAAGCTTTTGAAATCTAGATAGATAACGTCTATAGGCTGGTTACTGTCAACGGATTTAGGCTACAAGACGACACACGGGAGAAGATTTGTGACAGTAAAATGACCTGGCATAAATTTATGTTGATTACTTTTTAGGATATTGTGGGTTATAAGAAAGTCTTTTAACTCTTTTGCTAAAATTTTCCATGCATTTACAAGTTACCGAAGTAACGTATAACTCAAAAACTATTTGTTAGAGGAAGAAAGTATCGTCTTCCTGCATATTGTATATCTACCTGACATGAAACCGAAAAAAAGTCGGAGAAATATATACAGAGTAAGCATTTTAAAAATTAAATTTTGTTTGTTTTTGCTTTAACTGAGAAATAAATAAAAGTAATAATTTGCAGATAGGCTTTATGATTGGCGAAAATGAGACCTAACAGATACAGGGTAAACATCGCAAATAGACAGAATAGTGTGGTATCTTTCTAAGGCAGCAGAAACTCGTCCACGTCGAACACGCCCGTGGCTCAGTTATTCTAACGCGAACAAGGAACTGGCCTCGAAATATTTGTCTGAGAGTGCGGATATCGAATCCCAGAGAACTATTTTTTTTTATTTGCAAATTGATTTAATTCGTGCAAGGGAAGTTCCGTGCAAACCGCTTTACAAATTTTCGTAGAATGGAACGACGATAGCTTCCTTCCATTCAGATGATAATTTACCTTCTTCTAAAGACCCGTTCATTAACTGTGCCATTGGTTTAGCCAAAGAGTATATGCAGTTGTTGTATGTACTTACTAACTACTAATATTATATTCTACTTTTTAAATTAAATTTAAATCTGAGGACGAACGTTTAGCTGCTGCATTATCGTGAGCCAATTATAACGATCTTTTATGAAACGTGTAAAATTTGAAAAACACAAGTCTCCCACAGCCGAGTCTGATAACACGACGTGTACCATAATAATTATAGTTACGATCTACTCTCAAAAATTCATAAAGTAATTGAAGATAAAAATGAGCAAAACATTTTAAAACGAAAAGAGCGAGTATGCTCTGTTAGTCACTTCGCTACTAACGTTAATAACGATTTTGTTATAATGAAATCATTATAGTACTGAGCCTCATAAACTATATCCGTATGGCATACAAACTGAAGCTCATAATGTTACCATTAAGGCATGCGAGCAAATAAAAATATGGGACTTTATTCATGTAGGTTGATCATAACGTAAGTTGTTGATAGTTTTCCTTTTCAAAAACAAATATAGTTCTTCTTAACAACTGACATATTTTACTTTGAATTCTTATAGTAGAGAGTGATCGACATCACAGTTGTTGTTTAGTATAGTTTTCACTTTAGAATATAAATATATCTCATCTAGATCCAAGAATTGCATTAGATAATTTGGGTTAATTAACTTTTGACTTTTTCATTCTACCGCAGGTTGTGTATAATTTGAATAATCACTTTAATTTTTACCACCATTCTTGTTTTCAAATGGCTATTAACTAAGATGTCATGTGACGGGAACTTGATCTTAGTTGCCTGAGTGTGTTTGAAGTAAAATTTTAGTATATAACCCATTTGTACATGTATGTTCCTTATGGTTGTTATAATGTATGAAGTGGACGCCGCTGGTAGCTCAAATACGCGCCGATGTGTTTGCACACACCTAGCTATACAAAGAATAAACGCCAGGGTGAGCGTGCTTTGAACTTTCGTAGTCACAAATGCGCGCTGTGTGCCCTTATCTTTCAGGGTGTGACCCAGCGTTAGTTAATAATACGCGTTCATTAATTTTCTGGGACAGTCGTAGAACAAAGAAGTATCACAATAGTTGACTGTTAACCTCACGGAGAGTTTCGACGTCCTGAAGACATTGTTTTTTAGCCATAGTTGAAGTAAGTCAAAAAGGGCGTCCTTAAGCGTCGTCCTAGTAAAAGTATCGACGGGAATACCTGTGAGGGACGAATCCAGGTCATTACACCACTGCAATTCAATGATCATCACTTAAGGTAGGTGATTTATGACAGATTTATAAATCCTCCGAAGCCAACAAAGCGCGCGCTACTATTGATTGTAGTAGACCGTTAGCATAAAGGCGTGGTAGAAAAAGTTGTTCGTACTTAACTATATTACTAGTATTGTCCTATTATAGGAAATATACCGGGTTGCAATAATGTCAGGGCCTCTATCTCCTATACTTATGCACGGATTTGTATGAAATTTCGAATTGACAGACAAATATAGCATTTAAAAATTTTTAAATGCCCTGTATATTTTATATTCTTCAGAATCTATGACTAAAATTACATATGATAGTGTAGCCAAAATATGCTTCGGTATTACACAAAAACGTTTTACAAATGTATTAAGTATTTTTTTAGTTTCGGATAAAAACAAAGTAGTGCTTGATGAATATCGTTAGATTGGTACCTAATTAAAATGTCTATCTAATCGCAAAATGTAACTTAGTGGATGCCATTTAATTTTTTTTTAAGAAACACGTGTAGTAAATTTGATTCTTTCATGGAGGGTTTCTTATTGATCTAACTCATGAAATAGCGATTAATATGAGTTACTAGAGCCAATTGGAACAGATTGTCTCCAGTCGCTGCTTTCTATGGTAAAATATAAAATAGGATTTTTTTTTTGTTTAGACACGTAAAAATATGGCAAGTGAATCGCATGTAATTTGTCGTCGTTTCCCATAAACCTAAAATATACAAGGTGATCTGTTCAAACTTCTGTTTGTCCATGTAATAGACAATTTGGAGAAATTGTGCGGAAACAAATTTCACTGCAAAACTAACGTGTGAGCAAACGAAAATGAAATCAAGTTTGGCTTTGAAATATTTGTTGTATGAATAACATGTTGGTGGCACTGTAAGTCTATGTTAAATTCGAGGGTAGCAGATTAGGTTTTGCTTCAGTCTGTGTCAAAACTGAAGCAAAACCTAACCTGATAACCTCGAATTTGACATAGACTTACAGTGCAACCCACATATTATTCATACAACCGATATTTCAAAGCCAACCTTGATTTTATTTTCGTTTGCTTACTTGTTAGTTTACAATGTGTAACCGTTACGGTAGACGTGTGCCGCGCTCAGCATTAGTATGGTATCTATAGGTCAAGTTTGAATACACATTGTTTACAAGCAGTGAGTTTTTATGCAATACCAAAAATAGAAAAGAACGACTGAGTCCAAAAAAGACTGCGCAAGCTAGTGTTCATCTACGTAAGGTAATGCTGTGCATCTGGAGGGAGAAAAAAACGCCACCTAGTATGCATCGCTTCCAGAAAATCTAACTATCATTGCTGATGTTTATTACGAATAACTCCGTTGTCTTAAAACCACAACAAGACGGTGTCAAAGGATTTTTGCAGCATAATAATGGCCGTCGACATTTTGTTAGGGCAACAGTGGTTTTTTTTTGACGTCTCGTATCTTCCCGTACCGACACCTTCGAATATCCGTGTTTTCTCGCTCCATTTTGAAATCTCTGACAAAGTCAGGGGTAAATTGTGACAGGTATCGCCATCTGTTGCACGCAAGTTGCTCATCGCAGACCCCTTGCGAATATCACTATTAACCATTTCTTTCCAAGTCGATCCCTAGGAATCATTACAAGAATCGTCAGCAGAGAGACTCAGTCTTTAGTTTTCTTCGGAAAGCACGGTGCACATGACGTAATTCGGCTTATCGTGTTTTTATTCCCGTACCGCAGGCTCATTGTTTAACGTTCGATTGTCTACGTGATCGAAGTCACGTATGATTGTTGCACAACTTGACGTAACCCGAACGTTTCTGTATGAGTTAGAGAGAGAAACTAAGGAGCATTTTGCGCCCCTTCCGTTCGCAAACGCGCTTCTTGGGGCGGCGTTAGTAGACCCATTCTTGACCTCACGTTGTTAACACACCGAAATAAATAGTTAGTGTCTGTGAAACCTTTGTTGGGGGGAGTTAAACTTTTGTTCTGAGAATTGCGCCCAAGTGGGTCAGCGTTGAATTATCGAAGAGTCCCGTTCCCAATAGTTACTCAGCAAGTATTCTTTTAAACATCACCCCCTATGAATTTGGAGGTTATCCCCTTTGATCCCGTCTTTCACCAGCAGACAAAACCAGTTTCATGGTGAGATATTCCACCTGTCGTATTCAACAACCGCATTGCGGAACGCTAACTCCAGGTATTGTAAAACTATTTTTTATGGTGATTATACCTAAAGTGAAACGTTCTAATTGACATTGTCGGGTGTTTTAAGTTTAGGAAAGCGTTAGCTATTTTAGCTGCATGACCTAAATTAAACGCCTCGATTTGTGGACTGTTCACCGCTGTAGATCTTTAACACAGTGGGTTGTTTCCTTTCTTTATTGTTATGATTCCGATAATTGTTCATGACCAAATGTTTACTAAACCTTACATAAGATATGTTATTATTCATGCTAATATTTCTCTGAATATTCAGATCCAATAGATCGTATTAACTTAAAAAATATATGATTTTTATTTGTGTTTATACACATATGTGTGAAATATCGTCAGTGAAGTAACAATACCTCCTGTCTCTCTTTACCTAAATTTTATAGCAGAGGGTAGAAACTTCGGACGTTTGTGTCGTTTGACACATACAATGCTGTACAGATAGAAGGTATTGAAGTTCAAATTTCAAGATAGGAGGTATTGTTTTTTCCTGTTTTGTCGACATTTTCAAATTATCTGCACATAGGAGCTATTGAAATTATGCGCAGTAAAGTTAAGAATCGATTGCTGTATAAATCGTAATTTCGAAAATTTTGTCAGATAGGAGGTATTGCTACTTCACTGACGATATTGTCTTTGTGTTCTGTCGCTTATTGTACAGTGCCTAGGAATTGCGAGGAGATCACCAAAAGTAGGTGAAATCTTATGCAGCTTGTGGAGTGTCTACCATGGGCAGCGAAGTAACGGCATTTGGACCTCGTATTTTGGCCAAGTGTAAGTTAGATTGAGTACTAATCAACAATTTCCGAGGCGCCCGTTTGTTTTTCCCATTTTCTTTGTCGTAATGAACATCCCTAGTGATAGCAGCTCGCCCTAAGCTGTGTGTGTCGTATCGAAACGACCCCCCCCCCCACCTGAGTTTTAACCGGACAACAGCATGTGGAGGGGCAATTAGGGTAAGTTTAGCTTTTTAGTTTAGTCAAGTGTCTTAAAGACCAGTTTAAGCCTAACTATTTTGCAAACATTACAATAGCGGCTATTTAAGTTTTCGGTTGGAAGGTTATGCCGCTCTATTCTCCTGAACTTTTGATTTTTGCAGTTCCCTATCTACAAATATCCAAGAAATCTCCTTTAATACCGACGCCGATCTTTAAAACTGGTTTGACGACTTCTTCACCTTCAATAGGAATATAAAAACTGCCAACATTTTGATAGTCAATTGTAAATAAGGTACTAGAATTACTGATTGATTTTGTATTTTGTTTATTTAAAAAAGAAATAAAGTAATAAAACATTGAAAATTTTCAAGCTAGGCTTTTTTTAATGTAATTCACATTGCTAGATGTTTCATTTGAATGTAATCTATTTTAAGACGAGTACTAATACAAATAATTTTAATAATCTATAAAAACAGACTGATTTTTTTATAGGATGAATGGTGCATAGGGGAGACTGGAGAAGAAACAGAAAAGTAGGTGCATTACCCAGACTAGAAGAATATGGTAGAAGAAGAAAGGCTAAAGATGGTAGAAGGCTCGTCTCTGGCGGGCAGGTTAAGATGGTTTTCTCTAATATAATATACCAAATACCTCCCAGTTTTAATTTTTCAGGAGTGTTGATGGATGTGTCACCCGAAAAGTTATGCCAGTGTGACAATTTAAAATCGGAAAAAAATAGATATGTCAGTACCCTGGTATATGGAAAAATGTCATATTGACATCAAAGTACCCAGGTTTTAGGTAAGTTATTTAGCTTCACAGAATTAATTTTTGAAATATAAAACCACGGTCGGACATCCTTTCAATACTTAGTTCAATATTTCACCAAATCGTCAATAATGAGTCGGGGAAATACCTAAAGATTATTTGCGGAGGTATTTGATAAGTTACCCTTGGTAATTTACTACAATGTGTGACATAGTCAAAGAAAGCGATTGTAGCTTATTTTAATGAGAACCTAACATTACATTCACTATAACTGAACTAGGTCGGCAACACTGCTTTGGCAAGGACAAGACGGAGCTGATTTAAATTCAGTCATGAATGGAGATTTTTTCTGCAAATTTCGACGGAGCGCGCACTATTCCGGGCCATTAAAAATGCTCATTCGGGTGGAAAAAATAAATCGATTTCTTGATATATGAAGGAAGTTACGACAGTTGGGTCCGTTACATATTTTCCCTTATTTGTGAAAGACGCACGCTGGCCGGTGATACATCATCCTTCCGCTTCATTAAAGACCAATCAGGATGCCACTACAAGGGCTTAACTACATTTTAATCTTCACACTACACGGCCCTGTTCTTGCATCACTTCTCGTTCAGCAATTCTGCCCTAAAGCTCTTAGGGCGCGGAAATGAAAGGGCCAAGGTTTAATAAAAACAGAGAACGTTGGTAAGAAAAAAATATGCATTATTGTTTTGTTTTGGAGGTAGGGGTTTCCAAGCAAACACATTTAATATTTCCGCAATCTCTTGGCTACGACGGAAGTTTCAGCATTCGGCCATAAAATTCTATTAGAAAAATGTAAGTGCAGAAACTTCGGCCAGATGCGTTCTCGTGCAAAATATTTACTAAAATAACAGAAAGAAACGGAAACAAAACGCGAGAAGTTTCCGGCAAGTCGAGCGGTATAGAACCGACAAACTTTGTATTTACACATTCGGGAACTGAAACGGCTACTAGTTCCGTTTTGTCGCAGCTTTATCTACTTTTAAAAGCGACTCATGAATTTGCTAAATTTGCGACATAATTGTGCAACTTCAAACTTCCCCGTTAATTTTAATTCCTAAAACGGTAGACGTCGCATGAGTAAAGCTTCTGATTATTCATTAAGTGTAATTAGAGAAAGGAACACCACCGCCATCGAGTTAAATTTGCCCGTAATTACTTGAGCCACGGAGTCGATAAATTTTGATTAAAGCTTTTTTTATTTTTTATTTAACAGGACTTGCTGCAGGAAAGCGGTTCAAGTTTAAAGCAACTTTAATTTTTACTTTAACTGTTACTAAATCTAGTTATTACTTGTTATTTATTTTAGTCGTCGACTCCCCTATTCATTATTGATACTACCTTAAAAGTTTACATATTACAGTTGCGTTTAAGTAACTATTAAATTGTTGCAGTTGTATAGGCTAAATTGGTGGCATACGAGTTGTGGGAAATGTTGAAAACAATACTATAGTGTCATGCAGTACTCTTGGAATTTAAATTTGAATAATTAAAATATTATAATTTAAGCAATTAAGGAGTTAGAACACAAAACTATGCATATTTAACTCTTGCCTGGTACCAACATATCTAGTAAGAATTAATTGTCTTTAAAAGCGTTTTGCCAGAATCGCTTTTAGCAAAGTAGACGCATATATTCTTCTTGCAATTCCTGCTTCTATGAAACGTTGGCTATCACCATAATCGCTATGTGCTGTCAATTAGGGATGTTCGATACACCGAATAATCGTATCGTATCGTATCGATTTAAAAGTATCGGTTCGAGGCGGTATCGTATACAAAAGTTCCGGTACATGAAATACCGGTACACATTCGATCCAGGATATTTTCTAGGTATATTTATTAAAGAACCGTCGAGTCTTAGTACCGCAAATAGAACTGTAGCAATACTAGTGGCAGTAACAATAAAAAAATCAATAAAGTCAGTATTAGAAATACATCTATTAAATAGTATACTAACTTTTATAACTCTTAAAAACTTAAAAAGTAACACGAATATAATGACTGAAACGCATTCATATTTTCCAACAAAGTTTAGTTTCATAAACGTATATAAACACTACAATTGTATAAAGCAGCATGTTATAAATATTTAAGCTGAATAATGAAGTTTTTATTGGATATTTAATCATTATAATACAATTTGATGGGATACATGAAAGCTCCAGTCCTCCAAAATTGGTCATTCTCCTTAGAATTTATCAATTAAGATTTTGCTGTACCAGCCGAAACCCGAAGTGTAGTACCTAAACATGTTAAACAGGAAGATTTCGTCCCAACAAAATTATTTTGTTTTGATTTTTATTGTCGAATTTGTAGAAGCTGAAAATTACTTATTGAAAGTTATCGAAGTTCGCCCATCTCGCCCTTACATACATAGAAGACTAAATATAAATATCAAACAACCTCATTGAGATTGTTTCATGAATTTTTATGTTATGAGTTATTGGAACCCAGGCTGCAAAAACCTTGTATCAGTTCTGACCAATAATAATAAGTCGTATCGTATTGTATTGCTGAAATACCGGTACAAAATAAGTACCGTTATTTCAAAATATTGGATCTTACCCCACATCCCTACTGTCAATGCGACTAGACGGGGTTAGGTGTGTGCGCAAATAGTAAAATTGGCGCGCGTTACTAATAAAATGCTGATTACTACGAAGCAACAGAAGGAACTACAAAGTTTGGGATCAAATATTGTTAGTGAACTAGTGTATAATGAAGACTTTTTAAATGCAATCGTAAAAAGTGTATCCGATGTAATTTTAAAGAATTTTGAAGTTGAATTCCAGCACTTGTCAGGCAGAGTTGAAGATATGGAGAAAAAACTGGGAACACGTACAGAAGAAAATAAGCTACTAAGAAGTGATTTCTATCGACGAGAGCAATATCTCCGTAGGAATTGTGTAAGTGTTTGGATTGCTGGAAGTGGCATATGAAAATACAGAAAACGAATTGTTAAACTTAATCAACAAGATAATGAAATTAAATATCGCCGCAAGTAATATCGTAAGGTCACATGGAATTGGCCGACTAGAAAAAACAAAAACACAGCAAGGCGACAAAATAAACGGAAGGCCAATTCTCAAATTTATGAACTACACGGTAAAAAACTGCTAAATGCTACTGTATTTACTATTCAGGAAAATCTTACTGAGGCACAGTACAAATTACTGCGAGACGCTGCAACTCATTTCAGTTATAAAAATGTACGGACGGCTGATGAAAGAATCTTAAACACAACAGCACCACCCACATTGTTACATCGATGCAGGAGCTACATAAGATAACAGAATAAATAAGTTATACAAACATATTATAACAGTCGAGTTATTTGTTATTTAAAAATAGTGCATTACGTTTGCTTTTTAAAATATAAATTTACCTTCAAATGCAATTATATTTGCTTTTGCTTTGGTTGATTTTTGGGTTTGCGTGTATTGTAGGGAAGAACTTTTGTAAAGGGAAACACAGATAGTATTGAAGGATAAATAATTTTAATTTATTAATTTAGCTCTCTAGAATAAAATAGTTATTTATGCAACTAGTGTGTAAAGTAGGTCTTTTTAATCGAGTGTGGAGAAACATGGTAGCACGAGATTTAAAAAAGACCTTTTTCCCGCTGCTGATCATGTAAGTCAGTGATACAGCCTTAGTAACAAAACGTGTAAGTCGGTGATTATATTTGTTTGCTGCTTTTTCTTGACAACGGAACTTAATGTTATTATTAAGTTCCTAGGATAATAAAATTAGCAAAGCAAGATGGAGATTTAGACGTTTTCTTTCTAAATTGCAAGTGTTTATGTGACATGTGACACTCATAGGTAACACGACTCACGAAAATTAATCCTGGTGACAGGTGACAAACCAAACGATTTTTTCAAAAATCTAGGAAATTTTTGATAAGCAGCGGGAAAAATATAATAAGATAACTCGGAATGTATCGCCTATTAAAGTTTTCGGCAGGCAACAAGCCGCGACTTCGTCTTGGCTTGTACTTGCCTACCTCAAATGTTAATAGGTCCTTACATTCCTTGTGACTTAAATAGCTATTACACACGTGTTGCATACTAGATTTTTTCTACAACCGAACATTTCACATTTTTTATCAATTGCTTTATTTATTTTGGTACAGAACTGGTTGGTTGATTGAAATTCGTTTTAAGTAGGCGCCACTGATCGTGATCGATGAACGTATTGTTTTGTGGGATGAACTGTCAAAATTATGTAAAATTTTTCTCCTGCATTTTCTGCGTTTCGTAAGCTGGCACGTTCAAAACCAGAGACCAAGTGGAGTTCAGTCAATTTAAAACCGTTGTTGTGAAAGGTAGGTAAGTGTAAGAATTACTATTGAAGTTCTTTAAGTTAACCTCAAATTGTTTGTAAGAAAAATTGAAGCTTGAGAGATGGAAGCAGAATTATCAGATATGTCTGATATAGAAAACACTCCAACTGATTTAGCTGAAACAGCGAAAGCAGCGAGTCTTAGGGCCGGTTGCAGAAAGCAATGTTAATAAGTCTCGTGTTAGCTAACATCGCGTCAAAGTGAACAAAATCGCATCAAATTTTGTTTACTAATGTATTAGTTACCATAAAGATTTGAGATTTGATGCGATTTTGTTCACTTTGACGCGATGTTAGCTAACACGAGACTTAACATTGCTTTCTGCAACCGGCCCTTAACCCGGGATTAGTCGCTAGGTTTCGTTTCGCGTCGTTGGTCGCGCGTGAGCGTTTCGCTCACAGCTGACATTTTGAATGTATACGTTGTGTTTTTTTTATAATTGGCAATTATTACTTTATAATCATAATGTGGCAATATCTGTTAACGTCATACCTTAAAATTAAAATAAAAAATTATTCATTGAATATACAAAACTTTATTTTTTACACCATGTGTAAATACAACTCAAATCGTTAAATTCAAACCCAAAAAATATATAATATAAACTCTGCTTCGATCTCTAGTTTCTATCCGACTCATCCAAAACTTGTAAACAATTAGGGCAGGTATATGTGGTATATTCCGTTGGCAAGATCGCAAACTCAAAAATGTTTAGAACAAATACAAAAATATAAAAGTAAACGTGGTTAGTCGCGTAATGAGCGATTTGCTCACACTAGCGCACGCACCTACCAAACTGCTTGTCACAATTGCACTGTGCCTTGTTTTTTCATGATATAATACCACTAGCCGGTGCTTGACGAATAGGATGAGGATTAAAAAAATTTGCGGGGCCATACCTGCGATTGCACTAAAATGGCGAATTAATTTGTAAAAACGTGAGGGAATCGCTCATGTAGCGACCAATGCCGGGTTAATCTTTTACTAAAGAAGTCAGTAGTTTTATATGAACGGCAGTACCAGTTATTCATAGATTGGTGTCAACAGAATAAAGTTAGTAAATATTCGGAAAGTGTGTTGTTGGCATACTTTTCTGATAAGCTGAAAAACTATCAGCCAGCAACATTGTGGTCTTTTTATTCAATGTTGAAAACTACTCTCAAGATTAACAACAATGTGGATATTTCAACATACCACAAGTTAATTGCATTTTTAAAACAGAAAAATAAAAGTTACAAACTAAAAAATCCAGGGATTTTCGAAAAACAACACTTCATAAAATTTATAAATGATGCTCCAGATTCACAGTTTTTAATGATTAAGGTACTTGTACATAAGAACTAATTTAAAATATTAATTTCACAAATTTTTTAGGTTGCATGTATTGTAGGCATTGCTGGGGCTTGCCGCAGAGAAGAATTAGTGAAAATGTCTATAAATCACATAGAAGATAAACAAACTGTCCTCATAGTAAAGATTCCAGACACTAAAAATGATGTTGAAAGAGTATTTACAATTTTGAATCCAAGCAATTCTGTGGATTATTTATCGTACTATAGAAAGTACATAGCTTTAAGGCCCGCAAATGTGAAGACACCAAGACTTTTTTTAAAATACCAAAATAATAATTGTGTTAACCAAGTTGTAGGAATTAACACATTTGGCAAGATGCCTTCCATAATTGCTAGTTACTTAAATTTACCCAACTCCCACCACTACACGGGCCACTGCTTTCGACGATCCTCGGCAACCATGCTAGCAGACGCTGGTGCAAACATATTGACTGTAAAAAAACATGGGGGTTGGAGGTCGACAACTGTGGCTGAGGGATATGTAGATGGTACACTCTCTAAAAAAGTTGAAGTGTCAAATAAAATATTGGGAGAAATTCAGCAACTTTCTTGTCCTAAAAAAATTACTTCTGATGATAATTTGATAATTCAACAACCTTCATGTTCTAAACAAATAATTTTTCATGATAATCCAATGGAAAATAATACTTCTAAAAGTTCAGAACAGAAAAGTACTACGCTGCAGAAAACAAACGGTTTAATTTTTCAGAATGGTTCTAGTTGCACCTTTAATATTACTGTTATTGATAATAATTAATTATGTTAATTTTTCACAATTATGGTTTTGTATATAATTAACAAATTCTATTAAATAAATGACATCTTTCTGGTTTTTCACATTACTAACATCTAGAATCAGATTGTGTAAATAGGCAACCCCAAATACATTTCACTTTTTATGCACTAGGGTTTGTAAAGAACTTTTTATGCACTGACTTTTAAAAAGTGATACTTTACAAACCAACAAACGTGTATCTACTTTAGGCACGGTTGTAGAAAATAGCTATTTATGCAACAAGTGCTAAAAGTTGACGTTTATGCACGAGACATGAAAATTATGAAACGAAGCCGAAAGCTGAGATTCATAACATGTCTCGTGCATAAACGACTTTTATCACGCGATGCATACAATATTTTATCTTCATCTCACTTCATCGCACTCAGTGCGGTAATAAATATTACCGCACTCTTTTTGTATAGCGAAATACATTGAATCAGAATTTATTGATGAAGATAAAATATTGAACAATATACGTTTGCTTATGGCACTTAACGAGACTCGTCTGATTGCCGCAAAACTCGGCTCACCGCCTCGTTTTTGGCAATCAAACTCGTGTCGTTAAGATGCTCATAATCAAACTTGTATCGTTAATATCTATTATCTACGACCTTAATTTTATTGTTATTAATCCATAAATATCGATTTAATAAAGGTTTGCATCTACGACACTAATTTATGTCATAATAAACAGTAGCCATGCCGCGCCGGCGAATATTTGCGAAGCCAGTACTGTCAAGGTCAGTTACGAAAGGTAATTATTAATACTCCACATCTGACTGTATTCATAACATAAGTCTTTAATTATTTCAAAAACACTTTACGTGTAACGCAAGAAGTAAGTAGAATAACTTTACAACTTCACCTCCAGTTCGAAATTGTAGTTTTATATCCTCACTTCACTTTATACTGCAGATGCGCTTAAAGTAAACAGCTGATTTCTTTAACTACGCTAAACTATAAAACGTCACTTTCAGTGAAACATGCTAGTGCTAAAAGGCCTACTTTTAATTGTATTGTAAAGAATGCTGGTCAATTTATTCAACTTTAACTTGCTGTTACTTTCTTGATGTTGGGTTTTTTCAGAAGTTTATTAAGAAAATAACTTTATTTTGGCCTCCTCTAGCTGCCCTTTAGGTCTCCTCTGTACGTTATGAAACACCTTGTATATGGTCCAAATAGTGCAAACTTTAGAAGTCAAGCATAAAGAACTAGGTTTATTTATCAATTTATACGAACCTATACTAATAAATAGCATTAATAACTTTAATAATAAGACTTTGGATCTAGTTATTATACTAGATGATTCTAATTTTAAGTGAGTCGTGAAAAAAAGTATTGCCTCTAATTAATGTAGATTTACACCATCTAGCACTTCTAATTGAAATAGAACCATCTTTTGTTACTGCTAGAAAAGTAAATATTTACCGTTATTCAAATCAAACAAAATTATATAATTTTATAAAATAATACTTCTTGAATCTGATTTTAGCAATAAATCTTTCAACCCTAGAAGGTTTTTATCCACTAATAGTATCAATGTTCTCATTATTTCATTTCGTCGCTGACATGTTTTTCTGTAATATTACCAGGGTCGCGAAAAGATACTACCGAATTCATTAAATTTATGCAAAATGCTACTTCAACGGGATATTTTTTGTATGCACGTTGGAATTGAGTAGTGACTTTTTGTGCATGAAAAAAATACGCTTCTACCATAAAGCCATTCTGTTGGAGTGTATATGTTTCTCGCATTATACTCGTGTACTATCTCACTACCACCTCTTCAAATATTGATCTTTCACGATTTGCCTCGTGACATCGTAGAGTGTTTGATAGAATGTGAACCAAAAATGGAGTCGCAGTGTTAGCGACTCCTTTTTGTAGGCCAGACTATATAGTTAAGAAAACATCTCAACGAAATTGATTACATCCTGGATCAGGCTTGGACGCGCTCCATCGTGAACTTTATCCCTATTTTGGAGAATTATGAGGTCTGTGAACTAACCCCAAGCCATTGGCATGTTTCCCATTCCGTGTTGTTTGCGTCTTGGTTGTATATCGGTGCACTACCACACTAAATTAAGGAAATTATATAACTTAATTAATAGTACTCTAGGGCGAAGCTGCTGGCTTAAGAAAGCGAGATACCTTAAAGCGCCGGCAGTAATTCGGGGGAAGTATTTAAAATCGTAATTATTCTCGCATTACACGTCCTTTTATCACTCCCTCGCCTAAGAAAATTAGGGTGCTGCTCGGGTTTTCCACGCCGTTCTATGTTTCGCTTTTGGTCAGCGTTGTAATATAAGAGTCGTTAATGAAGTAGTACGGGATTAATTTAGGCTGAATTACTCAGATTTCACTAAAGTGTAACTGTAAACAGCGGTAAGGCTTGTAACACGACGCTGGCCGCTATGCATAAAGGGGCCAAATTTCCTGTCTATTAACCTTCTAGGGTTTGAATTTGTGGTAGAGAGTGGTAATTCAGCGTTATGGACTACGTAATCTGGGGTGGAGTGTGCAATATAGGCTAGCAGTCCGCATTAAGTCAGCCGTGGGTGATGATTAATCAGAGTTGGAGCTAATCTCTTTGTTGAATTCGAGTAATATCTTAAGCTGATAATGATAACTGACTTCGATATTATTTTTTTTAAGGGTTAGTAATGAATTATATTGAAGATTTACATTTAAACATTCAATAGTTGCACGTGCATCGTGCATTCTTATACTTTCATACTCAATTATGTTGATAAATAAGAATCTTCACTTGTAACAGTTTTATTAGATCAGCTTGGTTACTAAATTTACTCATTTCGTGTGTTTGCTGTCAAACATGGATTAATGGAGAATATTCGCCATCGGCTGCTAGAAAACCTTTGCTTAACCCATGAAGCACCTTTTAATTCACGGACTCTGACGGATTAGTCCGTAACTTCTCCATTTTACCTCTTAGGATATTTAATTTATGAAGAAAATAGTGAAACGGTCGCTGTCACTACTGAATGATGCTCCAATAGTTTTTAGACCTTGATTAGACTAGCTATCAGTTACTTACAATAGGAAATTATGGTTTCCAGAAGATTCCTCTACAGGTCAATCGGCAAAGTATGGCGGCGTTATGGAAATGGTTTCGAATAATTTAAACTCTCGCTTAGAAAACACATAGTAACCCTATCGTTCATTACATTTATTCTCTTCAGATTACTTTCTGCGGGTTTATTTAAAAAGCAGAGTGTACTCTACGCGAACTCATAACAGTGCAAGACTTGACAGAAACCATTCCAGGAAAATCTAAATAGTTATTGTCCTGGTACATTAGAAACTGCGGTAATTTAAAAAGCAATTGTTTATTTTTCGTAATCAAAAATATACCAACATTAAATTTATTGGACATCATTCGACTTTGGTTTTCCATGTAGCATTGTTTTATTTTGTAATTGTTCATCAATTATAAGTAGGTAGCAACAGTCATCTAACCACGCTTCTTCTACTACACTGTTTTGTGGTGGACATTTTGGAAGATTTTAGGCTGAAGTTTAATATATATAATATATAATAATCCTCTCTACTGAGCTGGAAGGTCGAATACTTCATTTAAGGAGTTCCTCATCCGCCATATGTGTTTTATTATGTGCTACCATCTTGTTAAACTAACATATCGCATCCAACAAAATCCAGAAATAAGAAAAATAACCATTTAACAGTGTTTTCAAATAAAACTCTCAAAAACAGCAGCCGGCAATTAACAAAACCAACTTGAACTAAATTATATCCACAAAATGAAGCCCTTGATTTCACGAAATTATAAATTCATGTATCTTTTTAATTATTGCAGAATGGAGTCACAGATGGTGCTGTAATAAGATTAATTAGGTAATATAGCAAAACTATTTACGTTTAATAAATTTTCAATAAACACCACAAATTTAGTTAAAATGTTAATTCAACGGTTTATTATGAAAACATTAGTAACCTAGGCTAGGTACATAATAGTTATTAAGGTACCAAGGGCATTATGAGTAAAATAAGAGCCCAAGATTGTTAGTGTACTAACCGAGGGCCTTTGGCCCGAGGTGTGTACAACAATCGCGGGCTCTTAGCTCATAATGCCCGTGGTGCCTTCAAGGTTTTATGTCCTACCAATTTTCTTACCTAATTCATATTCATATTCAATTCATATAATTACTATGATATAGTATTTAAGATTGATCTAGTTAGCTGATCTAATTTAGATTTGTGACATTAGCTGAGCTGTCATTAATTTTCATTGTAACAGTGGTGTATAATAAAGTTGTATCCATGGAAACAAATACTGTTAATTTTTCCTAATAACCCTAGTGTTCTTATAAAGAAAATAATTGCCCTGGAGCGTTATTTTGTATCTAAGATACCTTAAAATAGAGTCATTAATTTCAATTAATGTACTGGTAGGACATAATAGTTATTAAGGTACCAAGGGGCATTATGAGTAAAATAAGAGCCCAAGATTGTTAGTGTACTAACCGAGGGCCTTTGGCCCGAGGTGTGTACAACAATCGCGGGCTCTTAGCTCATAATGCCCGTGGTGCCTTTAAGGTTTTATGTCCTACCAATTTATTTACCTAATTCATATTCATATTCAATTCATATAATTACTATGATATAGTATTTAAGATTGATCTAGTTAGCTGATCTAATTTAGATTTGTGACATTAGCTGAGCTGTCATTAATTTTCATTGTAACAGTGGTGTATAATAAAGTTGTATCCATGGAAACAAATACTGTTAACTTTTCCTAATAACCCTAGTGTTCTTATGAAGAAAATAATTGCCCTGGAGCGTTATTTTGTATCTAAGATACCTTAAAATAGAGTCATTAATTTCAATTAATGTACTGGTAGGACATAATAGTTATTAAGGTACCAAGGGGCATTATGAGTAAAATAAGAGCCCAAGATTGTTAGTGTACTAACCGAGGGCCTTTGGCCCGAGGTGTGTACAACAATCGCGGGCTCTTAGCTCATAATGCCCGTGGTGCCTTCAAGGTTTTATGTCCTACCAATTTATTTACCTAATTCATATTCATATTCAATTCATATAATTACTATGATATAGTATTTAAGATTGATCTAGTTAGCTGATCTAATTTAGATTTGTGACATTAGCTGAGCTGTCATTAATTTTCATTGTAACAGTGGTGTATAATAAAGTTGTATCCATGGAAACAAATACTGTTAATTTTTCCTAATAACCCTAGTGTTCTTATGAAGAAATTAATTGCCCTGGAGCGTTATTTTGTATCTAAGATACCTTAAAATAGAGTCATTAATTTCAATTAATGTACTGGTAGGACATAATAGTTATTAAGGTACCAAGGGGCATTATGAGTAAAATAAGAGCCCAAGATTGTTAGTGTACTAACCGAGGGCCTTTGGCCCGAGGTGTGTACAACAATCGCGGGCTCTTAGCTCATAATGCCTGTGGTGCCTCCAAGGTTTTATGTCCTACCAATTTTCTTACCTAATTCATATTCATATTCAATTCATATAATTACTATGCTATGGTATTTAAGATTGATCTAGTTAGCTGATCTAAGTTAGATTTGTGACATTAGATGAGCTGTCATTAATTTTCATTGTGACAGTGGTGCATAATTTTTGAAATAAAGGTTGTATCCATGGAAACAAATACTGTTAATTTTTCATAATAACCCTAGTGTTCTTATGAAGAAAATAATTGCCCTGGAGCGTTATTTTGTATCTAAGATACCTTAAAATAGAGTCATTAATTTTAATTAATGTACTGGTAGGACATAAAGAAAGTAAAATCGCTAAAACAATTGCACTTGCAACTTTTTACCTCAGTTGTAAGCAATGTGAGGGAGAGAGTTAATTGCCTGGGTATACAATATGTATTAGATAATCAATCGAACAAGCTCGAGGACAGAGCATATAAGCATCTTGACGAAATTAGTGGAAGTATAGTTTGTAATACTACAGTATGTATAATTAAATATTAATCCAATAGTTTATGTAATTTTTAGTTCAATATAGAAAATTTATGGGATTATCATAGTTTAAAACAGCAACTTTATATTATGTTCTAAAATGCTAGAACCGATTCATGGTATCCCAGACCAGTGTATGTGGCTTACATGTTTAGTTTACGTAATAGCTTCCGAAATAATATTTTTGTTGTAAACACGTTTCGGTTTCTTACTGGATAATTACCACTTTTGTAGTGCTTAAACCGTTGCGGTTCAGTTCGTCGTTAATTAAGTTACCGTAGAACGCCAAAAATCGATGTTGATCAGACCTGATTCTTGCAGGTTTAGACTGAAGATTAGCCTTGGTTTCACGTCGGTATTGGTGACGACTGCCTAGCACTAAAAGTTACCTTTCTGCATGTAAATTGCCCGCCCTCGTTGATTTTAAGCCTCTTTGAATTAATAATTTCAATTTTTACGGTTTTTATGGATGTGTTCTCGCTTAACGAACCCAATTTTTGAGCATTTCCTCGTATGGGAAGGCTAAATTCTTTTTAGTACGTTGTATAGATTGTGGCCAATTTAATAAAATAGTGTATTCTTCCTCGACGTAATCATAGCTTGATAAACAGCCAGCTACGGCTGCCCAATAATTAAGTTACCGATATTTTTTGATGCGTTGAAATAATGTATCAAGTTTCTACTGTGTTTATTTGTGTTTTCTAAGGCAGATATGCAGATGTGTCCATAAGCGAAATAAGCATCAACCACATAAAGATAAGGTGAGCTCATCCAACGATCCAACAAATTAGACTTTGACACGTTTCAGATGCCTTTGACATCTTCAGCTGAGTTAGCATCGTCGCTAGTACGTTTAGGATGCAGCAAGCAACTCAGTGGCGGTCCACAAACACGTCTCTACGGAACCGACTTCTGTGTCGAAACACCTACGCTTTCAGGATGTCCCACTGAAGCTAGTTGTGTTAATTTTTGTTTTTGTTACACGTCGTAAACAAATTTTAAGGTGCAAGACCGTGTCTGCTGTTTGTGTGTCGTTGTTGAGCTGTGGATACGGAGGCTGAAAAAACACACGAAGGAAGAACATGTGTGTTATAAATGATCATATTTACGCTACCAGAAATGTTAGGTAGTATGGTGCAAGAGATTATCACCGTACTTAGTTTCTAATGGAAAAGGCGTGTATGTAGAATTTGGAAATGAATTAAAAATATATATTTATTTAATTTAAATTATCTTAGCTTTCACGATAAAAATAGTAAAATATTGTTGCAGCTATTGTAGCAATGCTCAAACTATCAGTGACACAATTAAAAGGAGTCGTTATGAATTCAAATACAGCAGTATTATGATTTAGTTTTTGGAGATCGAGGAATAACGAGTGTATATAAGTAGGTTGACACACCATATTATCTATAACATTTTTTTCGATCGATTTAACAATCTCTAAAATTGGCTTTCAGATGCCTACATTTGAATAGAGATAGATTATGATCTACCATGTATTTATCATATATATTTATTTTGCCTTTATTGTATTCATAACTGGTGAGTCTAGAAAACTAGAATGAGCATTATAGCAAATTAATAAGCGAACATAGAAAAGAACTTAAGGTGATAGAAACGAATGAGGGCGCCAACAGATACAATACAATACCAATCACAACAGAAAAAGGTGGTACACGCATTGACGGCCATGACAAATGTTAAAGCTCCTGTCCATCGTGGAGTAAATTTAGAGCTTCTAAAATATGAACCAGTGAAAATGATCATTTTGTCGATCCAGCTTGATAATAAACGTTTAAAATGTGGCGAAATCCCAATAATTGGTAACTAACACTCGGAAGCAACACACATAAAAAAATTTGGTGTGATACACGCACACAACTTCCTTTTACAGTGATCTCATAATTAACTAAAAATTTGATTTTAAATTTTTTGCATTTGTCAAAAATTTTCAAAAATCACCAATTCTACAAAAGCGGTAAAAATAGAGCGTTAGTTGAAGAAACAAATTTTCTCTAGAATTTTAAGCTGAATTCAAAAATGTAATAATATGCCGGGTGTTCTATTTAAAATAGGAGTTAATAAAAAAAATTGAAAAAAAAACAAAAGAAACCCATTTTAGAAGTATTCAACTGGAAAATTACCTATCTCACATCAATATACATTAAAAATGTAATAAAAATGTAAAGTTTAAAAAAAATTGTTAGAGCCGTTTTTGAAAAATCACAAGAGTAAACACCTACTTCCGGTTATGCGATTTTCTTCAAAAGCTTGCTGTCGCATCTACATAGCACACAACACTTATATATGAAGTTTCAACGCCATACTTCTTTTCGTTTTTGAGATATTCTGTTCACAGACACACAGACAGACACACAGACAAACGGACACACAGACAGACACACAGACAGACACACAGCCAGACACACAGACAGACAGACCAATGAAAAAAAATATGTTTTGGGGTTCAGGGGACTCTAAAACGTGAAGATCTGTTGAAAACTCAATTTCAAATTTTTGGGGTGAATCCAATACTTCCTTTATTGTAAAAGAAAGTAACAAGAGATAAAGAATGCTATATGATAGAAGGATCAATGTGTTGTGTACAATAGAAATAATATGCGGGAGAATATTCAAACGTTTGAACGAAGACCAAAGCGAAGAAATACATAGAAGATTAGAGTAGAGTTTGGATTAGCCGATCATATCTACATAGAACTTATTACTCTTTATAGACTTCGAAAAAGCTTACGATATCGTACAATTTCAAAAATAGTGGTAAATCACGGAAAAAAGTTATGCTGAGAAACTGACAGGATCCTTATTAGAGCGATTTAAGCCTTGTATAAGGGGAAAAGTCGTAAGTTAAAGTATGCAGAAACTTCAGTACGCAAACCGTTCGAAGTAAGAAAAGGTTTCAAACAAGACTGCTGTCTATTTTCTCACCCTTTTGTATATCTACGGGAGTAAATCTATGCTTATATGGAGAAGAATATGTAATGATATGAAGGTACACTAGAGATAATACTCGTTTTACATTACAATTCATTGACGATCAGGTGATCCAAGCCACCGATACACTAAACACTAACCATGTGCAAAGTTATCTGCCGGTCTTATAAAGGCCACTAATCTGACGTTAACTTTAATTCGCTGTTAAAATAAACAAAAGCGCATCAAAACGTCAGTGCTTATGACATTTTATTCATTAGTAAACACATTTTGATGCGCTTTTGTTTATTTTAACAGCGAATTAAAGTTAACATCAGATTAGTGGCCTTTATAAGACCGGCAGTATAAGAGGTATATACTCAATACAAGTAAATGTTTATCAAGTTGAATATTTAGTTATTAAAGGTACCAGAGGAGACATACACTTGGTTTAAAATAAGTACAAGAAAAAAATGAAATGCCATACCGTGAACAAGTAATAAGGTAGGGTCCCGAGTGGTGTAGCTTGAACAAGCGTCCACGTTCGATCAGCAGAGTTAAGCAACGCTGTCTCTGGTCTGGAAGCAGTTTCTCGTGTCGCAACGTGCGAATGCGTTACATTCAACGAGCTTATTGTTAACCATTTTTATTTCTATTGCAACATTTACCCTATATTTGTTGGGTACCATTTTTGTCAAGGGTAAAGCCTGCACATTATTACTTTTATATATATTCCTCAGTTTAGCAAAGATAGACAACGTTTTATTTTTTATAGATGCTCACCTTGTATATATTTGACCGAAATTTTCTCGTCTTCATGCCAAGTAGATAAATGATCCGCATGCTAAGTATCTTCTTCGCCCAACAATTGGAAATGTCAATTTGAACAACCAAGAAGAGATGGTAAGAAAAAATGTCCAAATGCATGTCCTGATCTGGTCGACAATGGATCACAGTGTATGCGTATAGAGGAAACTATTACAGGTCTAACGTGTTGAAGGAGAAATGTCACATTGAAACAATCTCGACAACAGCTTGTGTGAAATAGAGCAAGAACTCAGACAACGATTGAAGGCAACCCTTGTAAAGCGTCGGCTATATGAAAGAAAGCTGGTAATTAAAGAATGTACTACAAAATTTTATTATATTTTAATTGTTTTTTATTTAACATCTGAAATTCAAATATGGCGTCAAGTTTTTGCCCGAAAATGGCGGAGATTTGCGGTTGTTGGAGCATAGCGATATCTGATATCGATTTTGAAAGCAGCGCATTAAGACATCTTCATAATTAGGAAGCTTATTCGCCAAAAAATCTCTTGGATTACCGAATATTGGGCATTCAAAATTCTTTCTTGTAGTGATTTTCATGGATGTATTTTCGAACGTCAACAGCCAACACTCAACAAGCAGGTGAAACCAAAGTCAAAACGCTTTCCGAGTAGTTCACTGTCTCTGTCACATTCAATATTTTGAAAGCAATTCCCTTTTTAATTCGTGCCAGTTTGGCTTTCTTGGCAGTAGCAGCACAACCCAGGCTGTTTTGAAGGTGGTTGGTGACGTAGTCGGAGGTCTTGAAGAGGGCAAACACACAGCCATCACGCTGTGTGACCTCTCTAAGGCGTTCGACTGCGTATGTCATGATATCCTTATAGGTAAACTAGCTTTTTATGCCAAAAAAATTCTTCACTAGGGCTATTTCATCTTACCTTGAAAATAGAAAACAATGTGTAAATATCAACAATATTAATTCTGGGCTTAAACATGTGGTTTGTGGGGTACCTCAGGGCTCTGTATTAGGTTCCATTCTATTTATCATCTATATTAACGATTTATACTATCATATGACCCCCAGGAACTGCTTATTTTTTGCTGATGACACTACTCTCTTGTCGTTCTCAAAGAACTTAAATACTTTGCATCAACTTTCTATTGAGAGTGAGAATCATGCTCTAAAATGGTTTTGTAGAAATCAACTCAAGCTTAATCAAGACAAAACCCAGAAATTTATCTTCTTCCCCACAAATACCATCAAAGGATATTCGGTTAAATTGCTAGGAGTGTTTTATATTACTCTTTAAACCGGTCTTACCATATTGAATATTTTAGTGTGAAACTTTCCAGTGTTATATTTTTGCTGGACAATTTAAAACAGTTAGTTATACCAGAATTGCTAAGAATAAAGTATTTTTCTCTGTTTCACGCAAATATTTCCTATGATTTGATTTTATGGAGGAATTCTTCTCACGCTTTACGTATCTTTCGTCAACAAAAACAAGCTGTTAGAATTTTAGCTAACGTTGGTAGTAGGGACCCTTGTCGTCCACTGTTCATTAACCTGGGTCTCATGTCTCTACCGTGTTTATATAATAAGTCACACTGTGTGAAATACACAAAAACATAGATTCTTTCTCCACTAATCGTGATTATCACAATTATTTCGCAAGAACTAATAATGATTTACGCAATCCGCGACTTAGGGTGACCAAATCTGTTAAAAATTCTTTCAATTTGAACCTGTACAATCACATTCCACAGCGTAAAAAATCTGTCATTAAGTAGTTTTAAGGCTAACGTGAAGCGACATCTATTATGCTATGTTTTTATACAACGAAGGAGTATATGGATACACTATTTATGTAATTTCATATACGGATGGGGCCATAATTATATATAACAGCAATGAGATAATATGAATAACAAAATAAAATGCTTGAGTAAGAAAGAGATGGCCATACGAAAAAATTATTTTAGTATAGGAAAGGCAACGAGCCAGTTTATGCACGTCATCAATGCACTTTTGCAGGGTCATTCAACGCTAACCCCAAATAAATAAAAATAAGATTTAGTTTTTATAAATAATTCGTCGAAAAGCATTACTTTTGTATCAACTTTAAAAATAAAACCATATATTTAATGAATCTGTTAATATTTTGAAGTTTTATCGATTTATAACGAACAAATTGATTTTTATTGCCAAATTTTCCGCTCTTAGGTTGGTGTGACATCGTATTTGGTTTACATAGTAATTAGTTACTGTTTTGTGTTTCTAACCTAACTAATTGAGATCGTACGTGGATTGTTAGTTGTGCTTTTTCAAAGTTAGTTATTGCGTTTACGTGTTTTGTGCTGTGGAAATAATGCCGAAAGCCCTATGTAAGCAGTCAAAACAGCTTATAGCCTCCCTACTAAGCTATTTTGAGCGGGAACGCGACAATGGAGGCCCCTTAATTCCTTTAGCTGCTGTCCAAGAGGTTTGTTAAACAACGTATAATTATTGTATTATTACATTATAGTGTTTTATTTATTATAGAGAGTTGCAAATGCCTTGCAAATATGTCTACCAACCGTTAGTTCGGTTGCACAGACAATAAAGGCAAATGAACTTATCAAAAGTCCGAAGCGGAAAAAGGCTAGAACCAAACCCGTAGTGGACGTTGACGATTTCGACCAAGTAGCCATAAGAAATGTGGTTTATGAAATGTACCAAAACAGTAAGTGAATCATTTAATCTCTTTTGCTGAACATTACAAGTAAGAATAATTTTTTGTTAGAACAACATATTACTCGGGCATCTCTATTGCGAGTTTTGAAGGAAAGAGATGTTTTCAAGGGAGGAATATCTTCGTTAGGAAAGGTCCTGAAAGATATAGGATTCCGCTGGAAAAAGGATGATCCACGCAGAGGGCTCATGGAGTTGGATCACATTGCTTTCCGCAGAGTGGAGTTTCTAAGAAAATACATTAAAAATCTGCACCAGGAAAAACCTTCACAATTTGTATATTTAGACGAAACGTGGATTTTTGAAAATGGCACTGTTTCTAGATCATGGCAAGATGATAGTAAAAACAGCGTTAAAAAAATAAAATCAGATGGAAAAAGGTTAGCATTGTAAGTTTAACAGTATTTAAATAATATTATTTATCTATTTTCTTAGATATATCGTTCTTCATGCTGGCAACAGAGATGGATTTATTCCTGGTGCTTCATTGATTTTTACATCGAGCACAAAAAACCCGGATTACCACGGGGAAATGAATCAGGAAGTTTTTTTAAAATGGTTTGAAGATCAGCTTTTGAAAAATTTGGAGGAGCCCTCAATTATTGTTATGGATAACGCAAGTTATCATAGCACATTGGCCGATAAAACACCCAATGCTAGTTGGAAAAAACAAGACATTATTGATTGGTTAACAAGCCGGTCAGTGAATATTGAGGGGAATGTGTTAAAAATGGAATTATTGCAGTTGGTTGCACAGTAAGTATATTACGTGAATTCTGTGTGCTCAAGTACTAACAAATTTTTTTCAGGCACAAACCTCCAAAAACGTATGTCGCAGACAACCTTGCGGAACAGTATGGACATACTGTACTCAGACTTCCTCCCTACCATTGCATTTTCAACCCCATAGAAAATGTGTGGGGGATTGCCAAAACCTATTATAATAAACATATAGGTGAACATGGGTACGGCGTAGAAAATACCCTAAATATGTGGCAAGAAGCGTTAAGTAAAGTAACAGCTGAAACGTGGTCAAATTGCGTTACACATGCAGAGGGCATTATACAGAAGTGGTGGGACAGGGAAGTGGGTTTTGATGTAGAAGACATTGCCCCAATAATAATAGAAGTCAACGACGAAGAATCTGATGACACTTGTGATAGCGATTAATTATTATATTATATTGTAGATAATTAGTTTGCTGAGTTTCAAGTGTATTGAAATAAATTTACATTTTTACTGTTTTGTCAATGTTCGTTTTAAGTTATTTTAATCAATTCATAAATTAGATCAATTTAAATAAATAATAATCACGTTGTAATCTGATGCACAATAATAATTGCAATTTATAAATTTTACTGTTTGATGGGTGAATACTGTTTGTTGGGTTGCATACTGGTTAGTCGGTTGAATACTGTTTGGTGGGTTGCATACCATTGTGATTTATTTAAGTCGTTTTTAAAACTAGCGTAAACGGAATAAATATGTGACATCATGACTTGTTGATGACGTGCATAAACTGGCTCCTTGCCTTTTCTATAGGCATGTTTACTTGACAAATGTCACAATTAAATTAAGCGTCCAGCCTTCTCGAATATTTGCTACTATGTTTATCTCTTTCTTGCTCAAGCAATACGTGTTATATTCTTGTTCATGTTATCTCATTGCTGTTATATACCGTGTGTCCACAGGAGTACGCACCATAGAGATAAGATAATGCTAATAGAATATAAATATCAACCAGTGCTATGACCACCGTCACTTTTCTTGTACCATTTATAACAATATTGTTTCATACAGTGGCGAGTCAGAAGCCAGAAAACAACGTTTTAGCGTGCTGGCGATCACAGCATTAGCCGATCTTTCTATTCTATTTGGTTATCCCTATGGTGCGTCCTCCTGTGGACACACGGTATAATTGTGGCCCCATCGGTATTTTGAAAGTATTCAATGTGTTTATTCTTCCGACTTGCTACAAATATATGTATGTATATAACGTGGTAAAATAAACATAATTATTATTATTATAATTAACAACTGCTGGCAACTGACTGAGAAACAAAAGAACTTGACGAACTGACAAGAGGGTTTCCATAGCAACGTGAATAAGCCACCGCTCATCGGCCAATCACGTGAAAGAAGAAATTAAGAGCAGAAATTGTTAAAAATAGCATGTTTTATATGCTATGCGCAAACGATTAATATTAAAAAATACTTATTTTTTATTTTTTTTGTGTTTCCCATACCCCAAACTTCATATTAGGACCCATAGCGTTTCGATAGTAGTGAGTTTAGTAATTATAAAAAATTGACGAAAAATAGCAAAATTTTGCCATTTTTCAAGACTTTCATTGCGATGCGCGAACAGAAGATATTTATTTATTTGAAAATATTATTTTATTTTACTTAGCTATGCAATAGACAACTTTTCCAGGGTATAGCAATAAAAAAAGTGTTTTGTCAGCCCACCCTTATTATTTCACGGATACTCTACAAACTATCGAAGAGAAAAAGATCGATCGTACGGACTGTGCAGAGTAAGATCACTACTGACATTTTTGGGTTTAGTGAATTTAATGTTCTAGAGTCTAGACGTTGCAGGCAAGCGCCAATTTGCATTTTTGAGCTTTGGAGTTGATAGTGTAGTTTTGAATGATCGCATTGTGTTAATTTTCTAACTTACTTTAATATTTGGCACGCCAATGGTGCTTCAGATTGAGTTGTCTAAACATGGTTGCTAACAGTGTTAAATGAATTGCCTGTATTACGTAATCCGCGATCTTAATTTTTTATTAATTTTATTTATATTATTTAGGTGCGCTGCTTCATCTATTATAAAAACCTTTTTTATTTTCTCTTTATCGATTGCGGGTCTGCTTCTTTCTATTATAATTACCGGTTCAACCCGAGGATTTTGAAAAAAAAACTCTTGCATGCATTCCTTCCATCTTAGCATTTTATAATTTTCCATTCTCTTTCAATTATATATTTAATTATTTTTTAAATTTTAGCCAGGTACATGCACAACGTTTATTTAGTTTCCTTTTAATGAAATTGAAAATTTGGAATATCGACAGATGAAGCTATGAAATCTCAACTTGATATCATTGACATGTATTTATGGGTCAACAGTTGAATGAAATAACATCAAAGTAAAGTCAGCAATGGATTACATTTCGTGATACGTTTTGGAAAATGTGAAAGTAATTAGGGCCTTCGTGGCAGGTAGCCGAGTTATTGGCAAACATTTTGAATTGGGCTGAAATATTTTAATCTGAGGCTTAAACAAATTTGCCGCATCGATTTTCAGGACAATAAAAGCATGAAGAGTTTGCTGGGATATTTTGTAGAATTTATTTGCATTCGCTTTACAGCGTCGCGATGCACATGACTTTGTATGTCATAACTACGTGAGATGCAATATATTTGTACGTCATGGCAATAATTTCTACCGTTTGTTTAACTTCCAAGACGTTTCTACTTTTACTTTTTGTGCCCTGCAAACTACGTAGGATGGCTGCCGTGAGCCTTGGAATCGGAAACAGAAATAAAACTTGATATGAAACTGCGACTAGGTTCCAGCTTACAGTTAGAGAACGTAGAAATGATTGTAGGAAATTTGAATCGGTCGCCTATTTTCCGTTGCTGCATTTTTACAACGTGTAAAATATGTTACAACCGACAGAGGATATATTGTTATATTCTTGTGGTAGAACTGTTGTAGATAGAATTGTTATATGTTTGCTGTGTAGCTTGAACACTTTCATATATCATTAAAAGGATGTCTACAATTTTAATAGGATACTTCATAATAGTGTTTTTTCTGGAATAAAATTGTAGTGAAGATGAATATGTATGTGTTATTATTTATATTGAAAACACATTAAAAATATAAATTGCAAGCGTTGATAATAGTAATTGTCCATTTTACTAACAGCAATATTTATAAATGTTTTTATGTATTTATGAAAACATATAAGAAAATAATAATATTATTATTCTTTTATTATTATTTTATTTAAATAAAGGAAGGCGGCATAATGCTGATTGGACCTTTACAAAAATACAATCGGTATAATATGCATAGTACAGAGAATTAATATATAGAAGTATACATAATTCATGATGAGTATACATGTCTGTCAAGTGTATTTTTGAAATTATTTATTGATGTAGCACTCACAACATCACTAAGTAAAATGTTCCAGTATATTGTGTACAAAAGTTGAAAAAAGTGTAGTTTTTCCGTGCAAGGCACGAGCTTTTTAATCGAGGCGAAGCCGAAACTAATTACGCAGCGAGCGCAGAAAAACACTTTTCGCACGTGTTGCGTATGCACATACTATTTTTCACGTCAAAATATCAAAAATCATGTAAAATTTTGTGCATTTAAAAATCATTATAAGTATGGGTTGCTACGCAAAAAAGTGTTGCTATGCAGAAATACGACGCATTTCTTTACAGTACGTGAAAAAATTATGTATCTAATACCTCTCCATAACTATAGCGATTTTAACAATCGCAGTCTCAGTATTACACACAAGTGACCTTTTGACTCAACTAGTGAGTTTTCGTTTACACAAGAATGGTTAATGCCTTTTGTGTACTGATGTCACCTAGCAACTGAATAGGTAAAAACAAGCAGGTATTGTGATTTCAAACAAAAATTTTGGTTTTGATGCTTCTTCTGAATTTATTGAGAGGGATGGATAAAATGTTATACTGTACGCGTAGTGTTACGAGGTATTACCCACTCGAGAAAATTAGCCAACAAGGCCAACGGCCTCGTGTGGGCCAAACCTTTCTCTAGTGGTTAATATCCAGCACTACTGGTAGGTATACCTTTAGTGTTTATCGTTCCAGAAAATCATTTTTAGGGTAGAGCATCAGAGCAAAAAATGTGTAAGTGTATTTTGAGAAAAATAAAATTATTTTATGTAATTAAAGCTTCACAATGAATAGGTAATTTTCGGCAAATGTAGAGCCTGACCTATGTGAAAATTATTAATTCCATCTATTTCAAAGTTAACTCAAAAATAAACAAAACTTAATTTTTTTAAGGTGCTTACCCTGTACATATTTATCTGAAGTTTCGTGCCAGGTAAATATATAATCTGCATTCAAAATATCGTCATCCTCCAACAAATAGTTTTTGAGTTATACCGCCAACAGACAGACAGACAGACGGAATTGAGAAAACCTGTTTTTCGTCATCTAGAGACCCTGAAACGTAAAGATCTGAAGAAATCTCGGAAGATGATTTTTTCGCGACTACAATACGTCCTTCGTCTATTAGACGAGGGAAGTAAAAAAATAGAGAAATAGTTTAAGCTATGTAAGAGGTCCTATGTAGTACATACAACAGAAAATTTAAATAGATTCGAAGGTGTTTAATAGCAGCAACTTAGGTAAATAAATTAAGTAAATATATAAAAATCGACAGATCGTTTCAATGTTCTAAAATTACAATTTCAATGTTGTATATAAAATTAATTGTCGTTGTATCAAGCAGAACACCCTAGAAAATGCAAATTTTAATATTTATGTGCATGTACTGTTTTATCTCTGAAAAACATTGGCACGCCGGTTTTATTTACAAGTTGAATTCAAAAGAACAATTTTGCAGAACATTTATATAGTTGATAAAGAAAGTGAGTTAAGTTGGTACATTATATAGGCATACTACACACAGAAGTCTATAAAATTTACATATTTATGCATGTAGCATCTCCCCAAATATATAAATATTATTAGGTATTTCCACAGTTTGAAAACAGCAAAAACGTGTAGTACGAACGTTAGTATAGTTTAGAAATCAACGCTGCCACAGCATTTGTTTCGCACAAAAAATAAGAAGAGGATCAGATTTTCAGTTTAACAGGAGCCGCAAAGCAAAAATGTTGTGTGTAATTTATTATTTGTTCCGTAAAGTTTATTATGACTATTGTCGAATATATCTGGCTTCCGAATCCTGTCTCGTTTTTGAGTTTCATGGATTTCACATTGCTCTACGATTTGATATATTCAAAGGATATTCCCACAACAGCGTTTGTCTTAGCCGTGTCATCAACGCCCTGTACATCAATCTATCGTTTCGCAATCATGCTACATGCGAAGTTCTGGGAAAACATCTCGTTGTTACCGTACGGATTACTTTTAGGTTATTTATTCTCTCCATGTAGCTCTGGAGGAACACATCGTGTGTAGAATTAATGCCTGTTTCGTGTGTGGGTACTGTTGTAATTGTTGATTGTTATTTGTAAGCTTGCAAATCGTGCTCAACTTTGGTGGCGACCGATCAACTAAATCCAGCCAGTATTTCGCTCCACTCACGGGATCTGTGACTTTCCTTCATTTCCGCATCTTGCTGACGATGGAGGTTACTTCATTCAGCTAAGTTACTTATGGTTTATTATCTCGTATTGCATGTGCGATTTACTGCTAATTAAGGGTATACTAGAATAAGATCAATGTTTTATGAATGCATAAGTAAGTTGTAGAACTTGTTTTACATAAGAACATCTGTTAGATGTTTACTTATCTCGTGATGTGGAATTGTTTTAAAACATTTGATATAGTGTTAGAACTCAGAAATCAAATTGTGATGAATAATTAAGCAGGCAACTTTTGTCACACTGCATGTTTTATTATAATATTGTTTTGATTTTTATTTCTTTGGGTTTCATTGCAAAACCACAATATGTGCAAATTGAAGCTGTGTGACTCAATTTTCTTGAGCTATTACTAATAGGTTTTTTTGTATTAATTTAATCACTTATACAGGGGTTTTATGATCTATAAAATTAGAATTTTAGATATACACAAATAATAAATCCGACCCATCGAATACTGCCAGATAAAGTTTTGCTATATTTTAGAAAATTTATAGCTTGGAAGGGCTGTAATTTACATGAAGTTTGGAGTAGCTAACATTGTCATATATAAACATGTGTTATCCCATAATCTTGAGCGCATTGCAGCGGATTGGAAAACTAAGGCATTCATATACTATAAATGTTAAAGAGATTTGCCTACAAAGTACAGCTAGACATTTGTAAGATACTGGCAAGTTAGGTAGCACATCTACAGCAGATACCTATATGCAAGGCGCTGTATATAATCCAACTAAGCATGCTTAATTGCTACGTTTTGGAGATACAACGTTAATTACCTAGAATTGCTGCAAATGTCTGAAAATTATTATACGCAAAAGAGAGAATACGCTATGAGTGAAAGTTAAGTGCGCAGAATATGCAAAAACATTAACGTGGTTTAACTCGGACTAGTCTAAACTTAACTGGTTCTCCTTCACTTTTATTATTCCCTTATGTCACGTTGTATCTAAACGTTTCATGTTTAGTATTCGTTTAACTCCGGGGTAACTGAATTCTGTATTGATTTGTATGACACAATTTTCTGTTACAGTAACCATACTACTGAACAATTTTAACAGAAGATAAAATCAAAGACATTGTTCCTTGTGTATTTTGGGGATCTCTTGTAATAAATTAATGTTGGATGCAATCAACCGTCGACTTGTTGACTGTCGATCAGAAATGTTTATTTAATAGCAAATTCATTACCGAATTGAGAGTTGGAAAACTATTGTTTGAAACCCAACGTTTCGTCGAAAACTAGGATACGTTATTCTATGTGTGGGTATCACACATAAAGGTAATGGATTTGCTGAAATAAATTTATTCGGATGTGCGATTTAATTAAATATTATCGGTATGAAAGTATTACTGCAGCACTAAATTGGTAACGAAATTCATTAATTTTATTTGTTGCAGTGGAGGATTGTTTTGCGTATGTATCAGTTTTTGTTGTTTTACAATGCCCATTGCTTTTCTAGAGTATAAGTAGTAATTTATCGAATAATGATAATAGTAATAATAAAAACAATTATTATTATTATTATTTAACAGGTTTAAGAGTTGAGCCTAGTCTTAATTCCCACATTATTAGAGCACTTAGTTTCTATATGCGGAAACACAAAATATTCTAAAAATATATATTTTTTGTTACATAAATACTCTTATAAATAGATTCAAAAATACATATCTTTTAGGTTGAAAACTTTTTTGTGTGACACGTTTGCTTGGTCAGGTTATTAACATAGATAATAATAGAATTAGGAACAAAATTATACTAGAACGACCTTACACCATCAGACGAAACATATCCAAACAAGCAAAACACACGCTAAAAACTGATAATACAATTAAAATTCTACCTGAAGACAAAGGTAACACCACTGTAATATAGTACAGTCAAAATAAATTTTGACCTGGGGAAAATTGCAACACAAATGATTTTTGTTTTGAATTATACTGTGAAAAGTGTGTGTTTTAACATACTCAAAATCTCCATCAATCCCGGCCCGGAAAATCAGTCAAAATCCAAGATGGCGGCTGAATTTGCCTTTTTCTCTATTTTGCTGCATTTATTGCCGTAAAAAAGATAGTGCGCACTCAAAATAGGTACTTATTATGTACTGAATCATGCTATTTACATCAACTCAAAATCCCCATTAATCCCGGCCCAGGAAATCAGTCAAAATCGTAGATGGCAGCTGAATTTGCCATGTTTTGTCATTAATATACAGGCAGTTCTTATATAAATAAAATGATTATTACATGTATTGTGTATTACACATCACATGCACTTTTATTACACGTCAGACTTACAAGAACAAGAAAACATAATTTCAATGTACGAGGGGTGATCCCTATGCTCCGTCCCCGACCAACTTCCGGTTACAAAATTAAAATTTATATCACCTTATTTTTCTACTTCATTCATTATTGCATGAAAATTTCTTCCCCCGAAGCTATTCTTTGAGTTTGGCGAACACTCTGTAATCGCTAGGGGCGAGATCTGGAGAATATGGCTGATGTTCAAGTAGTTCAAAGCCTGCATTGGCTATGGCAGCCATAGCAACACAAGAAGTGTGGCTAGGTGCATTATCCTGTTGATACAGAACACCACGTTTCAAATTTGCCACGACGTTTTTCCTTTATAGCTTCGCGCAATTTTGATATTAAATTTGTATAATAGTTGCCTGTTATTGTAGCTCCTTTTTGTAAGAAATCAATTAGAATTACTCCCTGGGCATCTCAAAAAATAGAAGCCATTACTTTTCCGGCTGATGGATAAACCTTAAATTTTCGAGGAGGTGGAGAACCATGATGCTTCCACTCCAATTATAAATCTTTAATGTCTTCACATAAAAAATTTGAATTTTAATATTAAGTCTTGGCAGAAATGTGAAATTTTGAAAATATTTAAAAAATTGAAAAATTAATTTTTAGCTAAAGTTAAAAAAATAGGTGTTTTCTGGCCTTGAGATTGCTCAGTTAGCTAAAAATAACACACTAAAAAAATCTCATTGAAATCTTATTTAATTTACGAAAAAGGGAAATTTTTGGATTTTGACAATTTCGAAAAACTCAATTTTCTCAATAAGTAAAAATCACTCGGTATATATGATAGAGGCTAAATAGGTTTTTAGAGAAGCACAAATTATTGACTTAAAAAGTTTTTTTGAAAAATCAAAAATGCCATTTTTTGGCCGACACTGTATAACGATACGTATGAAAGTAATTCAAAAGTATGATGTAAATGGCATGCTTCAGTACATAATAAGTACCTATTTTAAGTGCACATTATCTTTTTTACGGCAATAAATGCAGCAAAATAGAGAAAAAAAGGCAAAAATTGGAAAATTCAGCGCCATCTTAGATTTTGACTGATTTCCCGGGCCGGTATTATGGGGATTTTGAGTATGTTAAAATAAACACTTTTCAGAGTATAATGCAAATTCATTTGTGTTGCAATTTTTTCCCAGGTCAATGGTATTTTTACACTATTTTGACTGTACTAATACTGGACGAACACACATACAACAAAAACTCATGACACTCATCAGTGAAAGACAATACACTAAGCTTAAAAAACATCCAATACATACAATAGTAAAAAATATACATAGTGCATCGATAAAAAATTACATTTGTTATTTCCGACAGGGGCAATCCTAAGTGACGTGTGCAAATGAAAAAGTCGGCGGCCAAATTTAGGGGTGGCCTTAATGCAAAACTATTCTAAAAAAAGTCGTTGTTCGTGATAAATCTGAAACAGTCTCATTAATACTTTATTTTGTGAAAGTAATGGATTTATTATCTTATCAATAATATAAAAGAGCAGATCTGTCTATATATCCGGAACGTTCTGAAATTAGTTGCAGCCCCCTATGCCATCTAGCATGAGACGAAACAACTATCTACAGTTTTCTGTAAATAATTATTGTAGGTTAATGGAAAATTAATGTAGGAATTAACGGGGCCTCTTAATTTGCAGTTATAGAACTATAAATTAATGTAGAATGTATAATTTAATAACAGATATTGCTGTGTTAGAGCTCAAGCGCAAATAATAAACTTAAAAGGAAGAGGTCAATGGCCGGCAATGGCCCTCAGCACATCAAACGTACTCTCGCTTTTATATAAACAGGAAATTCGTGAATTGAATCTGGACTAAATTTATAATAATTTAAAAGGAGATAAAGTTCAAATATAAATATGTCAACTGTAATTCACTTTCATTTCATGTGGGCACATGGTGCCGAGGGTTGTCTAGTATTGTATATATTTATGGTTTGTTAAAATATCAACAAACACGTACTAGTCAGCTGTAACTCCTATATTCGAAGACTTTATGGTGCTATTGTTTTGCAAGCGGCAGCTTCGGTAATATTTTACAGTCATTTTTTCTAGGGCCTAAAGAAATATGCAACGATCCTAAAATATTTTTCTACATTTTCGCTTTTACAATATACTCTTCAATTTTTTAGGTTCTTGCGTATATATAGTTTTTGGTAATATTTAGATTAGCAATTGGCATTTCTTTTTTGAATATTTCTGAGTGACTACTTCCTTTTTTAGTTTGTTAATACTTATCTGTAATTCAATTAAATGAATAAAGACTTTTTTTGGATAGATTAAACAAATGTTTAGGACAAATATTATAGTAAATAGTTTAAGAATTTTATAAATGTTTTATTTTTAAAATCGATGGAGTGGTTATCAATAAATCTTGTTCTTTTATTGATTGCCATTTTGTTGTTTGAAAAATTAAAAAATAATTGTAAATGTAATTAGACGAAAGCTAATTTTGAGAATTTTTGTTTTTTCTCAATAGTCCTTAAAATAAGGCAGTTATGACAATTTGTCGAAAAGCAAAATAATTTCAATAACTATGAACCGGGGCACCAAATAAAAAATTGTAACTAAGAAAAGTTGTGTGTTTTAATGAGCTCTAACTGCTATTTTCGGGTACAACGACTTACTATTAACACACTCTATATCAAGCTTGGCTTTGAAAATTGAAACATATGACTATTAATTTACATTATGTTGATGTTCTAGAGCGAAATACACAAATATAACCTAAACCCTTGCATACTTGCTTCTACTACACCCATATTTAAATTAAAAACATCAGAAGTAATATAGCACATGACTTATTTTTTTCAAAGCCAAGCTTGATTTCGTTTTCATTTGCAACTCTTCCTAAGAGTTTCGCCTCTTCAGAAGAGTTTCGTCTCTGGCGTGGTTTACACGTTGAGTTACCGTGTTATTTTGCTTTGCTTCCTGATGAAGCCTTTTGCAAAAGTGGGTAAAACGTTGAGTTCTTTGATCTCAATAATGACACGGTCCAATCCTGGAAGTTTGTTAATTCATTACAATGGTCGTGAATGCCTTCGAAATCATCTCTATTTAATATACATAGTGAAGTCCATTTATAATGCAATATGGCCATATTGCAAGCTAAATGGTCGCCCACTTTATCAGTGGAATATATGCAACTCATTATACACTGGGCGCATTCAAACTACACATCCGCAGTTTAATTATTTTTATTATTTTGATCAAATGAATGAATAAACATTATTTGATGAGGTTAGTAAAATAAATGAAAGAGTAATTAGTGTAGTAGGAAAGTAGGTAATTATTTTGGTAATATCTAATAATAATTACAATTGTACAACTGTTGTATCGTCGGAATGCGTCCATTCATTACCAGCTAAACTTCAGCCAAGATACGAAGGCGAGCCAAGTAAACAAACGCACGTGGTCGGTGAATATCACGTGATAGAAAGGCGTTCTGTGGTTGGTCGTTTCGAAGAGAAAGTTGAACACCGTTTATACGCGTCGTTACACTAGAGGAGAAATGAGCGTTGTTTTGTTGTGCGGTAATTTCTTTTACGGCAACATGTGACGGAAGTTTACGTAAAATGCGCGCCGTGTAAAACTGGTTTAGCATGCACCGAGAACTGTCAGAATCTGTTTATATCGCTCGCCTTCGTAACTTGGCTCAAGTATAGTTAGTTAAAAAAGGTTAACCTCAAAATAAAACAGGTTCATAGTTAAAAAGAATTATTTAATAACGAAGATGAATTACATAAAAATGAAGAAATAGGAACAGCAGCAAGCAATTACGAGTATTATAATAACTGATTCAAGTACCCACTTTGCATTTCAAAACAGAAGGCTAAACGACTGTTAAATTCTGTGATGGAATTATTACCGAAATTAACAGGTATGTTTTGACATTCATTAATTAATCTCTCTTTTAATGTATCGGTATTTTCAGCTAGCTCTACTGTATAAATTTTATTCTTCAAATAACCCCCATAGAAAAGTAATTTGGAGAGAAATCGGGAGACCTCGGAGGCCAATTGATAATGCCCCGTCTTTCAATCCACAAAGGAAATGAGGCATTAAGATAATTAACTACCTCTCTGGTACCGTGAGGGCAGGCTTCATTAATTAATATTAGCTGCACGTATGCAAGTATTTGGCACTATTTAGAGTACCATCTATAAATATTGGTCCTATAACCTTGCCATTCATAATAACACACTCAGTATTTACAGATTGTCGATACTGTGTATGTGATTCTTGAAATGCATGCAAATTCTCCGTTGACCAAGACCTATTAGGATGCGGGAAACAGTGGATAATATTTAAGAAAAACTGGATTAAAAAGACACCTACCTAACTTTTCATGAAGTATACGAATCACCAATGTTTTAGAAAGTCTTGTCTAAATAATTTATTGTTTAATTTTAAAAACAAGATAATGTATTTTTAATAAATGGAAGTGGTATAAACAACTGCAGCTACAGTTCAGAAGCAGTAGTGCAAAATTAAATAAATCTGCATGATGTAATTTCGAGTAATTTGGAAAAATGTTCAATAGGCAATCCCTTTACTAGAGATATTTTTATAATCTGCAATGGCTTGCACCACGTTTAATTGATCAAGTTCATGTGTTACTGTTCTACGTCGATGTTTTTTTTCATGTAGTGTTACACAACCTGTACTTGCAAATGTTTTAACTGTTTTTAATATTGTAGATACATTAGGGACTGGTGTGTTAGGATATTTTACACTAAAATGATCCCGTCGTTAATTTTTAATCTTAATTCTTTATTAAAATTTAAAAAAAACGTAAATTGCATAATTTGACAGGTGACAAAACAATAAACCACACAATGCAGCAGGCCGTGCAATAAACAATACATAAGCGACATTTTTAAATTGGTGTATAATGGGTTGCCTATATTCCAATGCTAAAGTAGGCGGACCATTTAACTTGAAATATGGTCATTATATGTTAGTTTGTATTGCCATGCATGCAATTGACACGGTTTTACTAACACAACGCAACGGCGTTAAAGGCGTTTCTAACAAGCTACAAACAGCATAAATGCGATATCGTGGATGGAGAAATGGTACATAACGCTTAACTCAAGAAAATGTCACACTTTTCTACGGAATGCAGATCTAAATAACATTGTAGTTAACAATACAAATATTACTTGGACCATACGTGATGATGATGTCGAATATCTAGGAAAATGTCTAGATAAGTAATTGACGTGGGGGTTTCATGTTAATAAAAAAATCATTGAAAGCCACAAACTCTACGTGATATATAAGAAATCGACAATTTTATACAAAACTAGTTTTCAAACCACAGAATAGTTTATTAGAAAAACCGCAAAACGTTTGTCCGAAACATAAACAATTGTAAAATTTTAATGCCATTAAATTACATAACAGCTTCTTGACATCTGTATTCAGCGCTTGTCCATTACCATGGAGGAGTCGAAACTTTTTGGAGGTCGCTGAATCTTTATTGAATCTAAAACACTTTTAGTAAAACCAAGATGATATAAAAGAATGTACAATGTTTGGAAATAGTTATTTACCTAACAAGTTCGGGAAGTTAATTTTCCCGAATGAGCACTTTGTTTGCAGCACGACCGAAGGGAGTGCTGCATGTAGTGCGAATTCGGGAAAATTCTTCCCGAAAGAGGTAGGTACAATGTTTTTTGTAACGAATAACTCAAAATATTTAAAAAAGTTAAAAAAATATTATTTAGTGTTTTACAACTTTACTGAGTTGGCAGCACAAATTACTAAATTTTTATACGTATCCTAGCACCTGTTAGCTTTTGTTGACGTTTACAGCGCCCCTGGAACACACAATTGCCATAGTTTTTGTGGGAAAGTAAAAAACACCCCGGTGCGGGAAAAGTCATTTTCGGCGCATCGGGAATGACCGGGAAATATGAATTTTGAAATCATGAGTGCAAAAAATACTTTTCACACTGATAAATAAAACACTAACGACACCTGACACTGCAGTGTTGATTTCTACAGGTGCGTCATATTTATGTGGTAAACATTAGTTTTCTGAGCTTGTTATGACAAACGTATTATTAAAAGCTACAAGATTATAAATTTCAAAAAGTCTGTACTTCGTACAAAAGTATTTCTCTCAATAAGTACAAATGTAACTATTGTAATTTCCTAATGCCAAATTAATCTGTTGCTGATTAAATGTCCTAAATGCTATTACAGTGCCGTGAAGTTATCTCTGATCTGAATATTACATATGCACAACGACCGAATTGTTGTTAAAAAATTTCGTTTCCAACCATTTCTCGTGTCTTGTCGTCTGGAATATATGGAGCGTGAAATATAATCTCTCCCTGCAGCACTATTTTTGTTTGGTTTTCTCTTACAAGGAATAGTGGCTGCGTATCTGTAAACAGTGTTTATACAGTGTGATGTGTAACTTTTACCGTAGCAAGGAAGTACTACATTATTTATAAAACGCATGCCAACAAAACTAAAAACAAAATAGTTTTAGTGTTCATTTTATCAGTTCGACGATAAATGGGCGGTGACGGTAATTAAACACGGATTCCTTTATCGGGCAGAGTTTCTGCCAGAGTTTTTCACGTAAGGGTATTTTTAGGGTGTCAACAGCGATTTTCAAGTTGTTAAACTAATCCAATAATTGTAGACCGTCCGGCGTCTTTGACTTTAATATCGTTTTCGGGAACATCTAGGGGACTGGAGGAAATCCTGCGAAAATCTTAGGATGTCTCCCTCTTTTCGTCCTGATCTTGATGATTCTCGCGAACTCTTGGCGAACCCTTCCGCAAACATCGCGTAATCCGATACCCTTTTGTCTGTCTTCACTGACATCAAGGCCTAGCTTTCCTAGGGTAGTGCTTTGCCCTTAGTTCTTTTGAGATTGCAACGATACTGCAGTGTCGTTCGCCTGGATCGCATTAAATTGTACCATTTTTTCGGAGCTTTGTTTCAATAAAGCCCGGGGCTCGAATCGAGATAACAATTATTAGTGGAAATTAGCTAATTAGCCCTTTGTTAACACGAAGCCGTGTTTACGGCAGCCATTACAATGCGCGCCATAATGCGATTGTATTGCAAAATTTAGTTTTGTATGTGAGTAACGCGCCGGCTTTCATAATTCACATTTTCCATCAGCTAAATGACATTTTTAATATTAAAATTTTACGAGGATTGCGCTAGGTTATATTTTACGAACCCCCGGGATTCCAATAACGGACGGAATGGGCAATGGCGATGCTATCTTGAAATTTGTATCTGGCTTGAAACTCTCCATCTCCATATTTAATATATACATCGTGTTGCGTCGTATATATGCTAAAATATTGCCTTTTTGCCAATAATAACAAGCTCTTCCTTTCTTGTAAAATTCCGCGTGCGCTGTGAAATAACTGACGGTGTTTCGACCTAAAATACTTTAGTATTTATATTTAGCCTTTGTACAGCATCGGTTCGATAACGTATTTCTAGGAAATGTTGCTGTTTTGTATTGTTTAGGTTGCATAGGTATATAATTGACAAAGGTTAGTATACAGCAAACGGGTATATTTTTAAAAGACGAAGATATGATATTCAGATATTTTAAGTGTCATGGAATGGTAGAGATGGTGATGAATATGCTGCCATTTTATGATTTTCCTTAATCCGAAATAGCTTTTAAATGTAAACAACATATTTATATTTCACCAATAGCACGTTTCTAACAATCGTTGGTTATTATTTTCTAATGCAAAAACCAGGTATTACAACTATAACCTATACTTTTAGACAATACAAACGAATAAAAATCACATTTCTATGCAGAAACAATTTCCTGCCACGAAAAGAATATAAAAGAAAATATATTTAATGCGTTTTTCATATTTCCATGAATATAAAAAACAGCATATACATGTAAAGAAACTAACCAGATTTTTGTTCAATTTTAAATACAAAGCTATCCCATAGAACTTTTCCAAGAAAAACTACAGGACTAATGAAGCTGAAAAGCCAATTATTTAACTATCCTTCGATGGAATTATTATATTGTACACATAACTCGAAATTATGAAATTTTGCTTATTACTAAGTTATTTAACGTTAATTTTTAATAGAGCTGATATGTTTATGGATACTAACCATGCAAGTTTGATTATGAGCACCTTAACAATACGCGTTTGATTGCCAAAGCGAGGCGGTGAGTCTCGTTAAGTGCCATAAGCAAACTTGTATTGTTCAATATTTTATCTTTATGAATAAATTCTGCCGCAATGAGTGCGGTAATATCCATTACCAGTAATATGCATTATCGCACTCAGTGTGGTAATGAAGCTCTTAACGATACTGAAATAAATTTGGTTAATAGTCTATAACAACAACGATGAAGATAAAAGTATTGAAGCTTATCGTTATTTACAAGTATAATCAAAATTTATATACAACAGCATACTTTCTGCATTATAGTTATATGAATTGACACCCTCTCGGATTTTGTCTGTAACATAAAGTACATTATTTTGTGGTAAAGGTTCCAACATAAATTGGAATTTATCTGTAAAGTCCTGATAAATAATTAATTATATACGAGACGCACATAACTTGGGCAAACGTAAAAAGTGCCTTGTTTTCTGTTAGTGCGGCGGCCGTTAAAAATATTTTCTTTAATTTTAACCTAATATAAAGATCTTTATTTATTGTCGTTTACAACGTCAAAATGATCCATATATTCGCACTAATTGCAATATGAAATTTCATATTGACACTAGTGCTAATACGAAAATTAAGAACAACTTTGTATATTTAAGTAAATTTATTTGCTATAAAAATTAATGACTCAAAATTACAGCAAATTTTGTATGCAAGACGTTGTAAAATTAGTATTTTTCACACACAACGCTAACGCTCGTAGGGCAAACTTCACGTCTAGTGTGAAAAACACTTTTATTTTGCAATATAATACATAAATAGCTATTTTTCCATTTCCACTTTTACAGTACTTTCGGAAAATTTGATTCATTGCGTATGGGTTACGCTATTAACCGAATTCTCGCGATAGGCCTATTGCGTCAAAATTATCACATAGTTCAAATATGGGCGTAGGGCGTAGAAGCGATATAAATGCCTTCAAAGACTTCAGTACTCCCCCTCAAATAAAGTTATAACAGAACAGTAGTTTTCGTACACGTTTGCAACAAAGAGTTCAACGCAACCAACATTAACAAATCTAATAGCCAATATAATAATACTAAAAAAACCTAGCAGGTCACAGTTAACTTAAACGATCTTAAAGCAATGTCGCGGCAGATCTCCAGCTTTCTTAACGATCTACATGAAAACATAACTGCAAGCCGCAAGTAAAACACTTTCTACATTAAGGTCCAACAGTTAGAATCTGAGATTTCGCTTGTCTATAAAACAGCTCGGCCACAAGGGGGCGCAAATACTTGATCTTGCACAATCTCAGAGGGGCCAGGGCAAGCGTTGTGGAGGAACTGCCAAAATGGCAAGAACGGGTTGTGCGGACCTTTTCCAAGTGAGAAATTAAAGTTGCCCTAGGAAAAAGCGCAGTGAAACAGTCCCAAATGCTAGGTGAGGGTAGGCGTAGCACAACCCACTCGTAATCACGTAGGTAATAACCGTGACTCGTAATCACTTGCAGATTTTCTGACGAAAATCGCCAGGCTCCAGGTGCTGACAATTCAGCCAAAGGGGGGAAGGGGGTAGCAAACAAGTTTGAAATATTCCCGAACTGTGTCAAATAAGTGCGAGGGAGGATTTTTGTTACATATCAAGGTTGGCAGGTGGCGGTGGCCACATGTGAATGTTGCTTCTGGAATAATAGCTAATCCCGGCTTAAATAGTCGAATTTCAGAAATTGTACAAGCAACACAAAACTTTCGAGGATTTCGAAAAATTCACATTTATGTGTGCCTTTGGAAAGATCTCACAACACCAGAAGCAATATCTGTATCAATCTCTCAAAATGACCGTTCTTCCTATATATTAGCAATTTCCGAAAATCACCAAAAATTCCCCCAGCTCAAAGATTTCTAAAATTAGAAAATTGAAAAGAATGCATAGGTAACCCAACGTACACTAAGTGAGGAGCTGTGAACTAGCCTACGTCATAACAGCCCAAGACAACTCTTGAAAATTAACATGATTTAATCAAAGTAAATGTTGCACGTAATACACTTTACTTCCAATGCTGTAAGAATCAGTTTTTTGGTCTTCCTTTGATGACGTTTAGTAAATTAACTTACTATCTCGAAACGCGTCAGTAATCAGGTGTAGGTTTGGTGTTATAGTTTAGTGAACTGCTGCATCTATCTAATCGAATCAGGATTTCGTGGTACTTTGGATGTGGTCGACCCAAAATCTCAAGTACCACACGTTATTGTATATTTTCATTCGTTTTAATTTCTAACTAGCAAGCAATAATCAAGTATCTACCAATTTCACTTGCTTGGTGTATTTTGTCGATTTTTATTTGCAAAAATGGTAAACAGTCCAGTTTCACTAACGCACGTGCTTTTACGGCGATTTGGATCAAGAGATTTTTTTGGATGCTATGAACAGTACCATACGTCACACAATCGACTCCGAGGATCATTTTATTCAATAGTTGTTAATACTACGTGATGCTTTTTTTACTTCGCAGAATCGATTTCGGGCGCTTGTATTTAAACAATACTGTTTGTGCTTGCAATAAAACCCCAAACGCTATTCATTTAATACCATTCTCGTACAAATTTACTATGTTTTGTACCTAATTGATCTGTATTCTGAATTTGTGTTCAATACAACGAATCTGGTTATCATTTTTGTAGTACTAGTTCGAAGTTTAAATAGTTAATTTCACTCCTGAGTTCGTTTTGAATATAATTGAAACAAATCTGTAAAAGGCTTTACCCAGAACTTCCCTCGTCGACATTGTGACAGTAACGCTCGGTCTTATAAAGGCCGCTAATCTGACGTTAACTTTAATTCGCGCATCAAAACGTTGGCGCTTATGACATTTTATTCATTAGTAAACAAATGTTGAGGCGTTTTTGTTTATTTTAACCGCGAATTAAAGTTAACGTCAGATTAGTACCCTTTATAAGACTGGCTGTAAATAATTTTAAAAATGAAATTAAGTTAGGAGTAAAAATATCTTCACGTTTCTAATAAATAAATAAATTTTCAAATAAAAAAAACGTTACCGGTGGTCGAATTCGCACGGCAGGCGGACCGCCTGTGCAGCCCCAATTTTTGTGGGATATTGTAAGGGACTGGGCAATTTCTACCTGCGTCACGGAGCACCGACCTTTAGAATTTCTGGGTCGCAACTATATTTAGTAACGCGCTAATTTATGCCTCCTTTTTGTATCGTAAAACATTTATTCTGTATCTATTAGCTCCAATTTTTGGTAAGAATAAAGCCTGCACTATGCACAAATTATTACTTGTATCTATTACTAAGTTAAATGAAAAATAAACAAAATTTTATTTTTTAAGTTGCTCACCCTGTATATATTTGAAATTTTCACAGACAGACAGACCCTGAAATGTGGAGATCTGAAGAAATCTCTAAAGGTGATTTTTTCGTGATTACAATACTTCCTTTGTCTTTGAGACGCTATTGTGCTATTGTGAGATAATAATTTATACCTATAGAAGTTTAAGTTGTAAGATTTACAAAATTTGATTATCTGATTTAGGCACACTAAACTATCAACAATTTAAATATTTATAAAAAAAATTGAAAAATTACTAGTAGGCTAACGGGAATATTAACGTAAAAGTAAGAACTTGTACACAAAATTACAGTAACCAATAACTGTCTTTTCAATAACATTAGTAGAAAATCATCGCGGTTCTCCAAAAGAATTAAAGTCAGATTCGATAATTGCAATTAGAAAAATAAATTAAAAAGATATATTTTTAAAAACATTTGAGTAATTGGGACATAGTTTTTATAAGGTACATTTCAACTCGTATACAATGTTAGATTCCCTAAATTAAACTTTGGAAGCTAAAAAATTAACTGCTTCTCTCTAAAAAACAAGTAGATTTATATGGTAGAAAATAAAAACTTCACAGTAATTCAATTAGAATTAATAATATGGAGTAATCGTTTAAATTTAAATTGTTGCAAACACATAAGCGCTTAAATCATAATAGTTCGACTTTCAAAATATTAGAAAAACTAGTATTTGTGTGCTGGCTGGTTTACCCATAGCCATAGCAAGTTTGTATTTCGTTCGTAAGAGTGTGTGATACCCCCAGCTGCAACGACGATAGTGTAGTAATTAATGAACAATGTCGGTTTCACATTTATAAGTTTGATAAGATTGGTTGTCTTGTTGATGATGAACGAAGTAAGTAGGTAATTTTCTTTCACTGCAGCAGTGCATAATATGATCGTTTAGTTTGAACATGCAACGTTGCAATGTTAACACTTATTATATAAACCCACATCTGAACCAGGTTTAGTTTGGTGACACATATGCTACTACAACACAATATACAGTATTTTTAATAATTATTAATTCATTTAGCTGTAGCATTTGTTTTTTTATCGGAGCATTTTCAGTAAAGCGCAACTGTTATGCAGAACTAAACTTGGGAAATATAAATTTGTTGTTATAAAAAAATTTGAACAATAATTATTCTCGTTTGATCGACGATTTAACTTCACAAAACGAATGCGATTATTATACAATGTACTTGGGGTCGGAATTTATACCTATTAAAATGACAAGAGCTATTTTGTATTTAAACTATATCATTATAGGTAATGTTCAGAATATTCCTAGTCGAAACAGTGGACCATATTTTACTACCATCTTCGCCGAAAACAAAGCAGTAAAAGCGTATTTAATCTGAAACCGCCCATTACAGCATAGAACCATATCAAAAGTCGAAAGTTAATGGGGTAGCAATTAAGGCACTACATCAAGCTAATGTGATGACATCCATTCACAAACTACGGCAACTAAACTGCAAGCGGTTAGGCTTTATAGCAGCAGAAGTAAACAAGAGGGTAGATGCCCTCCGTTGACATGCATTTTCATCAACAATTTAAAACGTCCCGGGAATAGTGGCCTAGACTTCAGCGATTATGAAAATTAATTCTGGGACCTTTTATACTATCACTACTTAGTTTCTTGGTTTTGAACATTATTTTTAAATAATTTGTTGCTCCTTACATTTATTAACTAGGTTATCTGCTTTTTTTTAGTTTAGGCTATTAAGTTTTTCTTAATTAATTGAGGATGTTACTGGTTATGACCCATTATTTTTGTATGAAAATGTGGGCAAGCAACGACACTAACCTGAATCTAAACAGAAGTTCTATTAGTGATGATCATTAAGCTAGCAGAATCAATAGATTACGCTTACGAAGCTTTTGACTTACTATGAGATATACAGGGTCCTGCATTATTGCGTCGGGCATCCATAGCGTCCTTATTTACAACAGTAGAAAAAAAAGTTTGATACAAAAGTTGTAGGATGTGGGTTGATGCATATTTTAAAAATGTTTTTAAATATACAGGGTGGTCCAAAAAAGTGTGACGTTATAAAAAATATATATATTTTTAAATGACACACCCTGTATTTTTTGGCACATTTAGGTTGCTTTTGTTGTTCTCTCTTATGCGCCAAAATATTTTTTTATTTGCTTCTATATTTTAGGAGCAATAAATAAAAAGTGAAAAGATCGTTTTGCACGCTTGGAAAAATTAGAAAAAAAATCTTGTTAGATCTGTTTTGTTCCAGCTAAATAGTGTGAACAGTAATGCTAGAGGTCTAATAATACTCTGACAATAAACAGGTTTTTCTTATTTTATACAGGGTGTTCAAAATTTGGTTACAAAAATGGCAACTTTCAGTTTTTCTTAGTATTTTTAAATGGCATACCCTGTATTTTATTTCATTATTTAATGCAGAATTTAATTACAAGCATATTTTGTTATAACGAATGTATTAAAATTCTCAATGGTTTTCGAGATATTTACCAAAAACTATCAATATCCTCATTAAACAAAAAAAGTATTGGGAAAATATCATAGACAGCCATGGAAAAACAATTTATTTATCACTTTACAGACTTTAACAGGAACTATTGGCAGTTCATTTTAACAAATGTTCAAAATGTCTTCCATTTTGCTGCAAACATTTGTTTATTCTTACTTGTAAGCTCCTATCCACATCGCCCAGCATCGCTGGTGTAATTGTCGCAAATGCGTTAATTATTCTCTGCCGCATGTTCTCCTCGGTAGTTGGCCGTTCCTTATAAACTAGATCTTTTACATACCCCCACAGAAAAAAGTCTGATTTGGTTAAGTCGGGCGACCTCGGAGGCCATCGAACTGGCCCTCCTCTTCCAATCCAGCGATTTCCGTACATATTATCCAACTCTACTCTGACCTGTTGCGCATAATGGGCTGGAGCTCCATCTTGTTGGAACCACATTTGTGCCAGCATATTTGGTGATAAATTAGCAAGTAATACAGGTAAATCGTTTCTCAAGAATTCAAGATAAATTTGACCGGTAAGGTGGCATTCAAAAAAATGAGGACCGATCACATTAACAACAAACACTCCTCCCCAAACATTTATCGACCAACGATGTTGGTAGTCCATTTCACGAAAGATGTGTGGATTTTCGGCGGCATAATAATGAAAATTGTATTCGTTTACGCATCCGTTGTTGTGAAATGTCGCCTCATCAGAAAATAACACCGACATAAAAAAACGTGGATTTTCTTGAAGACGTGCTCGAGCCCACTCCCAAAATTGTACCCTGCACTGAAAGTCATTTTCACTCATAGCCTGGTGTAGCTGAATATGATATGCATGATAACGATGCATTTTTAGAATTCGCTGAACTGACCTTTCACTAATTTCAACCTCTTCTCCCATGCGTGCCTGACTTATGTTTGGATTTTCAGTAACTGTTAACAAAACTGCTATTTGTTTTTCCTCATTTGTAGCCGGTTTTGTTCTTTCTTCCTTTTTATAGTCCACACTCCCTGTCTCGATAAAACGCTCGGCTGCCATTTTTGTAACCACATTTTGAACACCCTGTATAAAATAAGAAAAATCTGTTTATTGTCAGAGTATTATTAGACCTCTAGCATTACTGTTCACACTATTTAGCTGGAACAAAACAGATCTAACAAGATTTTTTTTCTAATTTTTCCAAGCATGCAAAACGATCTTTTCATCTTTTTTTATGTATTGCTCCTAAAATATCGAAGAAAATAAAAAATTATTTTGGCTCATAAGAGAGAACACCAAAAGGAACCTTAATGTGCCAAAAATACAGGGTGTGTCATTTAAAAAATATATATTTTATAAAGTCACACTTTTTTGGACCACCCTGTATATTTAAAAATATTTTTAAAATATGCATCAACCCACATCCTACAACTTTTGTATTAAACTTTTTTTTCTACTGTTGTAAATAAGGACGCTAGGAATGCCCGACGCATTAATGCAGGACCCTGTATAGTGTGTACATTTGAAAAAATATATTTGATAGATAATCACTAAGCAATTTTATTAGAACTATTTAGCAGATTAGTAATAAATATACAGTCGTTCCCTGTATAAATTTTTATTTTTAATATTTTTTCATTTACATGTTCTAGAGAGCAATATTTAATCACTCTAATCTGATATATTAAAAATGCAGGTACAATTGTGCTACAAATGCAAACTAAATTAAAACATGGGTGGAAGAAGAAAAGTCTATTCCTTGGAGGTCTCTAGGAAATAAAAACGTTTTCGGCGCTGTTAAAGTAATATGAAAAACAGTAGATAAAAAATAATTACGTAGAAATCTGTAATATTACATCGACGACATGGGTATATAATAATAATAATAATAATAATGACTTTATTCATTTTGTATCTGTTTACAAGGTTGCATCGCAAGGCGACGTTCAGCAAACGCTGCTCTACCACCCAATCTTGGACAAAGTAAATATTATTGTATAGCTTATAGCCTAAGGAGTTTCGTGTGTTACCCCATATGCAGGGTCCGGCAACGATCCGGGCCTGAAGATATTTCTAAAACTTCTTGAGTTACATACATATTGGGTATATAAAAGTTGTAGGTACGACGGTGGTGTACATTAATAAAATAGTTTTGATTATACAGGGTAGCTTAAAAAAGTGTGGCGAATTAAACTTGCTTTTTTTAATGGAATGATTTATATTTGGGTAGCTTAAAAGTTTTGCATCTAACGCCAATTGTTTTTGAGATACTAACAATTTTATGCAAAAAAATGTTGAACTTCAGGCGGCGGCTGTAAGCAACAGAAAACAATTGAATGAAGAAAAACGTTACCAAAAAATTACGCTTTTCGTGAACTACTTTTCAAGTGTAAAATATTGGATCTGGGTATTAATGCTATACAAGGTGCTCAACATTTGCAAATTTTGAATTTTTTGAAATGTAACGCGCTGTATATTTTTGTATTTTGAAAAGCCTTTTTATGAGCTTTTTTGTGATATGTTACGTCATACCTGTGAATTCAATTGCTTTTGAAATATGAGTGTTTGAACATAAAAACAATGTAAGCCCGTTAAGATGCTTTATTTCAAGAAATAACAAACAAACGCAGTTAAAATAATGATTTAAACACTCCAGCCCTCCAAAAATAAAAACACAAAAGGTTTAGAAAATATAAATCCAGTCAGTGTTGATACATGGAAAAATAAACACTAAAAAAATAATAAATGCAAGAATAAATCCATTTCAAAGTAAAATAAAATCACATTAAAAAATAAAAGCCAATACACCAAAATCCTGTAGGTAATTAGTACGCTGAATGTTCAAATAGTCCTCCTTCGTTGCTCTGAGTTAGGGATGGGCGCGTGACGTGAAAACAGTCGTGTCACGTCGTGTCACGGCGTGTCACGTCGTGAACGTGATTAATATTTGAAAATCGTGACGTGAACGTGAGTGAACGTGAGTGAAAATTTCCAAGGCGTGATTCACGTTTCACGTTAATTTCACGTTAAATATTTAGTAACGAATAAAAAACTGCAGGGTGCAGCAACTTTTAAATTCATTAAATCACAAATTGTGCCAAACAAGTTACATTATGTGGCTTTATTTTTGGACCCTAATTATAAATACTTAAAGTTCATACCTTCACATAAAAGAGAAGATTATAATGCAAATAAAACTATAGATGATAATGATGAAATACATAGCAAACGACTCAAAACTGGTACATCAGCATCAGATTCTTATCTTTCTACACTTAGAGATAGCACTGATCATGACACATGTAATTAGGATGATGTCGAAACAGAACTAAATTAGTATGTTAAATTAAAATTCGGAAATGTAGATGACATTTTAGGATTTTGGAAAAACAGTGTAAATACGCGACTGTTAAAAAAATTGAGAAATTTTAAACATACCGGCAAGTTCCGCTACAAGCGAAAGAGTATTTTCTACAGCTGGGCGTATTTTAGAAGAGCGCAGAATTCGACTTAACGCTGAAAATGTTGATTACATATTATTTTTAAATCAACATTTTAATGTGTAGATGTGTAGATGAACTTATTATTCTAATAATAGTAATGGTTTGTTTTTTATACTCGGCTAACGCTGAAAATGTTAATTACGTTTTATTATTAAACCAAAAATGTTTTGTGTAGATGTGTAGATGAACCTATTTTTAGAAAAGTACCTAATGTTTTGTTTTGTATACTCGACTTAACACTGAAAATGTTGATTACGTTTGATTTTTAAACCAATTTATTGTGTACTTGTGTAGATGAACTTATTATTCTAATAAAAGTAATGTTTTTTTTTTGTATACTCGCCTTAGCGCTGAAAATGTTGATCCTTGTACGTAAAAGTACTTTCAAACCTACGAATTAGAAGTGTTGCCTAGCAACATATCCCTTCTGTACTCATACCAATAAGGAAAACGTCAATTTCAATGACAGCTTTTGGTATTAAAAGTAATGTCTTTGAAGACAGCTGCAAGAAATATATTTGCGAGAAATCAGTATTTATCCCTTGTCGAAGTTATTGTAGTCAATTTTCATTTTTTTCTTTTTATGTCAACTATTCTGATTGCAACATATCACGTAAATTATGTCAGGTGCAAAACATATTTTTAGTTCTCTTTACGGTTTTTTGATTGGTTTTAAATTTGAACATTCTGTTCTATCTGAATTTAAATTTTGAAATAAAAGCTGCGTGTCACGTCGTGAGTGGCGTGTCACGCCGTGAACGTGAGTGAACGTGACCGTGAACGTGCGTGAACGTGACTGTTTAAAGCAAGCGTGAAACGTGCGTGACGTGATCGAAAATTCACTCACGCGCCCATCTCTACTCTGAGTATTGAAGATATGAAGTCGTAATTTGCAAATGTTATTATCTCGATTAGTTTAAATAGAACACCCTGTGTATTCCTGTATTTTTGAAAATTACTTTTTATGAGCTTTTTCTGACACTTTATTTCCTAGCCCTAAACTCAATCGCTTTTCAGCTTTACCCTTCTACTGCTTTTTTCATTTTCTCCGTATTTGTTATTTCTCGTTTTGAGTAGTAGCTGGATTTTTATTTTTTAAACGTAGTTTAATTTTTTGTTGAGAAAACTTAAGTGTTAAAATCATTGATTTCACGACGTTTGTATGTTATCCCTTGCAATAAAGCATCTTAACGGGCTTATTTTTTTTATGTTTAAACACCTATATCTTAAAAACAGTTGAATTTACAGGTATCAAGGAACATGTTAAAAGAATGCTCATTAAAAGGCCTTTCCAAAAATACAAATATATATATTGACAAAAAATATTAAATTTGCATATGTTGAGCACCCTGTATAGCATTAATGCCCAGATCCAGCATTTTATACTCGAAAGGTAGTTTATATAAAAATGATTAGTATTTCAATGCAAAACTTTTAAGCTACCCAAATATAGGGCATTCCATTAAAATAAGCAAGTTTGATTAGCACACTTTTGTTGTGCCACTCTGTATAATCTAAACTATTTTAGTAATGTGCACCACGTTGTACCTACAACTTTTATAAAAGCGATATTTTTGTAAGTCTCATAGTTTTAGAAATATCTTCCACCCCCGCTTCGTTGATGGAGCCTGTATAAGGTATTATGACCTACCTTGATTAAATACATAGGAAAATACTTCCCCTCCCTCTTCCTAATGGACAAATTGCAATTTGCAGTATAGTAACAATTATAAAGGTTTGGCAGTGTATATATCAAAGATACTTTTGTATAGTGCGTATCATGTATCAGAAATATATAAGTTGGAACGACCATGCACCACGCATCAGTGATACGAAAAGTATCATGTATTATATTTGGCTGATCTTGGTCGAATATTTAAAAAAAAAATTTTTAATTGAAAGAAACGTGAAAATGAGATCTCACAAATGATAGTAAGGAAAACAAGCAAAATTCAACTAGCAGTTCTCCGATTTTTGGAGGACAAGGAGACGGACTTAATTATTTTGCGGAAATATCCGACAATCGGAACAGCCTTTCTAAAATTTTACATTTTTATGCGTCCAGGAATGGAGAGATTATTTTCTTTTGCCACAACTATCAACTATTTTCCGCCAATAAGATACATTTTTATAAAATTCAACTGAAGAATTTCAGCAAGTGCGGCAGGCAGGAGAAATTTCTTTTGCCCTAAGTACTTAGGTAGGAAAACTTATTTGATATTTACCGTAACCTTGGTTGTTTAATGTTCTTTTTAGATTTTTATTTTACATTTTTATTTCTATATTTTGTACTTTCTTAACCTTTCAAGTTTCTTAAGGTCATTAAAGAAAGTCTCAAGCCTTGAGGGGTTTGCCAGAGATCAGTACTCGAAGGGCAACCAGCAGGATGACTCTTGGCACGGGCAAAATTATCGGTAAGCGAGTCGTCCGCCTTTATATTTTGATGATTTTATATAAAGTTCCTACAGGAACTATTATTTAAAATTGATAGTAAAACACCGAACTTGCAGCTCTACTTTATAATCGTTGATCTTTATAAAATTGATAGTTCCCATTGCATGATATCAATCACGTGACAGTTGAGTGTATTAATGATTTTCCGACACTGTCATATTACCGTGGCTTTAAAACTACAGAAAACTTTAGCTTAAGAAGTTACAGAATCAATGTTTATATGACGTGCAGCTGAACCTTGGACAATTACAACTTAATGGTCGAAGGGCTAAAGATAGCGAGTAAGTACTGCTTCAGAAGTCGAAGTAAGTATAAACAGAACAATATTACATAGAGAATTGGTTCGAATATGTTTTTGGAGTGGAGGATCATGATTCAAAATCATATAGTCAATACAAAGAGCTAAAAGAATGTTGCAATTCACACTTTAAACATGTACAGGCTGCAGGTGCAAAGTTGTATTTGTAGAATAAAAGTTTATGCAGTGCGGATCAAGATCTCAAGATCAAATACTAAGGTAAGATGTGCAATTAACGAAACAATTTATTGGGTATGTGCATTATTCACTATTACACAAATATTTACTATACTGAAATCTCATTTGCATGGTACTAACATCGATACAAGGCTATTTGACAAACAAACAAGTTAATGCTCAAAATGTTGCGGGTGCAGCAAATATTGTCATGAAAAAAATGAACAAGTTTTGTTTTAATTTAATAGTTATTTGTGTATCAAGAGCGTAATACAGGCGTTTTTGGACCTCGGCGTGGAAGTTTGTTACCTAACTCTGACTATAAAATAAGGAGTAGCAAAGGCTACCGGATTCTCAGCCGGAGCTGGTCGTGGGTCGAACAAAAGACTTAAAGCGTAAGCTGAAACGATATGTAATTTATGGGCGCCAAGTAGCAGCTAACCCAGCACTTTGTTAATCATCAACCACGACACTACGGAAGGTGCTACTAAGCGATCCTGAAAATTAGAGGTAGCGACAAGGACACACAAATCAAATTCGCAGGCATAAGTAACGAGAATATATAATTTAATAAAATATTAACAGTGCTCGGTAGTATATCACAACAACAACAAATATCACAAACCAGATTTCATAAACCAAGATAGTAAAATTTATCACAGATTGAACTCACCAGTTTAAATATATATAGTCAAAGATCGTAGCAATTCGCATGTATAACCAAATGCGTCTCAAATTTAAGCGGTAGTTAAGGTTTTGTTTTGTTTGTCAAGTTGAAATCAACGCTAAACCCTCAGTTGCAAAAATGCATAACTATACTAGTAATCAATTGTACACAAATCCCATTATTTCCCAAGATCTTGGTATATATAGGGGCGCAATATTACCCGAAACACGCTAATTAAATCTAGCCCTAAAAGGGCGTAATTGCTTAAACAACGATCGGACTGATGTCGTTAATTTCTTGTAAAATGGGGCCGCACTAAACCAAGTTCAACCGAACTGACAGATCTCTCCAATGAGATCGAGTCTAAAATCGTTCAAAAGGCTTATGCAAGAATTGCTTTACAAAAATTTCATAAGGGAAACCTTATCGTCCCTATGCATCTACATTAGACACAGCCTGAACTCTAATGGGGGCTTGAAATGTCAAAGTTGCAAATATTAAGATGTTACACAACAAAATAGGTTTACTTTAGACTGCAGGTGAGTTATCACAACATTAAAGTAAGTAAATTAATTAGCTTATCAAAATCTGGCCGTAGCCCAAAGCGCTACAATGAATAATAATTAAACACATTAAAATGAGGCCTATAACACAAGTTAAGTTGGTCGAGCTAAAAACTGCACAAGAACGCTGAATGAATTGCAAAGACAGACCTTGATTGCACCAGGTGACGAACGTGCTAAATCGGAGGCCTACTGCACGATGTCGAGGAAGCCAGGTGATCCAACGGGCTTTACTGCAGGTAACGTAGAGATCTCGGGCCAGTAAATCTGCTAGCCTGTTTTAGGGACTGGAAATCTTCCAAACTTACAGCCAGCCGACTGCAACAACTGCCTGGAGAAAGTGCTCTCCAAGAGGGACCAAATCCATCAACCAGACGCCTCGAAAAGTTCTGCGCCACCATGTACAAAGCTCGCAGCACACCAACAGAGATGCGTTAGTTCATACTAAAGGACTGCTTCCTAATCTGAGTGCGTTCACCGCCCGTACCAAAGGGGAGCTGAGTGCGTTCACCGCCCGTACCAAAGGGGAGCTAAAAGGGACAACATTCCGCCTTAGAAATATAACCAATACTTGTCAAAATAGCATACCGTTAGGTGTTCTGCTCCGAATCGCCCAAGTAATTACATGTGCTTGTCAGATGAATTCCGGACAAAAGTCCGTGCTTGAAATGTACTACAACAAAAACGTCGGGGACCTCTCCCCAGCAAAATTCACACCAAAATATACATTTTTATGCTAGGATGAGCGTGACAAAACCGAATTACAAATATTCATGCATCGATTAACCAAAGATGCTTTTCACCACATCCGTCTTCTGACAAGTCAAAATGGCTAATAATAATTGACAGCTAGGTCCAGAATTCCAAATTTGCAGAAAAATCGCATCTGCGACCAACACAGCACGCGTACAACGTGAGGCCTAACCTGCAGTGACTTTACTTGAGGAATGGGTAACTGAAACTAGTCTATTTAAAGTAAGTTAGATCTAGGATTAGTCAGATATAAGGTAAATAGTTAGAACGAAATGTGCAAAGTGCCTTGAATTAGGCTGGGATAAGGCAAATCGTTAAATTAATACGAAAAGTGACTTTTGGCCCATAACAAGTTGTAGTACCAGATGTTGAGCACCGAAGGCTATAACACGACAAGAGCCAAATACGCTGATTACGCCTGAGGTGCATCCAAAACTTAACCATATCATAATTATGACATTATGATAGTTACTTTCGCGCTAGTGCTAAAATATATCATTTTTGGTTTAGTGGGAAAACGCTATTATTTTGCAACGTATTATGTACAAGTGCAGAGTAGTGAGTTCTGCAATTCATACTAGTGCTATAAACGCACTTTTCATACGAGTATTATATAATATGTTTTCTACAAACACTATTAAAAGTTGATTAAAGGCGTTCAACCAGGATAAAAATGCGAAATTCGTAGTAAGTAATACAAATCGTATGCCTTACGAACGAATGTAATAAAGTTTGTTATTGCTATTGTAACACTGTTGCCATAAACTGATATTTTTAGCACTAAATGCAAACTCTAAGCAGCCTATTCCCAAAATGTTTGTAGAAAAAATGTATTTATATTTTGGTAAATGTACACTCCAGGACAGCAATTGTGGGAGCTTTAATCAGTATAAATAATTAACAATATTAAACCCAAACAGTAATACTTTAATTTGTTACATTCAAATTATTTACATTATAAGCTAAATAGTACATTTTTGTTTAGCTAATTAATCAACGCCGTATTTATCTTGGCACTGGCATTTTTGTAGTTTGCCCTAATTTTTAGTAGGTATTGTCAAATTACTGCAAAATCCCGAAGCGCTAAGAAGCTTACGTGAGCTTGAAAACAAATCCCTTGCGCTGCACTAATTTAAATTGGAAAATAGACGACATAACCAAGAGAGGGATTAGGACCGTGTGTGACAGGATATCCTGGAAATTGCTGAAGTGGCAAAGCTGAAAGATTTAATTATTAATAACATTTTGGAGAAACTGCAAATTGATTAGAGATAAAAAAGGAGCATGGAATAATCGTTTTTCTCCAGATGTAATAAAACATATGAATAAGACACTGGAAGAGAAAAATGTTGCCAATAAGAGATAAAACTGAATCCGAATTAAGTGGGAGAGCTGCCTCGTGAGCGGTTGGGCGAAAGATGAATTTTATCAAATTGAGTTGGTTTCAAGGATCATTGATTTATACACGTTTAGTAACGTTTATGGTGTTGTAAGCTTAATCGCAGCCGTTTGGGGTTAGCCGACAATACACGAGGGTATTTTCACAAAGTTAATGAATCAACTTTTAGCGATATTTATGGAGCCAACTTTTATTTCGATAACGTGAAAATGGCGAGAGATAGTAGTCACGAACGTTGGAAAAATGCAGTTAATGGAACATTAGGTTTTTAGGTATTATTGGTTATGAACTTCCAAAGAATAGAAGATATTAGTAAAAATGACGGATTACATTATTACTGCTGGAACAGGAGAAAGGTTGGTGAAGTATGAATTCTAAATCAGCATTTCAGTTTTACAGTTTTACATACATTTAAAAGTCCAATTTTCAGTGTCGAATCAAACAAGCCGAAAAGAAACAGTTCACCAGAACAGCCATGAAAAACAGTTGTATAAATGTTAATGCGTTTCTAACAAAGTATTTCTGTGAAACGGAAGTTATATGTTTAAGATATTGAAGATATACGAAACCTGCTATACTAAATTATTAGAAAATATCAACCTCTATGCTGCTCTATATTAAAAATATTGTGCAGCCTTTGAACTAAATAATAAATGGAAAACGTTTTTCTACTACTGCAAGCAGATATAACTTTATATGTCAAACGGGGGAAGGTATACAGAATCAAGAAGAACATCACGCCACAATTATACTGAAAGTTAATAAGAAAGTTGTAAAGTCAATTAGAAGCTGGTCCAGAAGGAATTAGATTCGAATTGATTTGGAGATATTATGCAAACTGTGTTCCGAAGAACGACTACGCAACGGAAAATAGAATGTAAGAAATATGAGAACTACAGAGGTATGAGTGCCATGGCAATAATGAGAAGAATTTATGGAAGGGTAGTGAGGAATAGGCTAAAGTCAAAATAACAAAAAAAAATGGAGGAGATACTGTACGATTTTTAGAGTCAAAAGAGACATGCTACATCATAACACGAAAAAAATTAGGAATATATACGAAAGTGTCCCAGATTAACTAACCGTTGCTGTCACGAATTTATACAAATGAAACAAGAAGTGGATGAAAGCCTACAGAATGCGGAAGTGATGTAAAGTCATGGGTTCCATGTCACTACGACTTGTAGTGTGTAAAAGATCCTTTGCTAGGGTTGGAATTTTCAAGTCTCGGCAAAATTTGAAGTAGTACTTTAAGCATATTATCACAGCAGTTGGTGTCCAAAGTATCTGGTACTCTGCATGCGTAGATCTAGTCCAAAACACAAAAAAGCATTTAAAAGTTATCTACAAGAAGGCTTCATATGACCTACTTTGCTTAAAATATTAGCAAACAACACTTAAACAAACCGGAAGAGAAAGTGTGAACACGGATATCTTAGTCAAAAATAAAAATGCATCACCCGATTGAGACAAATTAGAGCATGCATTGAACCATTTTTTTTAGAGATAAAGACAATAATATAACATCATGGTTCAAAGTATAATGACATATAAACCAGATAATTGGATAGAAAAATATTCGTTTTCATCTTTCTTCTTTTTTAGAATAATAAGAATAAAACTAATATAGATGCAGTTAAAATAAAGATTTGAAGGTGTTGGAAATATCAAGAAGATACAATAAAAGAAACGAAATACGAAGATAGATGAAGAACAAACTTTAAAGAAAACAAAAGTTCAAGTACGGGCAAGTAAGAAGAGCAAGTACCGGTTTTACAAATCAAAGCTGAAGTTATCAGGGGCATAAATACCCTATAATCGATTGCCGTAACAAAGGAAACTATGACAATTATACCTCGGATAGCTTGTTCCAGGTATATACTTGCATTGTAAAACCACTCCTAAGAAAACGCATAAACGAGTCACCGTTTGGAATTTGATAAGAAGCTGAAAAAAACTGTAAAGAGCTTTAATCAGAACTTCCCTCGCAAGTGGAGGTTGTGACACTAAACAATTTTAAGAATCTAAGAAAAATAGGGGTAAAAATCTAGTGATACATGCACATAACTTTCTTTCATAGTGATTTTGTAATTAGTCAAAAATTTGTTTTTTAATTTTTAAACATTTGTCTTAATTTTCAAAAAATACAAATACCACAGAAACCGTACAAAATAGAGAGTTAGTTGAAAAGACAAATTTTCTCTAAAATTTTAAATGGAATTCGAAAATATAATAATATACCGGGTGTTCTATTTAAAATAATAAAGTTGATAACGACTTTCGGTATAACGGAAAGTGATATCACAGTCAAAATATTGTAGTTGTAGTCGCTCTTACACATACAATTCATGGGCAAAACTTCAGATTTTCAATTTTACTAGTTCTCTATAATGCCCTATAAAATAGGAGTTAGGTAATAAAAAAAAAGGAAAAAGAAGAAGAAAAAATCGGTGAAAGGCTTTACCCAGAACTTCCCTCGTCGACATTGTGATTAAATTAGGAGTAAAAATATCTTCACGTTTCTACTAAATTAAATACATTTTCAAATAAAAAAATGAATCCCGTTGGGGTTTGAACTCGCCGCATTTGCAGAGTGATCGCAACCGCACCTCTACATAGAGATCATATCTGTATCGATAAAGCCAACTATGCTACCGAGCCTCTTTCAAATAAGTCCGGGGCGCGCCTCTCTTAAAGAGAACGCTGTTATTGTCGAAACCTTTTTACTCGTTTGTGACATTATCCTGTATTGGTTGAGTCTTTTTTTCGGCAAATGTAAAGCCTGACCTATGTGAAAGTTATTACTTCCTTCTATTTCAAAATTAACCCAAAAATAATAATAATAATAATAATAATAATAATTAAAACAATAAAAACATTTATTGTGCAATAAAGAAAAAAAGATACACAAACGGTGATAATTCGGCGAACAGTTCTTCCATTTCACCATTATAAACTTAGTTTAGTGTTCACACTATAATAACATAATTACATTTACTATACTAACAATTCAAAGATTTAAACAAAATACATTTGTATACAAAATTATTTTATGCTATATAGGTTAGGCAAGGATTTTATATAACTCACAAAATTATTGTAAGAAAAATCTAATTGATTTATTACTGTATTTAGAAAAGAAGGCCTCTATATACGAAAAAGATCCTTCATACTTATAAGTTGTGTGTTGCGGTATGACAAAATAATTAATTCTAACATTTACATCATGCACGTTGGATCTCTGGATTAATAAATTATACAAATATACAGTGTTTTTTGAAGCCAATAGTTTATACCAAAAATTTATGCACAAATATGATACTTTTTTTATATGTTTGGTTCACCCATTCTGCAGAGATGAGGTGTTACATGACTTCTATAGGGAATGTTACAGACAAAGCGCATACAAGCATTTTGAATTTTTTGTAGCTTTTATTGATTATACTTTGGCAAGAAGTAAAAATACACCATAGTGCAATAAGCAATGTGTGGATATATAAGTGATTTAACAAGTTTTAGCTTTAATTCTTCATCAAGTTAAAACTAGAAGTGATACAATGACTTTAATTTATAAAGCGTAATTTTATAAACATTGTTAAAGTGTTCGCTAAAGCATAGTTTATGATCCATACATAAACCTATTTTTTTTTGCGAGTGAAATCCATTGGATTGCGGTACCATTAACCGTAACAATTTGATTACATATTACATCTCTATGTCTCTGCGAACCTATACATATCGCTACAGTTTTATTGGGGTTTATTTTTAAGCCGTTACTAGTACACCATCGGAATACATTATCTAAATCTATGTTTAATAAATCAATAGTCTTTCGCGCCAGTAGCAGAACAATACTTGTACACCTGCATGTCATCTGCATTTGAATCTGCTTAATCTAAATTAAACAAGCATAGCTATGGAATAGCTTCAAATTTGTGAATGCAATTATAAGTCACTTAAAAATCAAATATTAAGTTTGACATCTCCGATATGTTTTCTCGGACTTTTTATACTGTCTGGGGTGTTTATCATATGACTTTTCGAGAGTATTTCATCTGCTCTCGCTCTCAGGTGAATGAACTCCTGAATAGTCCTCAGAAAGACTCATTTTAGTACGCCTTTTTCACGTACAGTCGTGCCTACCTCGAGGATCGAACCCGGGACCACTGCGGCTGCGTTGTAAGAATGACAAACTCGTAATCACAAGTGATCAGTGGCCCCAAGTTCAAATCTCGGGGTAGGCACGAGTGTACGTGAAAAAGACGTGCAAAAATCAATCTTACTCAGGACTATCCAAGAATTCATGCATCTGAGGACGGCAGTAGATCAAAAATGATTTCGGACTTTTTCACGGCAATTGTCATTAAGTAACAAACTACTTTCGGGATTGGACCGTGTCATTATTGAGGTTGAAGAACTCAACGTCTCGTCCATTTTTTTAAGGGGAGGAAAACAAAAGAGCACAGTAACTAAACGTGTAAACCACGCCAGAAGAGTTTCGCCTCTGGCTTTTCCTCCTGATGAAGCCCTTTACGAAAGGTGGCGAAACGTTAATATCTTCGACCTCAATAATGACACGGTCCAATCCCGGAAGTTGTTTGTTACTTAGTAGATCAAAAACTCTCAAAACGTAGTATGACATATACTCGAAACAGTGGAAAAAGTCTGATAAAAAATCTCATAACAGACGAAAGTCTAAACTGACATCATTTAGAGACCATCTTGACACAAGTATAGATGTAGCTTCATCAATTCATAAATTAGAAACTATTCCATACCCATACTAGATGAAAATAATTTTTGATCAAACTTTATAATGATCCAAGCAGCCGCCGAGCTACTCTCTCTCAGAGTCAGAACACTCAGATATTAACAGTGACCTGACCCTACATCAAAACCGTTTAAGATGTACGTTTCTAAATAAAGTAATATCTGCGTAAGAAAGATTCAAATTTCTATGAATTATGTCTGAGGGTAACTGTTTAATTGCGATTACGTGTCAAGTAACTGTGACTAGCAGAGTTAATATTATGCAGATGAACACTTTTCTTTATATATAGCAAACATTTCAAAATATATATGCAAGAAATGACATAAGCTTGTTTTTAATAAAAGTGCTCTTACATGATTCTGTAATTTCTAAATTAAAAATCAATTTTAAAATATTTTGCGCCACACACCCTCGTTCGCGTTGCACAGAGTTGACCAATATTATAGAATATGCGGTTGTAAAGAGGAGAATAATATATAATTATCGGGTGAATTTCCCTAAGAACATTTCGAAGATTTGGAATAGCAAAATAGAAATTGCTTATCTTCTGACTTTTCCAATTTAAGCTGTCGTCTAAAAAGAGGGCTAAATACCTGGTGGAGCTCATTACATTTTGTAAAAGATTTAATGTTTTATAGGTGCTGTCTAAGCGGTAAGTAGCGTGAGTAAATGGTTTGATAACGGAATTAACCTTATTTTTCTGTAAATATAATCATTTTCTACTACAAAGAAATGCAGCACGTCGTAGAAATTCAGTTTTCTGAACATTTTTGATCTTATAGAGGCGTTTCCATACGATTCGCCGTTTTATTTAGCAGCCACGCTTGATCGGATTATGAGCCTTGGATATTTGTGTGTGTTTATGTGAAAGAGCTTGTTTATGACATGGAACAACAAGAGTTAAAGCATGACAAAACTCGAAGTAAACAATATATAACTTGTGAAAAGATCAATGGACATTCGAAGCAGGACTTTGGTATTGAATGTGCATTGTATAAAGTTCCTGTAAGTATAATACGATTTAGTTCAGCATTTCTGCTGCAGAATCTCTGTGTCTAAACTCATATTCAATACTCAAATTTAATAATATTAAAAACCAATAGTTTGGTTTATTTAATCTGTTCATAAAATCTGCATATTTTAATTATACCTTTGATCACTGTAAAGCACAGTTTTTCTCCTTACAATATCCACTTCACTCGTAATTTGTCCGGAATTAGACAGCAGATCATCTGAAGGAATTAATTAATTACAATAAATACATCAACTTCTCAATTATTAATATTTGCAAATATGTCAATCGGTAAGCGAATGCTAACCACATTAACTCTAAGCTGACGTCAGTTTCAAGCACATAATGGCAATAATTGGACATCCATTAGCAATTAAAGGGCTCAGACTAAGTAAATTATTACCACTCAGTTTAGTAAGCCAATATTATTATCTACCGTCCGTCGGAGTAGTGTCCAAACCATTTGGTGATATGAAAAATAAATATTAAAAGGCACTAAATAAATAACTAAAGCAATCGGTTGCGCATGCCGCTAATAAACTTATTAATATTTCGTTTAAATTTCCTACGGAAATTGATTAAACCAATAGAAATGGCAGTTCTACGAATTATTTATAATTGCAAAATATTACAGCAATGGGAATTAATTCTACCGATACAAAATCATTCATTAAACGCAACGTGTAGTTACTGACGAGCAAATTTCTTTGAAATGGCTAGTAATTTAATTTAAATTAAAAGCTGGCTATAGATGGTAACGACTTTTTATGTTTTTATACGCTGCAGGTCAGAAACAATCAAAAAAGTTTTTTGAAGGTTTTAATTACGCAACCACAATAATTATTGTTCTGCTTCGAAATGCTCCAACAGTTTATGTACATTCCAATATTTCTCATTTCGCCTGGTTTTGTTCGTACTTGGCGCCTCGACTCCAATTAAAATTAAACAGAAATTAACCGAGAGCTTCGATATGCTACGCAAATCATGTAAATTTAGCTGGAAGTTCTCCGATTTTTACAGGAGTATATTCAGTTCCCACGAACATTCCGCATTGGTGCAATAATTTAAACTTTTGCAGCATTTTCTAGCTCAGTTGTAGTTTTCATAAATGTTTCCAATCTACTCGAGCAAAAATGGACTATAGACGAGACCAACTGATAGGTCTGGAAAACTGAAAAGTAGGTTTTACAATCGCTCCATAATGGGTCCAGGATAAAGTTAAAATAATGGGGCTCACACAAAAAGTCAAACTGTATAAAAACGCAGACTGATCTGATTACAATTATTTTGCCAAATTAATTCATATCCTAGAGGTTGACGGCACATGCAAGTAGGTAGAATTCTGTCTCCATAAAGATAGGAAAAACTTTTCATTTCGAAAACAACTAGAAAATAATATTAACGAGAAGAGGAAATGAAGCTACCAGGGTTGACTAAAACTGATATGGACGTTATGATTGACGAGGAGAATATATATGCTCTCTGTTCTCTCTGTTTAACGTATTGTCTGATATGGGCGTCATGCTCAATGACTGCAAAAAGTTGTCTTCATCATACACCGCAAAAAACATAACGTGAAAAGTTGCATAGCTTTACAGACTAAATAGTAGTTTGATCAGTCAGTTAGTAAAACGGTTCTTGACAATCATACATGACTCTCTATACGCTCTTAATCTGATGAGCAACTAGGAGAGTCAGTTGGGCTTCCGATTGGACCCGAATGTCTTTCTATGCTTCATAGATTATGAAAAGGCTTTTAGCTGTTTTAAGCACGAGGTACTAATTAAGCGTACGAGATGAAAAAAACAAGAAGAGAGTCGAACGACATATAAAGAGGTGTTAGTCAGGTGATTTCCATATAGCTTTATTACTACAACAACTTCAAGTAATTAAAGTGCATTGTAACTTAACATTAATGCGTCCAACAGGAAAATCACGGTAGTGTCGACCAAGAAATATGCAGAAGCCAAGATAGAAGATGCAGTCAAATATAAATAAGCCAGAAGAATTGGCCCGAGAAAACTTCATGAAAATAAATAAAACAGTCGGCGACTCAACATCACACCATGCAGAAAGCTAATCGAATGCTTGTTGTGGCAATTTTTTCTACATTTGCAAGAGGTGGGCATTAAAAGAAGTCGCTGTAAACGTATTGAGGCGTTTCAAATGTGTAGTGCATCTATGAAGCTAATAATATCAAATGGAGAGGCAATGTTACCGACATTATCACCATCAACATCATCATCATCCAGCCTTTTATGTCTACTGTTGGATATGGGAGTCCCCTAAATAATTCAGTTTCTCGCTGTTGTGAGGTCTCTGTAAACAATTGTTGGCGACCCTTTTAATATCATCGGACCATCGTGTTGGTAGCCTTCCTCTGTTGCGTTGCGTGTCTATGTCATATCCTGCAGTTTGGCTATTCCTGCCCGTTTGTGTGATGACATACATGATACCACTGCGCTTGCGCAACTTTCTGCCGTGTATTCCATTTTGCGGGTTACCTCGAGCATTGATCTTTCCATGCGTCTTTGCGCAACTTTAATTTATTTGTTGTTATAGCAAGAGTGAGTGTTTTCATATGTGAAGAGGCGGAGCACTGGTTAAATTTTCTTCTTCTTAGGCTGATCAGGATGTCACTGCTGAACACGTATCTTAACGTTCCATGTGCTGTCCAGGTTAGACTGATTTTCCCTTTAATTTCAAATATCTGCTTTCAGTCACTCATTGTGATTTCATGACCCAGATATACATATTTATCCACCAGCTCGATTTCTTGCCCTTGGATTTTAAAATGATTAGACGGTATTAAGTTTGTCAAAAATATAGTTTGTAAGTGATTTATCTTTGTCCTTGCCAACTTAAGCTCTCCCTTTCTCCCACCTTTCTTCCGTTGGAAATCGTGTATCATCTCTTTCATCCTATCTCATATTATTCTTCCCTACCTATCCTAGACCCATTCACGTTAGGAGGGGCTGAAGACTAAACTCCAAGCGCGACATTATTAGGGTACAAAATTATCCCTCCCTCCAATTTACCATCGTAATTTGTGACTTTAATGGCATAATTGGCATAAAAACAGAGGAGTCAGAAACAGCATTAGAAAATTTTTGACTTATCAAAAAGAAATGAACTGGGCGAAATACTAGTGAATTTTCTTCAACAAAATAACCTTTTCCGAGTGAACAGCTTCTTCTTTCAACAACTTCAGAGAAGGTGGCCATGAGAAAGCCCATATTCAATACGTTAAATAAAATTAGGGAAAAAAGTTACGATTTAAATGACAGTAGGTAGCAACCATAGAATGGTACGAGCTAAAATTGAAATTAATATTGGGAAAGAAAGATACGCTTGGTAAAGAAACAACGGTAGTTTGGATTTATTACAATAATACTGAAGAATATTAAAAATATATCAACAATCGGTTAGAGAAGTCGAAGTGAAGACAATATAGATAATGTCAACGAAGAAATAGTGGAAACCATCAAGAAAATCTAAGAAAGACACTGTTAAAAAAAAGGGGGGGATGAAATACTGAAAGCAGACGAATGGTAAGCAGTGACAGTAACAGTGCGAGCAGCAATCAGAAGAAAATAAACACGAAAATATCGAAAGCCATAAAAAAAGATAACCGACGCTATAAATAAGTCAAGCAAAAGCCCAAAAATATTAAAACGTAAACTAAATAACGTAGAATGCAATATTACCAAACTGAAGAACAAAAAACGAGATATTGCCACCAAGTGAACTGTACTTTTGAGAACAGTTGAGAAGCTTTGTGAAGTTTACGAGTTATTGTGAAGATTAAGGGAAACACGAAGAAATAGTTAGAAAAACATAATTAACCTAGGGTCTGAATTACCAACATATCTCTTAAGTAGGATGAAGCATAAGAGAGCTCTTTCTCGGGATGGAACAGTCACAGAAGACATAAAAAATAGTGGACCTATTCTTATGTACATACTTCGAGGTTGAAAATTAAATGAGATTATTATCGACCCGAAAAGCAGACACATTCCGTTCAGACTTCGGGACTAACGACGACCTGCAGACTGTAGAGTTTCTGAACGAAAACTTTGTTGAATACAACATAACTCTAGTCCTGGTTTTGGTCGATTTCCACAAGGCATTTGAAGTGATGGAACTAACTAGTATTACCGAAGCACTGGGAGAAAGCCCCATCGACTATGAATATACCAACCTAATCTGAAACATGAACAAGACCGCTATAATGACTGTCAACTTTTATGGCTCAGAAGTCCAATAAGCCTTGAACGGAAAGTATGACAAAGGGACACAATATGCCTTCAAAGTGCTATGTTGCTACACCAAGAGTAGAGCAAGAGAATCTTAACCGTCTAAGCTTCGCTGATGATGCGATCCTGACAACTCATGTTGAGGTAGTAATGAGTAAACACTTTTTTTTGCAACCTAGCGGAAGAAAGGGTATTACCTTAGATATACACTCAGACATGGGAAAATCCAAATAGTCCAAATCACAGAGAGACAGAATCCCAGCCATGATAAGAAGCCGTGGCTCCAAAACATCAGGAAATGGACAAGGGTAAAGATGGTAGAACTCTTCCGACTCGCGATTAACAGGACAAAGTTTAAGAAGCTGACTACAAACCATCACTGGTTGGAGAAGTATATGAAGAAGGAACGAATCAATTTTTTCAAATTTCAAAGTATAACGAAGCAGTACAGCAAATGAAGAGTTACGATTGGTTTTTCAAACAGTTATAATTCTATTAGCTATCTGTTTATTGTGACAATTTGTGATGTTGCTACAAAAAATTTAAAGTTAATTTTAATATAATGTGATGATCTCAATGGCCTCTTATAATTAAATTATTTAAAAAAAGCTCTGATTGTTTCCACTTTTGTAAATTTTCCCGACTAATATTTGTTCATATAATAATGAAACGACTCTATCTCAGGGTTAGGTCGCTACATCCAAGTTAAAACTACTAATTTGCTATTATTAATTATTTAACGTAGCATTAAACATTTAATTGTAAGCACACTGTATACCGCTATTTAACTAATGGAAATTAACAAGTGTGATATTTCTAACTGATGGGACCTACAATAATTTAAGATGGTGTCCTAGCCTAGAAAGTACATACACAGGCTCCTGATTTTAATTAAATTATTGATGTCCACGCAAGTACCACTGTTGCTATGCGATAATAATCGAACGGAAGTATTCCGCGTTATAAAGCAAAACACTTCTACCGACGCCACGAACCGGAAGTGACGCTCAAAGGGACGTCAATCGATGCACAATTGCAAACTAACACTTTTAGGTGGCAAATATGACCTATTAAAGGATTCTGCGATTAATCTATGGTTACCTGCCCCGAGATGAACCCCCACGATGCTCTGGACAAGCCGTTTCGCAAGCCTGTATTTGAATAGGCCCAAATTTGCGCTCGAACCGATGTGATGATCGGCTGCCACTCTCGGAGACTTTCTGAATCGCTTTCACTGAAGGTGGGGGCCTTAATGTAGGGCTCCTCTGCACCACACGTACGTTGCTTGATTTTACATTTGTACACGAACTTATAAAACTGGGTGGACCTCCGTAGAATAACATCCAAATACCATGGCTTCCACTGAACCGAATCGACGCCTTGTACTTACCTGTGCAGAAGCCCAATGCGAGGGACAATTTTCACAAATAACCCAACACACAATCTCTCAATCAAACACAATTTTTCATTAACTTGGGTATTTAATAGCACATCGAAATATCTTATTTTTGGGGCAGCTTGGCAAAACACAACCAAACCTCTTCAAGAAGTCACCCCAATTCTTTTGTTTACAATTTATGTTATTACGGTTGCTGGACATTCTTATAATTAATATCTATCTGTTTTGTTGGTTATATTATTAATTACTAATAACTGTTATTTGAAATATAAGGCTACTCAAATGTGTTCATAGCAATAAATTAGAATATTTATATTCAATCCATAAGTATTCCATAACTTTCCAAGATTAGTAAAAAATGTAACCAATTAATTATTATTGTAAATGTCATATTATCAAGTTTTGCTAGATATTGTTCTTTCACAAAGGTTGCTTTGTGCATTTACGAAATATTAGAAGATAAGTGTTAGTTACTGCTACTCCTCCAGTTGAAAACAGTGTCGGCTCTATTGGGATTGTAAGTAATGTAATATTTTAAGAACCTAGTACTTGGAAGTCAAGTGAATATGGACATCATTTCTGAAAATTGTTTTCGACAGCTTCTTTAGCGGTAACGAATTCGCGGTTATAAACGTAAGTAACACAACGAAGTTTTGCTGTTGAAATTTTGATCTGAGTAGCTAATTGAAGATTAATTTTAAGCGGCCCGTTGTAATATTCTGAGAAAAATTAAGTTTTAAACCCATTGGCTTTATACATACACGAGGTAAGTCCTCTTATTCTGAAATTTAACATATTAAAATCTTTTATTCTTGAAGCAATTAAATTAATTGAATTCTTTCAATGTCGAATATGTGTTCGAAGAGGAGGATCGATAGTCTCGAAGTCGAGAACAAGGCTTTTATAACATACGTATCACGTATAATAAAGTAGACTAGGGTTTATTCTCTTGACATTTCCTCATAGGGAATTTCCAAATCTCCAGAACCCTTTACTATCCACCCGCATTTGCAAATAAATAAAAAGAGTTTTACGTTTCACTTAATATAATTTTTTCGCTATATTCTGGGCTTTCTATCTTTCGCGTAGTGTATTCAGCTTTATCTTTGTATTGGAAAATGCTTCGTTCAAGCATTTTCGCTCTCCGCACTTTCCTACTTTGATTGTGGACAAACTTAAATAATCTTTCCAGCTGACGTATTATATTTCTTGGGTTTAGATTTGGTATTTTTTATTTAATGTTTGTTTGCAGTCCGCACGCTTCTGTGTACCGGGACTTTTCCTTCTTTTGTTGGCAGTCTTGGAACTCCATTGAATAAAAAGGTAATAAAAATAACGAACTTAGCCACATTGGTGGCCATAAACCGCCTTGTGGGCCACGCTTGAAAACTTAATAAACTTAGCCTATCCATCCAATATGCAGGGTAAGTGTAGAGGTCAGCATGTATAGTATTAAGCTCTGAATGGAGTCGGTTCGGAATTGATAGTTCAAAGGTTGGGTAAGGCATGAGCCGCTTAATTAGATAATTCAGTTATAATCTCCCAGCTGTATGAGAACAGCAACCTCGCATTATTGCTAAAACTTGTTGGAATTAATTCTGTAGCACCAACGAATTTGTTACACTTCCAATTTACAATCACGCTCTCTCCGTTGCACTCCACGTGAGCTTGCCGTCGACGTTATGGAAACTTTTTAGGCATTTGCAACGGTGATTGATTTCCAATCCCTAACATTCGTTTAAAATTCTTGTCAGAAAGGGAACAACGTAATTGAAGGTTATATTGATCACTCTCTATACTGGCAGTTGGCACGATTTTTGTATACATAGCGCCATAAATATTAAGATTCCAATTCCCGGAAACCCGAGCAAGAACAACATCTCATCGGGTTCTGATCCCGCATCCACGATTTCGGATCAGATAGACCTACTGTATGGGGAACGATATGAGGGAGAACTGTACTTTATATCCGGAATGGAGACATCCGGCCTGTGCTGGTCGTAGTATTCAAATAACCTCACGGGCGTACAATACAAAACAGGATACTGTAAAAAGGTGGGTTGGGAATTTATTGTAAGTTAAAGGGGGTGGAACCATGTATGCACTGCAAAAGCTTTTATATTAAATGACTCGTTTCTGAAAAAAAAGTTTGATGCTTTATTGAGACAATTATTGTGTATTTATAACTTAGAGCAGTCTAAATAAGGTTTTATATAGAATATGCATATTCCACCGGATTTTGTTAGCAAAATTTTATTACAAAATGTACAGCGACGCCTATAATTGGCCTAACGGCTGTTGGGTGAGTACCAAAATAAAATTAAAAAAAAAATAAAAAACTCCCATATCAAAAATATACTGGATTAGCGAAATTAGCAAATTTGAGCAAAAGTGGTGGATAATCTGATGCCGTGTTAAATTTCACCTAAGCCTTCACTAACCACTAACCACAAGCAATTTTAATTCAAAAATTCTACATTACATACATACTTTTAGATTTTTCCAAGACTTCTAATTTTATATTTACGAAAAATCTAAGTCTAAACCACACATAAGGTGGAGGTAAAGATATAGATAAGTACGCAGTGTAATGAGGCTTTTCCCGTGCCATATACTTGAACTTTACTGTGAATTTAGATTACCCTTTGTTTGCCAGTTAACTCAGTCGTAGAAGCAAATGACCCGCTCTTACCTCAGTGCAGCTAAGATAATGTCAGTATTGTTCCTTCCGGCCTGCTTGTGATCACTTATTTTATAATGCTGTAATTGTACATGCAAACCCTGCCCGAAATGAAAACCAAACAGTTTACATGAAAAGATATATACTTTGTAAAAAACATACATGCATGGAGAAGAATACACAATGTTAATAGATAAATGTTATATGCGCTATGAATAGTAGTACGAAACAGTCCACGAGCTTAATGCTGAATCTAAAGGCAGTGTTTAAATTTTGCAGTCTGATTCACTTGCTGTAGCTATTTCACAATGCGCTGCAATAGCAGTTAATTTATTATTACGGCTTTGGGTTTTTCCAATGTTCCTGGACCGTAAATTCACTCGTCAAATGGAAATATAATAACTAAACGTGCCTTTATTTCGTAGTAAGATGTGCAGGAGATCAGCTCCGTGTGTTGGCAAAGTCGACAGGCTTCCTTGAAACTCGAATAGCAGCTGGATAAACAGCTTCTGGCTATGACTGCAGCTGTATCTAGGGGATGCTTTCCCAAGCTGGAACTTATAATACTTCGAGTGGCGTCCCTTTGATTTCGGGCAACACGCACACTTCGCTTATTGGCAGGCCCTGCTGCTTCCAACGCGCCAAATTGCACCACACCCTTACGTCACTCAGTCGCATGCAGTTCTAATAATAGCGCCCGGGATCAGTATTCCGCTTGCACTTCACTATTCGAGCGCGCGGAATATTCGTTGCAAGTTTTAAATACACAATATGTTTTAATCTAATTACTACTATCTAAAAAATACAGTTTAGTTTTATTCCTACAAGAATAATGGTTAAATACCAAGGTGATTATTAAATGCCAAGGTGACACGAACTCGGCCGTTACACAGGAAATATTTTAGATTCAATATTAAGAAGCCAGGGTAAGCATACAGTTTAGTTGGTGTCTATCAAGAAAATAAATTGAAGCTGGGACGAAACGATGCCCAGAGGTTTATTTCAAACAAGCCAAAACTACGTTGGATGAAACAAATGCTAATTACAACTCTCTGAAGTTAATATTGCAGCTCTATCTGAAGGAAACGAATCATTGTTACAAATTCTGTTACACGCGATAGCCAATATTGCAGCGAAATTATTTGACAGGCAATTATAGGTTGCGCGAAAAACGTATCTGAAAGGAGAACAGCGCGCTTGTGACAAAGGCCTTCAATGTCATGCTACGAAAATCGCAGGATAATACGCCTAATTGTAGAAATTAAAAATTCTGCTGACATATGAGCAGAAAAACAAGCATGTACTAGTATATAGAGTACATGCCTTCGTAAAATTGCGTAAGCTGTCGTAGCTGTGGAAAAGGACCTCGTCAACGAGGTGGACAGGGCCAGGGAATTTCAGGCCGGTGACATGTAACCACGTCGAGGGCAGTTTTGCGAATCCACGGCACTTACTTGTGTTTGAACGCCCAGAGCGTGCTCGAGCACGCGCGGGCCATGCCATATAAATTAGCACCACAATTACTTCGTTAGGAAGAGAAATGTGTTCACCTGAGCTTGAGCGTGCCTCGGGGTTAGCATTCCGTAAAAACGCAATTCAATCGAGTACGCTGGATTGATGGGAGCGAAGAAAAATTGCCATGCTCTTCCACGTTTGGTAAAAATTTGGAGTGGGGATATGGGCTTCAAATAGCCAGAAATGCCTAGTAATTGAACTCACTGTGTGTTCACCGAAGGAGAGACGGAAAAGACCGTTATTTCAAATTGCACCTTCCGTCGCTTAAAGTTCAGCGTGAAATTAGCTCTACTCCCACCAAAATTACGTAGAACAAATAAAACGAATCTGAGAAAAGGAGCAAGTTTATTTTCCTCACAATGGGAATGCTTATTATTAGTTAGGTGCCAACATGGTATGTCAAGAAGCGTGTATTGAGCAGTGAGTTTCGGTAAATGTACAGGTCTGATACGCTGAATGAACCTACCTTTGCATGCGTTTGCTTGGAATTTTTATAATTTCTGACTGCATTTGCGTCTTACAATAAAATCAAGTGAAGTAATATGATATGAGCATGTACAACACACAAATTACAGGAATGTTTTCGGAAAGACTAGCTTGTTAAGAAATTACTGGTACGGAGATTTTCCTAAATGTGGTGTCACGGTAATACATTATAAGGGAAATAAATTTGATGGGGTGCTCACAAAGCTAACCAATTCGCCAAATACTGTTTGGCTGTCCCAGACAGGGATGATCTCCGAATTTGAAACCGTTAGGCGGACGATAAACAGTATCCTACAAATGGCACAACATAAATGTAATGATGTATATGAATTGATAATAATATCAAATGGAACTCAGCGTCTGCCTTCCAGCCCGAAACCGCGTTCCAGGCAAAATAACGGGTTAGGATAACAACTCTCGGCGGGAAATTGGTTCAAATATCCGGAACATTTGAAGGGTGGATCGAAGATAGCTGCTGGGTGAGCAAGTGCAACAACTCGTGCAGGACAGTCGGTTGATAGCAAAGGGGCTACGGCAAAGTGCTTCTGGATACAAATTTGTTTGATAACTCAAGGGGCATATGGTACACAACTTAATGTCAAGGAAGTGGATGATCCGGAAATAGCCGTACGATTACTACAAGGGCCTTTAAAGTACCATAAGGCAATTTCACACAGCGCTCTAATCCTATCGTCACGACACAACTTTTACTGTACGCTTGTTTTTCTCTTTCTTCGTATTGAATCCGACTCGCATCACACCCAAACACTCAACGTGTTCGCCCGTTTCGGCAAAATCAGCGGCGCGTATTTGAAAATTACAAGTGGGATAACATGAACATAAAACAGTACTATTAGACGACATTGCGTTAATTTAAGTGCAAGACAATGTTGGAAATTAATTATACAGTGTCCGCCAAAAAGTCGGCCTAATATGGGAAAAACTTTTATTTTTTATTTTTCAAAAAATCTTTTTACGTCAATAGTTTGTGGTTGTCTAAAAACCTATTTAGCCCCTATCATATATGTACAGGGTGTCTCTGAAATGTGTGTACATCACTTAACCACAGATTCCTGGGCTCAAAATAAGACGATTTAACCCAACTTACCTATACCCAAAAGTGCTTCGTTTAGCCAGTATTATGATTCAAAGTTCAAAACAAATTTTTTTATTTTGCTTATAACAAAAGAACGATGTTGTCGATTTCGATGATATTTGGTATTGCACTCCTTACAGATGTAGGTCATCTTTTAAGGTGATATTAGTTATTATCAGTGGACCATTAGTGTACGAAACACAGGTAACCCGGCATAAACCAGTCAAAAACTTTGTAATGTTAAGGCCAATAACTTTCCAAAAAATAGTTTCAGAAAGAGACATTCAATAGTAATCTTTTTTGTTACTTGTTAATTGATGATATCTTTTAAGGTTTAGACACAACAAAATAAAATCTCAGGGACCGCGCACTGCATTTCTTAAAACAGATATTATCTAGCAGTCTGGTATTCTAAGAAATAAATGACGATAAGGCATTTTGTTATGATATTTATTAGTGACAAGTATGTGTACTTTTAATGACAGTAGCTATTGTTTATCAATTGTGAAGCGTCTCAAATTGCTGTTGGTGTTAGCTAGTGATTTTTAGCAGTTAATACATATTCTTTGTTATTTACGTAGTAATGGCTGTAAAATACACTTACGCTGAGCAAACGGATATGGTGATGGTTTTAGGATATTGCGAAGGAAATTGTCGCAGAAGTGCTAGAGTGTACAACGAAAGGTTTCCAAATCGTCGCGTGCCCAATCATCAAACTTTTGCAAACATTGAAAGACGCTTTCGCGAAACGGGAAAATTTGCACCGATCACAGCTGATCGTGGACGTGCTCGTACAATTTGCACACCCAGGGTAGAAGAAGAAATTCTGGAAATAGTAGAAGAAAATCCAGAAGTAAGTAGTCGATGCTTAGCATGGCAAACAGGCGTTTCGAAGGATGTTGCTCATAGAGTTCTTAAAGAACAATTGCTATATCCTTACCATGTACAAAACGACCAGGAGCTTTTGCCAGCTGATACCATCGCACGTCTTGAGTTTTGTAGGTTCATTCAAGAAAGAAAAGCTGAAGATGTCAATTTTAATAGCAAAATTCTCTTTACTGATGAGGCGTGTTTCACAAGGAGGGGTATGACAAATTTGCACAACGAACATGTGTATGCAGATGAAAATCCACATGTCATCAAGCAACGCCACTTTCAACATGAGTTTAGAATAAATGTATGGATAGGAATAATCGGCAGTTTCATCTTAGGCCCTGTCATTTTACCAAATCGTTTAAATGGAGAAAATTATTTACACTTCCTTGTAAATACCTTACCCGATTTATTGGAACACTTGCCGTTAAATCTTAGACGCGACATGTGCTTTCTACACGATGGAGCACCACCTCATTTTACATTGAACGTTTGGAATCATCTTCATGTACAGTTTCCTAACAAATGGATAGGCAGAGGAGCTGATGCTCCTGCAAAATGGGCACCTCGTTCTCCAGATTTGAATATTTGCGATCCTTTTGTGTGGGGAGCTCTAAAGAGCAAAGTGTATTCTCGTCCTATAAACACACAGGACGAACTTTGGGCCAGAATACAGAACACTTCACAGTCCATTAAGCATGATGCAGAAATGTTACAACGAGTACAGTTCAATTTTTTGCGTCGAATCAACCTTTGCATCCAGGAAGATGGTGGTCACATTGAGCATTTGCTGTAGATCTAATAAAGTACATACTTGTCACTAATAAATATCATAACAAAATGCCTTATCGTCATTTATTTCTTAGAATACCAGACTGCTAGATAATATCTGTTTTAAGAAATGCAGTGCGCGGTCTCTCAGATTTTATTTTTTTGTGTCTAAACCTTAAAAGATATCATCAATTAAAAAGTAACAAAAAAGATTACTATTGAATGTCTCTTTCTGAAACTATTTTTTGGAAAGTTATTGGCCTTAACATTAAAAAGTTTTTGACTGGTTTATGCCGGGTTACCTGTGTTTCGTACACTAATGGTCCACTGATAATAACTAATATCACCTTAAAAGATGACCAATATCTGTAAGGAGTGCAATACCAAATATCATCGAAATCGACAACATCGTTCTTTTGTTATAAGCAAAATAAAAAAATTTGTTTTGAACTTTGAATCATAATACTGGCTAAACGAAGCACTTTTGGATATAGGTAAGTTGGGTTAAATCGTCTTATTTTGAGCCCAGGAATCTGTGGTTAAGTGATGTACACACATTTCAGAGACACCCTGTATACTGACTGATGTTTACTTGTTTAGAAAATGGAGTTTTTCGAAATTGTCAAAATCCAAAAAGTGTTATTCTTCGGAAATTATGTAAGATTTCAATGAGATTTTTTTAGAGTGTGTTATTTTTAGCTAATTGAACAATCTCAAGGCCAGCAAACCCCTAATTTTTTTTTAACTTTAGCTAAAAATTAATTTTTCAATTTTTTAAATAGTTTTTAAAATTTCACATATCAAGACTTAATATTAAAATTCAAATTTTTTTATGGGAACACTAAAGATTTATAATTGGAAAAATAAAATGCTATATATTTTTTTAGATTTGTTATTATTTACCAAAAGTAGTATGTTTGCATAATTTTTACGTTTTTTATGCAAGGCGCTTGTTAAGAGAAACATTTTTCAATTCTAAGCAATATCTATTTAAATGGCTTCTAGAAACTCTAATCTGGCTCTGTTAATAAATTACTGTTAGAAAAATCCTCTAAATGTTCTTTTACAGTTATCTAAATGAGGATATTTTTTAGAGCATGTAATTGCATAAAGAAAAATCTCCTGATTTAGACAATTGTAAAAGAACATTTACAGGATTTTTCTAACAGTAATTTATTAACAGGGCTAGATTAGTGTTTCTTGAAGCCATTTATATAGATACTAACTAGAAGTGAAAAATATTATTCTTAAAAAGCGCCTTTCATAAAAAAGGTAAAAATTATGCAAACGTACTACTTTTCGGTAAATAATAAAAAATATAATGAAGTAATTAACATTTTATATGATTTTTTCCAATTATAAATCTTTAAAGTCTTTACAAAAAAAAATAATTTTAATATTTTGAAAAATATTTAAAATAGGAAAAATTTATTTTTAGCTAAACTTAAAAAAAATAGGAGTTTGCTGGACTTGAGATTATTCAGTTAGCTAAAAATAACACAGTCTAAAAAAACCTCATTGAAATCTTACTTAATTTCCGCAAAATGGCACTTTTTGGATTTTGACAATTTCGAGAAACTCGATTTTCTAAATAAGTAAAAATCACTCTGTATATATGATAGGGGCTAAATAAATATGTTTTTGGACAAGCACAAATTATTGACCTAAAAAGTTTTTTTGAAAAATCAAAAATAAAAATTTTTCCCATATTATGCCGACTATTTGGCGGACACTGTATACAGACAAGTAAGGTGTTATTATTTATGTGTCAGTTTTTCAATAATATTGACTTGTTTGAGACAGTAATATTAAAACAACATTTGAAATAGCAATAGTAAAGATCTTCTACTGTTATGGAAATGTATGCTAAAATATAAACCTAACCGCTTGGGAATTGACATGGTTCAATGCATAATATGGCTACAGTTATAAGTGGTAACGTTTTTACCTTAACTCTTAGGAAATGTAATTTTCCATAGGTTAATAAATTCGTCAAGACTGAAGAATCTAAATTGCAACTCTATTTTTAACACTTATTTTACATTTATGTACCTTCGTAAATAGTTGTCACTTACTAACTACACATTTCTGCAAATGGCGAATTTCTAAAAAATTTTTTTGTATAATTTGATTGTGATTGCTTTAAAACCAATATTAAATACCAAGTGTACAAAATATAAACTAAAACAAATTCCTGAAGAAAACCACAACATGCAGGTAAAGAATTATGTGTAAATAAATGTATTAAACGCAGTGCAACATAAGGTTTAATCAGAAGAGACAGTACTGATTTTGCCCTACCTTTTATGTTTATTAAAAGAGTGACACTGAAACCTGGAAACGTTACACTTGTTTCTGCAGTTTTAAAAATTAAACATTCAATTTATAACTCAATACCGCTCTTCATATCTTTTTTTGAATTTTTTTTTGGCACTCAGCCAACAGCCGTTAGGCCAATTATAGGCGTCATGTACATTTTATGGGGACTTCCAACCCCACTAACGACTGTCAGGATGTTATTATGACATCCGGGACCAATTATTTCCGTGGCAGCCGTACCACGAGGCGCCGAGAGAAGCAGCCATAGAACTCCCATCCAAGTTCTGACCAGAAAGAGCGTTGCTTAACTCAACTGATCGAACGTGGACGCTTGTTCAAGCTACACCACCCGGGACCCATGTAACAACTCAATGACATTATACTGTCAATGTCGAGATCAGGAATTGCTATTGTTTGGTAAAAGCTTGCCCAATTCCAAAGAAATTAGAGAATAGGCAGCACCGTAGTCAAAGGATTTGCAACGTTAGATCGGCAGTCACGTCAGCAGTAAAATAAAATTCATCCCAATTTACAATACAGTTAAACTATATCTAGAAATAGTTGACTTGAATGTGTGTTTGGTATCCGGAATAAACCATTATCGGTAATGTTTTGTCTAAATTATCGTCAAATTGTGCCACTGTTTAAATTTCCTATAATACATAGTTCAGTTACTTGAAATCATCCCCATTTCACTAATGCTTTCCTCTTCAAAATGTTTAAGCTGATTCTGTGTCTCGCAACTCATGAGTGATAAATGTAAATTATTGGAGCTACATGGTTATGAACCAAGTTTGGAATTGTTTGTAGTGAAACTAGAGAGATAGACAAGTTGGTCCAGTCGTCGACGATCGATCAGTTGCGCTCTATGTTTTCGAAAATCTGTAAGAGGGTGTATTGGCGCCGCATATTTCATCGGCGTCAAGTTGCGTCATTTTACAACACCATGGCTGGCAGGCTTTCAGTCAAGACAATAGTATCAGTTGCAGTCCGTTAGCGACGCGTATTGTTCGCACTGTAACGAGGATAATGAAAAATATAATAAGAGTGTGCAGAAAATGCAGCTGCCACCGGCGAGTTCGGTTTATTGCTTTCTAGGATTAATTTTAGACACCTTCGAGGGTTTTGCTAATTCCACTTGAGAATGGCCTTATTACGCGCATTTCTCGGGAATTACTTAGTTATTGCAATCGCGATATCGTGCTGCCCGCAGCTTGCAGAATTTGACAGAGGGACAGGAAAATAACTCGGAGAGCATTAAAAGTTTCTTGTGATTCTTTGTTGCTCCACCAAAGTTGCTGTAACTTTGGTGGAGCCACAAAGAATCACATCTTGATATTGTCATATACGTATATTCATATCTTAGAAAACTACGACATTGCCAAAATATTCTTATCAGTTAGACATAAAATTTTGAAATGGGCTTACAAAGCTACTATCTTTTAGTATTTGCGACAGACCAATAAAAAAAGCAACGCGGCGACTAATGACTACGATGAAATTTTTGTCGGACAAAAAGGCTGCGAAATAAAAGATTTTGGTGTAATTAAAACTTTTGTGGCAAAACAAAGCTTCAGCAGTGATTTTCACGTCTGGATAATTAAAAGAAAACATGTTAAAACTAAGATAAAAAGTTTACCTAGCCTTTTGACTCGGCCATAAAAAGGTGATTAATGTGCTACCTCTTATTTTAACTGGCCGTGCAGCCATTTTCATTGTTCACTGAAAAATTGCGCCATTCAGACTGGAACATGGCTATCAAAAAGTATAGGACTTTCACAGTAATACAAATTAATTCTTTACAATTTTTCTTGTTGTAGATATTTTAGAGCTTAATTTGATTATGCATAGAACTGTCACATGACTGATATCATCCAATGAGAACCATGCATTTTTTTGAAAATCGACCAATCCCGAACTGATTACCTGATAAGCTCCCTAGGGAAACTTATCAACCGATAAGCGCCGTAGTGCGACCCTGTAGATGGTGTCATAATTAGAAATAGAAATGCAAGAAACAAGCAATTTGAGTTTCTTGCCATCATTAGAGCAATATTGAATCATAATTCGTATACGGGTTTTGTGTAATAATCTTCAAAATATAAACGCGGACAACACACTTACAGATAATTTTGCAAGCCCCCGGGAGAGTTTTCGTTGCAGATTGCGTATGCATAATTATCGGCAAATATGTCTCGCCCTATTGATAAGCTAATTTTACGGATTTAAACCAGGTCTACTAATTATATTCAACAATATTGGACACAGTAAATTCAAGTAAATGTAGTTGTCTTTTACCCTTGACAAATATATATTGACACACTCGTCAACGGCTTTAGACTCAATTATTAGTGAATGAACTCATCGTAAACATTTTTACTTCTCTCGTCTGAAAGACGAAGGAAGTATTGTAATCACGAAAAAATCACCTTCCGAGATTTCTTCAGATCTTCACGTTTCAGGGTCCCTAGATGACGTAAAACAGGTTTTCTCAATTCCGTCTGTCTGTGTGTCTGTTTGTCTATCTGCCTGTTGGCCGTATAACTCAAAAACTATTTGTCGGAGGAAGATGATACTTTGCATACACATTATATATATACCTGGAATAAAACCGGTACAATTTTAGGGTGAGCACCTTAAAAAAATAAAATTTTGTTTATTTTTGCGTTAATTTTGAAATAGAAGGAAGTAATCATTTTCACATAGGTCAGGCTTTACACTTGCCGAAAATAGGACTCAACAGATACAGAATAATGTCACAAAAGAATCGAAACGTTTCAACAATAAGACCGCTCTGTTCAAGAGAGGCGCGCGCCGCACTCGTTCCAATGTCTTGATAGCGCAGATGAAAAATAGATTTGGTTACGATCTGCTTCGCAGATCTGACGGAGTTCAAATCCCCCAGCGAGCTACATTTTTTTATTTGAAAATGTATTTAATGTGTTAGAAACGTGGAGATATTGTTACTCCTAACTTAATTTGATTTTAAAAATTATATAGTGTCACAATGTCGACGAGGGAAGTTCTGGGTAAAGCCTTTTACAGATTTTTTAGATAATAATCGAGCAGTCAAGATCTAGTACAGTAGGAAATATTCAAACAGGTTTATACGAGAAGTAGTAGTAGAGCATTGGCATAACAATTTTGATTATCTAAACCTAAAGAAACAATGCAGTTGATGGAGGAACAAACAGTTGATGTAGCAAGTGTAAGTATATAGATAAAAACAGAGGAAGAAGAGCAGTTATGAAAGGAAAAAATTGTTACGGGGAATATCAATTTCCATGATTTGCAAGTTACATGCAGTGTGGAAATTAAATAGCACATAAATTTTGAAACTCTTTTAATCTTCGTTTTTAAGTAAACATTTCAAACGATTGAAATTGCAGCGCCTAAATTAAAGTCATCCTTAGATTTTCATATCATTTGTTTTAAATGTTATTTTTTTAAATAACAACCTATTTTGTTAATTTTTCGGTATAAAATTTTACTGTTTTCAACGGTAAAAATTTCAAATGGGTTACATTAAAAAAAAATAGAAAAACTGCTTTAAAGTTCAAATAGTAAAGATGAATGAAATGAACAGAATAATTCTAGTTACCTGGATTTAAAACAAATCACTTAGTTATGCTTCCTTTTTGACTTTGACAATAATTCCAATATTGAAAATCTGTAAAGGACTTCCCTCGTAAGTGCACTGTGACCCTAAACAATTTTAAAAATCAAAGATAATTAAAGTTACAAATATCGTATCGTTCGTAATAATAATGAAACAATAAAAGAAAACACTTGGTAAAGCCAATTGCATCAATTTCCAAATTAAAAAAAGCATTACCGCCAATGGAATTCGAACTGCAGTGCCTCCAAACAAGCCTGCGAATGCCATTTCAATGTTTGGCAGTAGCCCATGCTTTCACGCAGTGCTCTTCACATCTGTGCGACGCGGTTGCATTAAACATAACGCATTTACTCCTTGCCCCTTTTTGAATGTTACACCATTTATCCTGTATATATTGGGTACCATATTTTATCATTATATTCTCTTTGATAATATGGTATTATGGTAAATGGTAACTAAGCAAACGAGGAAGAAACGTTAAAGCAAAATGTAATAAAATAAAATAATTTAGGAGAGCTCAAAGCAAAAAACCAAACTCATGAACGTTATATGACTATTTTCGAAGATTATTGCAACGCATGTTTATAAAGAACCTAAAACATATACAGGGTCTTTCTAAAATAAGGGGACATACTTTGCAGAACATTTTTTTACTCACGAGGAACCTCCGGGTTTGCATAACTTAAAATCTGATCACTCTAGTAGTAGGTAATTAATAATAAGTACAATTCAAGGGTTCCTAAATATTGCAGTATATTCTGATTTACAATAATGCTTTAGTTAAATATGTACTTGTTTCTTGCTACCTGAATTTAGCTGAAGGCGGTCTATAAATAGCAAAATCGGTTCTTGGAGAAAGTACCGTGCTCTGTAGACTAGAGCTTACCACGTCTGCTTAGCATTCGGGAGTTTCGATTCCCCTGGCCGTCTGCTTTGATTCAGATTTTTAGGTGGTACCTTCTCTGAGGCGAATGCCGGGGCAGTACTTCTCCACCTTTCCTGGCCTCTCTTCGATTCTTCGCTTCTCCTTTCTCTCACCCATCTTATAATTCCCGTTCTTGGCTAAAGAGGGACCCAAGGTTCCTATAGTAGCCCGCCCCCAGTTTGGGGAATTCAAATTACCCTGAACCTTTACATTTTCCTTGAAAAAAGTGCGCTGGTCGGGTTGTTATAACTTGAACCGCTGTCTAAATCTGAAGTTTAGCGCCCCCTCTTTCATAGGAGCGTGAACGATGCATCTGCTATCTAAATCCATTTATTAGAGTTAGTCCGTGCTGTTATTCTGTAACTCATGTGAAATTAAAAGAACAATGGGATTCCCACTACCATAGTCCTGGTCTTCAAACTGTATAGCATAATATCTTAGAAAGGACTCTTGTGCGGACAGGAGTTTATTAAAACTTTTGATTTGCTTTTGATAGTAGAATACTTCTACAAATTATGTGCTCTTATTTCAAAGACATCCTGTATAAAATTTAAAAATATTGCTAAAGCACAGAAAATACAATAGCAACCGATCAGTATACTTGCTGTAGAATATAAACGTTATTCTCCCTCTATACTTAAAATTCTGCATATTAGTTATGACGAATTTTTTGACGTATTTTTATATGTTACTTTTGAGCAAAATGAGTGACACAACTTAAAAAGTTTTCAACATTTAGAATTGTTTTGAAAATTTCTATCTTGATGAAGTGCTTTTATTGCTTTGACCATTAATATTTCTATTTACTATTGGTGTATGTTGCTGTGGTATTGGAGTCTATTGTTTACTTCAGTTAATTGCCCCTCGTCGAATATGCCACATAATTTGCTGTGGTATCCCCTCTAGCTCTAATTTATTATTAATTACATATAAAAAATGTTATGCTGAGTGATCTGAATTGTAGACCATACCTGTAAAGAAAATAATTCACTGGACTAAAATGCTGCTATTAATCCAGGTCCATACCCTGCTTAAGGCTTGGAATACCACAACCAGATATTATTTTATTTAAGAAATACTGCTCTCTATTAAACTTGCATGTGACTCAAAAGTTGAAACGGATCCTTTCTGTTTCAAGGCCAGTGAAATTTAAATAAATTGTTGGGTTCGGGCAACTTAGACAAAATTGACTTTTTAAAATGCGGGTTCCTAGGGGTTAAGAAGTCAAATGATAATTGTTTTTCTTTGACGGGATTTAGGTCTTAAATTATCTTTTACATGAGTGGCATATGATAAATGCGCGGGCTAGGCAACATTAAAAAAGGCAAAGTAATGAAGCTAAATTCCTACTGTCCGGTCCTGTATTTTTCTTACAGTATCCCTAGAGCGTAGTTCGATGAGGACCATATGGTGCCATACAGATTTCGAAATATGGCTGCCACTCACAAAGATACAACAGGTGATGTTGTATAGGTGCCTTGATTTAAACTGCTTGATGTAGTGCACGTGCTTTGGGCGCATTGGGAAGGCTTTATATATTTGGTTTTTATGGTGAGTTCCAGTAAAATAGCGAATATTACTCGGGTAAATCAAACCAAACATTTTTAAAGCAGTTTTTAATATCGACGCTTCATATCTCGTGTACAGATTTTACACTTTACAACAGATTTTTATACAACATTACATCTTAAGTGCTAATGTCGTGAAGTTCTCCAGTTAATTACAAGAGTTTCAAAGTTAAATCAAAAGTGACGTATAACAATTCAACGACAAATAACAAGTGACAAAAGAAGCCCCTGGGTCGTTAAAAAATTCTTATATATCTCCTGAAGGGTTCACCGCATTAAATCGTATATCAATTGTTTAAATCATAGCCCATTTAGCTTCCATTATGTCAGGCCATATTTGATTGGCGTGCCATCGTAAGATCGCGCGTCCGTTACAAAACAAATGTTTTGACAGGAATATCGGCTAAACAATAGCGTGAAACGTTTTCGAAACGCGGGAAAATATCACAAAGGTGAGCGAAATTCAGATATCAATTAATTCTAAGCTTACATTCCTTAATTATGCTAAATTACATATGCGTATAGGTGATCCAAATTGTGACATCGGTCCATTCTTTCTCGAAATCTATGGAAGGCAGCTGAACAAATCACCTGCTGACCTTTGCCCCTGCTGTTCACCGATGGCAGGGCAATAAACTCCAACCCAGATATGGTTATCCAGATAAATATGAGTACGCTTTATAATTTCTGGCTTTCAACATAATTACTGTGATTTCAGGGAAGTCCGGCTATGCTTATAATCAGCTCTGACCTTGCTGTGATGATTTTCAATAACCCTGAATAATCGCACCTCCACTCGAGCCTGTCGTAAACTGTGCCGACGAATACCACTGTCTTGGAAATATGCTACTTCTCTCCTGTTGATTCCACCAGCATTTGGAATATGTGTTGTATCACATGCAGGTGGCTTTGTCAGCGTGCTGTGACAAGGAGGGATTAAAGAACAAAGCATGTCGAACAATTCCAAATGTTCGCACTTCGAAACTACACGCACTGTTACATTGTTTTACTCTGCCATGTGGTACGCATATGAAATTTGTCTAATTTCGACTACTCGTTGTTATATAAGATTCATTTAAGACTAAAGCTCATTGCTGTATGTTTCAAATGGTTTGTGATATTTTAATCCTTTGGACTGGGTATGAAACTTTAAATCGTTGTATTTGTTTTGGGTATAAACAATGAAATTAATTTTAGAAACCTTTTCACATTGAGCCCTCTGCCAGTTATGTTGTAATTCATCAGTCATTCTTAATAATTTTCAAACTATTCTATTCACATCGTACTTTTGCTTGCGAAATTAATGGCGACCATTTTAAGAGGCTGAAAGCAATTTGTGCCCTGATAAAAATATGCTATGTATTATTGCAGGGCTGCTTTTAGAATTCCGTTTTTCGGCATCTTATCTAGGTGTTGAAACAGGCAACAAAATATAATCAGAAGTAATACTATAAGTACTTCGATATTATCGGGTTATATGTCGATACCTTGTTGCACAATAATAAAAGAGTGTCAGTTTGACAGGTTAAATAGTCCGACCGCGTCAGCGGAAAGATTATTCTGTCAAACTGACTTCTTCTTCTGTGTGCCTTATCCGCTCAGCGAACGTTGGCTAACATCATAGCGATCGAGACTTTGTTAGCAGCCGCTCGGAAGAGTTCATTGGATGTTTTACCATACCACTGGCGTAGGTTCTTCAGCCAGGATATTCTTCTTCTACCCGGTCCTCTTTTGCTGTTTATTTTACCTTGAATGATTGGTTGGAGTAAGGCATATTTTCATTACGCATGATGTGCTCTAGATATGTAAGTTTCCTTACTTTAATGGTCCTCATCAGCTCTCTCTCCACTCCCATTCTTTTTAAGACTTCGTTATTAGTCACATGTTCTCTCCAGCTGATTTTCAGAATTCGTCGGAACACCCACATTTCAAATGCTTCAATTCTCTTGGTAGTAGCTTCCGTGAGTGTCCAGGCATCCACGCCGTACAGCAAAACTGAGTACACGTAGCACCTAACTATTCTCATACGTAGTGGTAGACTCAGAGTGTTACTGACACGATTTGTTATTGTGCAGTAAGTTTGAGACGTATAACCTGTTCGAAGTACGCATTGTATTCGATTTGATTATTTTGTGAGTACATTTTAATATTAGGAACAAATAAATATTTTATTGGCAGCTCGATTTGTTTGTATTAACCTAGCCGAAAGTAATCTCCATGAAAACAACATCAAGTTGACAAAAGTTATGTATTGCATCGCTTAGTGAAGCTACTCTAGTATAATCAATTTGTATAATCGAAATTATACAAGATAACTTAACTAAATCCAGCCTTCTTATTGGTTGAGATTGCTACGAAAAAAATAATCTGTCACATACAAAGAAAGAATAAGGCACAAGTGTTTTAAAACAATTAAAAAACATAACTAAAGTTAATTTTAGACATTTAAGGCCGCTTAAATATTGAAGTAAAATAAATGTATTCAAAAATAGTAGTTTATTTATCTAGAACGAAAAGTGACATTTTAAAGACGAGAAAGTTGTTTACGTCCGAGGCGTTAGCCGAGGACGGAATTACTTGCGAGGACCTTTAAAAACACTTTTCGTTGGTGCGTTGGTGGTGAATACAACGGTTTATTTCATACTGCAAGTTTAATGAATTTTAAATAAAAAGTTGTAAATCATTTCAAATTTCATGTCAACAACTGACGTATAATTTTAAAGTACTTGAACTTTAAAATTTTACTTTAAAGTACTAGGACTTTAATGTTCCATTTTTTGTACAATAAATAAGTTTTAAAGTACTTGAACTTTAAAATTTTACTTTAAAGTATTAGGATTTTAATGTTCCATTTTTTGTACCATACATAATCCGAAAATGGCTATTTTTGTATCTAGAATGCGAAATGCTACTTTTGCGTTCGAGAATGGAAGTTATTTTGCCGAGCTTTAGCGAGGCAAAATACCCATTCGAGATGATTTTTCGAAAACTGCAATAAAACTAAGTAGTATGAGAATAAAAAAATGAAATAAGGTAACTGTCAACGTTAATTGACAATTTTATATTTCATAAACAATTAATTTTTGAACCACGGCCTGCTGAATTGTTTAACAAACGTCAAAGTGATGTATAAATTTAACTCACTGCAATATCGGCACCTTCAATTTACATGTAGTACAACATAAATTAGTTATGTTTATAATAGTTTATAATAGTTATTAGTAGGTATCTATTGAAATTTTAAATTAGTTAATATAAAACTAATGTGGGTTACTTAATTAATAAAATCACAAATAAGTTCCTAAAAAATTAAAAATTTTTGACAGTTCTTTTATGTTCTAGAACGCAAAAGAGTTTTACGTTCTAGAACATAAAAGTATTTCGCTGTTAAGTGACAAAAAAGAATCACTTTGCTTACTGAGAATTTAACGAAAATGTCAACATTTGACGACAGTTTTCGAAAAATGTAATTTTTGACATCAGTATGAAATAAATATATTTAAAACACATTTAAGGCATTCAGATTATGTAACGTAGCGCAATAATTTAATATCATCACGAAAAGTAAATTTGCACGTATTTTACTCTTCTGACTTTTGCAAAAGTACATCTTACATATTTAGTTTCATCCTGAACGGCCGGCCGGGAGAATATCTAAAAACACTAGTAGCTTCATCCACTTAAAGACGATGCTTGAATTGGATAAACCGAAACGACAGACAGACGCAAGTACGTTGCTAAAGTTTTTCTTGGGAGCCGTAAACTTACGTTGCCTTCTGTTGTTCTCATTAAAAGTCGACCCCCATAAAACTACGAAAACGTCGTTTGCAGATAATAAAAAACATACAAATGCATGCTACATTATGTATAAACACCTTTAGGGCAACTAGAAGTTGGAATTGTGCTTTAAAACTCCACATAGCGAGTAAAATAATAAACTGAGTTAGGAACTCTTAGGTAAACGTAGGAAAAAGCGAATTTACATGCATAATTACGCACAGTTCAGTAACTTGCCCGCGATGTACTTCCACGTAATATTTATACTTAATTTTACACGAGCGTAAAGTTTAAATTTAATAAGAAGAACTTTAAAACTCCGCTCGTTAAATAAAAAAGTTGGAAACAAAACCCATAACTGTTAGATAAGAGTTTAAGTGCTCCTTAGTGTATATGCCGTAATTATTCGAAGCAAAGCAATTCCATGAATAAAAGATTCAATGCACTTCCGATGCAGATGAAACTACCTCGGCAGCAGCGCCCAGAGACGTAAGTGATATTGAAACAAATTGAGCAATTACTTAATTAATTAAAGAAAGAAACGAGAAGTGATTACATAGGTGGGCAATCGAAAGCAGCCTCTTCGGAAATTACGAGCGGCGCGATGAGAAGGAAAAAAGGAATTCATTAGACGCATTTCGCTGGCCATCTCGAAGGACCTAAAGTGGATGGCGTCTCACGTGATCACTTATTGCGGAGAACAACAAAAACGAAAGAGATCGTCGAGTCGGTGGATGCGGGCGGAAGTTGGGAAGACGGACGTGAGGCACTGTTTTTCGTCGTGTAGTTTGCATTGCAAATAAGTCGCGGTTTGCGGGGAATTTTTATTCTGACAAAAGGGTTACGATCTTGTCTGGTTTGAAAAATGGCCAAGAGAAAATGCAAAATTATGGGGCGGAACTTATCAGGATGTGCTTCACGCACATGCCCTTGCTAGAAATATGCGTGCGCCCGATGTAGGGACGCTTTGAACGGAAATCATTACCCCGGTGTGGAGTTAAGACAAAATGCTCGGGGCAAAATTATGCAAGGCGAACGAGCTTCGGGAGGGCAATAAAACCGCCGAGCCTGCGAGATATGTAACTGTGCTGTTGTCGATTCTGGAATCTGGAATCAATTCTTCCAGCGACAAGCCGGGAATAAATTTTCCTAATGAAAGGCAAACCATGCGATGCCCTTTTCATCACGTTCGTGCCGTTATCTTTTAATAGAGTTCACTAAACGCGTCTCATCAGCGTTGCGTGAACGGCAAATAAATTAAATAAAGTCTGCAGGGGATACCATTTAACTTAGACAAACTCGGCTAAAACAAATAAAAGGTGAAGAGGCGAGTATCAACAGCGTTGGGGTGACATTCGAGGGAGGGCGCAGCAGGAAAACGCGAAGCGTGACCTATGGAGCCCCAGCCACGGCTCGTTACCGCCATCGATTTCTTTAAAAATGCAATGCACCTCTAATTACAGAGTAGTGGTTAGCTGCGCAACCGCGACATCCCCGATAAAAACAATCCTCTGCCTGACACTGTATTTCTGCAAATCCTTCTTAATGTCGCACTTTAATCATAAGCCGTGAACAAGACTGTGCTGAACGGAGATTCAAACCTTCTGCAAACAATACATGATGGAAATCGAAAGAACAGCTTTCACGGCTGCAGTTCGGTCGGTGCAGACTGCATTCCCTTTCGCAGACTTTGTTCTTGTGCTAATGCAGTACGCCCCTTTCAATTTTTTACTAAGTATTTCTGGTATAAATTACCAACAAAGGGTTAAACAATTATCGCCCGTTAACCTTTATCCACATTTGTGGCATTATTAACCAGAGAAGCAATTGAATTTAATGATTATGAAATATCAACCAAATTTTTATTTTTGTAAACGTACCAGCTTGTGCGTATCCACTCAAATTTCCTAAACTATATCTCTTCCTTTCTTCCGTGCTGTCTTAACAATCACCATATTATATTTTGTTCAAGCGTATTGGGCCGTTAGCGCCAGCCCGAGCTAGTATTTCTACGTATATAAGATGACACAATTAGTACTTCAATATCTTGTGGGCGCCGATTGAAGGTAAACAAACCAATACAGCGATGCGCGATGACGCTTAGGGCAGAGTTTTGCGCAGTCAAATTCCTCTATAAAATAGTCCAGATAACGAGGACTAGAAAGATATAAAACGAAGGCACCCAGGCTGGTAAAGGCCCTTCGATCGAGCAATCTTCGTCTAACCAGCTCTAATTTGAAGAGCCTTCAGGTTCTAGGCCCTCCGGGCATGGCCGAAGTCGCAAATTTAAGATCTAGACCTGCCCGAAGAAGCCGTCCAGAAGCGTAAGAAGCTTGAGTCCCGAGATCAACCGAGAACACCTTTTAAGAATGTGTGACCTACACCACACTTACAAATATTGCTTTGAAGCCGCTCTCAAGGTCGTGTTCGTGGCTTGTTTGTTACAGAACCCCCATAAAGGCCGCGGCAGACATGCATATTTCTGCGTGAAAAAGGCATCCTGGTTAATTTACCGCAAGAATTAGTTATGGTCACGACCTACCTGTACAAAGAAACTTTCATGTTCCACGGTGAGGTCCTGTGGCAACAGCAGAAGAAATCACAGCAAACCGCCTAGCAGGAGGTCGAGATTTTACAAGGTAGAAGTTAAGCATATCGCAGCGCTCCGGGCGGAGTAAAAGTGGCCCTAGAGACTGTCCAACAACAGTACAACCCGAATGACGTCCGATGAGCATCTGAACCACAATTGTTAGCCGAAATATAGTAATATTGGTTTGACATTAAATGTAAACAGACCAGTCTCACCTTTGCGTGGTATACCTTATTTTCGCAAACGAGACTCTGATGACCGGGGAAAAAAACGGTATAACCTTACACAAGAAAAGTGTTGGAAAAAATGTCATCACTTGTACAAGCAGCATTAATCCTAGACATACCATATAGGAAACCTTTCCCAAAAAACAGCCTAACAAAATTTCAATAGTTAAAAATTCCGAAGCTAAAATTGCGCCCATTAGAATTTCCAGAAGGGTCTAATAAACGTCGCAACTTAAACACAAAGAAAATAGGAACAGGGAACTTAAAGTAAAATGAGATGGCCACAACCAGGCGATATCTGGAGTGAAGGATATAGGGTAGTGCACACAGAAGATAATGGTGGCAATGTCGGTGCCAGCATTGTACTAAATAGAAATTGTGGGAAAAGAGTAACGGAATACTAGAAATATAACGAAAGAGCAGTTATGGTAAAGTTATGTACTAAACCAAGAGAGTACAATTGTACAAGTATATGACCACCAAAAGTAGAGGATATGTGCCATCAGCAGTATGAACGAGTAAAAAAACGAAAACCGTTATGGGAGATTTAAATGCCGAAACGAACGGGGCTCCAGGTTAGTCTAGTTTGTGAACGGCACAACTTAGTAGTAATGAATACAGCGTTCTAAAGTTATCGGGGATACAATGAGATACAGAAAGATATCAGATATACTTCATGTTAATCAACCAACGTTTTAGAAACCAAGTCAAAAAAATACAGAAGTTACCCCAGTGACGCTGCTACAGACCACAATCTGTTTTTCATAAAACACACAAACTTACAAGTAGCTTAGGGAGAGCGAAAGACAGAAGTCGTATCTACATATGCTGAAAACAGAAGAGAAAAAAGACAAAATTTGGAGAGATGGTAAACCTAGAACTTGAAGTGAACGGTGAGATAGAAGCTATTGAAAAGAAGGGGAACAACATGAAAAGTGGAATTATTAAAGCAGCATATTAGCTCGTAAACCCTGGATCACATAACCAGTTATTAATTTAATCGAAGAGCATCAGAACAGATGTTGTTAAAGCAAACAAAATTACAGACAAGTCAGAATAGCGGCAAAATATCAAAGAAAAATGAGAGTAAATTGAGGAGTACGTTTTTTCCAGGAAGAAAACGAAAACAAAAACAGAAATGGAGAAATGTAGGTACCAAGCGGGTTTTCGAAGAGGGCGATCCACGACAGATCAAATATTCATATGTCGACAAATTATGGAAAAAGCATGGAAATTCCAACTACCCATACATCAACTGTTTATAGACTTTCAACAAGCATACGATAGTATTAATAGGCATACTCTCCTGCAATTAACCATGTCAGAATCTACCAATCAAGTTAGAATACAAAATCAGTTATCGGACAAATTCCCGACTAATACCGGCCTGCGACAAGGTGACGGCCTAGCTCCATTATTATTCAATATTGTCCTCGAAAAGGTCATAAGAAGCATAGGATATAACACCAATAGTAAAATTATAAATAAATCGTGCCAAATTATTGCATATGCAGATGACCTCAACATAGTAGGCAGGAATGTACTAGCTGTTAAAGAAACAATGGTAAAATTAAGAGAAGAAGCAGAAACAACTGGCTTAAATATTAACGAAAATAAAACTAAATACATGGCAATCATGTCACAAACACGACTGGGACAAAATTTAACCATTGATGATTTGAACATAGAAGTAACAAGAGAGTTTAATTATCTGGGTGCAACACTAAATGACCAAAACGACTTAGTGCGGACTATACAACAAAGGTTAAAGCTTATTTTGCAGTACAAAACGTGATGAAGGCACAGCTAGTAGGAGTTAGTTCCAAACTAATAGTATACAAAAGTATCATAAGACCGATTGCGACCTACGGATGCCAAACGTGGACAATGACTGCTAAAAGTGAAGACCTACTGACAAAATTCGAGCGCAAGGTGCTGAGAAGAATTTTTGGACCTAAGCAAGAACAAGGCATATGGAGAATAAAATATAATCACGAATTAAAGGAACTATATAAGGATGTCGATGTAGTCAAGTATACCCAAATAATGCGATTGAAGTGGGCCGGACATGTGGAGCGCAAGGGCGAAGAAAGGATTCCAACAAAAATATTCAAGGGAACTCTGGAAGGTAATAGAAAACGGGGCAGACCAAGAGCAAGATGGGCAGACAATGTAAGAAAAGACGCAAGAGAGCTATTGCGAGTAGCGAACTGGACAACAGCAGGAAGGGATAGACAAGGATGGAACCAAAGACTACGAGAGGCTAAAACAAGAGGAGGCTAAGGCCCACAGAGGGCTGTAATGCCATGGATGGATGGACATCTGTTTGGCAAGTTTTGGTGGTAGGTGAAAGTTGGGTAAGTGTTACTTTAATCATTGTATCTCATACGATATATTTTCTCACTGTGATCATGATTAAACTATCAAATCTGGCACCGTTAAAATTTATACAAAACTAGCTGGCCCGGCAAACGTTGTTCTGCCCAAAAATAATTTGTCTCTGAAACCCCGTTTCACCACTATAGTTTTAATTTTATGTCATGTCCATCGTCTTGGAGTAAATGCCATTTTCGCAATCAACGTCCCAAAAAACCTCAATAACGACACCCATATCGATTGTTTAGGCTTATTTACCCCATTTCACCCCCTAAGGGGTAGCGGACCGGACAGACGTTGTCCTGCCCTAACGTTGGTTTGCCTGGTATTAGCGGGTTCAGCAAACGTTTTTTCGATATTCGAATTTTCGATTTTTTTCATTTTAAAAAATATTGGAATTGGTGGGGGGGGGGGTAAAATTTTGGGGTTATATGTTCTGATATGCGAGTAATTTTAAAAGAAATTTTAAAAAATCGTCTAAAAATAAAAAAGAAAGTCCTAGAACCCGATTGCAGCGCCACCTACCGGGTTCAATTGTGAATATAAACCATCCACGGGGCTCACTCAAACACACACAAAAATTCATCAAAATCGGTTCAGCTGTTTAGGAGTTCAGTCACATACACATGTACAGAAAAATTATATAAGTATATAAAGATTTTCATTTTAAAAAATATTGCGGGGCGGTGGGGGGGTGAAATTATGGGGAACCCGACAGACGTCCTGCCCGAACGTTGGTTTGCCTGCTATTAGCGGGTTCAGTAGAGGTTTTTTCGATATTCAAATTTTCGATTTTATTCCTTTTAAGAAATATTGGGGAGTGGTGGGGGGTTGGAATTTTGGGGTTATATGTTCTGATATGCGAGTAATTTTAAAAGAAATTTTAAAAAATCGTCAAAAAATAAAAAAGAAAGTCCTAGAACCCGATTGCAGCGCCACCTACCGGGTTCAATTGTGAATATAAACCATCCAGGGGGCTCACTCAAACACACACAAAAATTCATCAAAATCGGTTCAGCTGTTTAGGAGTTCAGTCACATACACATGTACAGAAAAATTATATAAGTATATAAAGATTTTCATTTTAAAAAATATTGCGGGGCGGTGGGGGGGGTGAAATTATGGGGAACCCGACAGACGTCCTGCCCGAACGTTGGTTTGCCTGCTATTATCAGGTTCAGCAAAGTTTTTTTCGATTTTCGAATTTTTGATTTTTTTGATTTTAAAAAATATTGAGGGTTGGTGGGGGGTGAAATTTTAGGGTTATATGTTCTGAAATGCGAGATATCTTTAAAAAAAATTAAAAAAGAAATTTGTCAAAAAAAAATTCAAAAAATTCCTAGAACCCGATTGCAGCGCCACCTACCGGGTCCAATTGTGAATCTAAACCATCCAGGGACCCACTCAAACACACACAAAAAATTTCATCAAAATCGGTCCAGCCGTTTAGGAGGAGTTCAGTCACATACACACGTACAGAAGAATTATATATATAAAGATGAGTGAATACAATTTGTAGTACAATTTCAATTAAGAATTTTTATTTATAACACTTAGCTGCTATATTTTCTTGTATTCCTCGTCTTCAGTAGTTGTAAATTTAACTTACATTTACAAAATATTGTTATAGCTCCACATAGTGGTACCTATTTTAAGTTATAATTGACTATGTAATAATGATGTATATGTATTTAAATGGTTTTATGTTATAACAATAATCACTATATTTTAGCTATTACATCTGGCTTTTACTATACTTTAGTTTATTTTCAATCAATTCTCTTTTAAAATTGATTTTTTAGTAACTTATTTGCCCTTTTATAATTATGGATTATCAATTATATTAAATCGCTAACTCCGGTAGAAACATTTTACTCTTACTGAAACACAGGTAGGATTCGTTCATAATCTAGACTGCTTCTATTCCTGAAATTTGATTCTCTTGTTTGATGACAACTAAAACATCTGTCACCTGTCACTTTGAATTATGCAAGTGCAAAATCAATTACAAATACTTTCTCGTTACATTTACTTATCATTCAACAAATATCAAATAATAAGTACTTTCCTCTTTAAAATTACCCCACTTCACTCTTTCTATCATTTTCTTTCAGTTTTTTTATTTAAATACCTGCATTCTGCCACCCGTTCATGGACTCGATACTCTGCTTTACTAAGCAAAACGCATCCAGCAATCTCACTAAGATCTCCCAACGTCCAAACAAATCCCAGTCCGAAGTCCGCCAAAAAAACACCTGGATGCACAAAGACTTTCTGAACAAAAACACGACAAGGCACCTACCAACTTTCTCCAGTAGTAATGTCAGCAGCAAACACCATCCACGTCGTCCTACCAAAATCATCAAGCCTCCGACGACCTAGTATCATGAACCTCGACTAGATGCAAGTTATAAGATGTCACTTCAATGATAAACGCTCACTCTGCTCACAATCTCGATGTAAACCACTTCCAGTAAAAACCATTCCTTGTTATCCAATTAAAAATAAAAAACTTTATTTTATTTATCTAACGCCCACTATGTTGAATGGTATTTCTCGAATAAGTATTTGCTATTAATTCCCCACTTCATCTCAGATAATAATTAAATTATGTTAGAATCCTACTGTTTCTTATGTAGCTTCATTCAATTGAATTTTAAAATTAATTTCCTTTCTTTACTAAATACATTTTAATAATTTTGCTATCCTTTTCATACATAAATTGATTTTTGTAATTTTTAATACTGTATTCTTTTAACCTTATTAATTTGATATTACACCCTTATACTAAAGACCATAACAATATATTGTGCAATATATTTGTTTATTCAGTGTTAAACTTTACAATTACTTCTAGTTAATGTGTTGGCGTCATCTCTCACAATAATACATCTGCTGCTTCGAAACTGTATGCTGCATTAGCAAACATTAATTATTTAATATTCGCAAAATTTACGGGCTACCCATTAGCCGAAACCCGAAAACCGCCCTTGCAGGTAGAAATGGAGTAAGCAAAAAGACAAACAATTGCTAGTGTATGAACACAATCGTTAAGGATCAGCTGGAGTAAGCGGGATTTAATTACATGTAAATTTAATTATCTTTCTCTGTTGCGCGGAACGTATTCTTTACTACTACCTTTGGGCATAAATTTGAAGAGAGTGCTCTAAAGTGTAGTTTTATTGCTTTAACTTGCTATTACAGAAACCGATGGAGCCGGTGCTTCCTTACATTTGATAAAATTTTGTTGCTTATTCCTGAGGTTAATCTTCGAAGATGAACGTCTCCTTCAGGTTCATGAAGCACTGAAATTTTTTAGAAGTTAGCGGAAATATTATTTTACCAATTTCCGTTCATGTGCTAAGTAAATTGACATTTTATATGCTAATATTTGTGCGGTGCGATGACTGGGAAGTTCCATTAGATACGAGAGTGAGGTAGGCAAATATACGTTTGTAACATTATGTGGATATATATTGATTGGTCGTGTTATATTCTACGATGAATTAGTGCCCCCCCCCCCCCGTATTTCTCATTGTATCTTGCTGTGAAAAACAAAAGCTTTTCTTATAAAGGCCGAAATACTCAAATGCTTGACATAGCATTAAACGTTAAGAGACAATAATAATAAATTGTTTACTTCGGAGCAAAAACATATCTGTTGTTCAATGTTATTTTTGAAATAACGAATGACGTAAAGATACATAATGAAATTATTTTGTTAGAGTATGTCGGTTGGAGTTTAGTCAGGTATTTCAAACGTAGAAGTAACAAATAACATGTGCTATACTCCTCTTTATAGAATTATAAGAGTTAAAAAATAGGGTATGTGTCACAGAAAAAACTATGAAAGGAATCGGAATCAGTCATTAAAAATAATCCTTATAAATTGTAAGTGCGCCAAGAAGAGTAACAATCAGATTTTAATTTAAAAAAATAAAGTGCTGTCAATGCTTTATGCAGGCTTAATATGTGAACGATATTCTTAATAAAATCCTTTTCACTGACGACGCTTGAATATATCTTCTAGAATGCATAATTTGTCAAACTATAATCCACACTATTCTAACGAATCTTTAATGTATTTTGAGCTAGAGTTGTCATATTATTTGACGTGTCCGCGCCGTCATCCTGATGTTGTCGGTATTGTCGCGGCAGGTCCTGTCGTGGATTCTTTGCTGGCTACTGGCAAATTTCCACCCATTTGGTTCCGATATCTGTCAGTGCAAATATGCCTGTCCTTATCAGTGCAATATAGATTTCTGGAGCAAGTGTACGTGGCCACTTTAGGTTGATTAGGTTTTTTCTAGCTGTTTTAATCACGTATCCGGTATAAGTGTCCTGTATAAGTGCATGTGCTGTTCTGACTCCTTATAGCTGTGTCGTAATTATAGTGCTGTACCGAGCGCCGGCGTCTTCGATTAAAGTCCTTCAGGCTTTCTCGAACGTCGCCTTTGCTTATGTACATTTGTAATCATATATTTTCCAGTTTTGTCTGTTTGCGATTCTGCTGGCCGCTTTAAGCTGGGGAATTTTTGGAATGCACCCCGCTTAGTGAAAATATTAATTAGGTTAAAGCTAACAGTATCTTGTTCATTTGATATCGACTATTATACCTCTAATTATGAATATGAAGTGGTTATTATCTATATTGCATTTAAGAGTTTTGTGATTTAGGTTAAGCTTTGAGTTTATGGGTTCTCGTTTCTATCTGAGCACATTTGTTGTATAAAGATTAATTGGCGTCCTTTTAGTGATGATGAATAAATTGAAGCTTTTGTAACACACCTATGCCACTGGTTTTTATTTTGCAGCCTTTTATTAAAGATTTGCACCATAACGAACTACACGAAGACTACTTTTATCAACACATAAATTTGTAGTCTTTTCCCATCTTGCTAAAAGTAGCCTGTTCTCTGAAAAGATGAGAGTATTTAGAAGAGTATTACGACAGATTCACTAATAAGGATCATTTGTCTTCTAGATCGTGTCACCTAACTTCATTATATTACTATTTCTTCCCATGTTTAGAAAATCGTACTTTTAGAATACAGATGCAGTAATTAGATAAGTTAAAACCAGAATTTTGTAGGTAATAATTCAATGGAGAAGAACACACTACAACGATTTTTTGGAAATATGGGATAAAGAAAGGAGAGTTACATAGTTGTAATAAAGTACTTACACCATTTTCAACATCTTTATAAAAAAAATAACATGAACATATTTTTTATAAAAGTGCTTTACCTAATTAAGGCTACGTAACAAATCAGTCTGTTTAAAAGACATTGAATTATATTACCATGGTCAGATATGATTTCGTTCATAATCAGTCTTACTGTTATATTCTCACTGCAGAAGCACTGGCCTCTCCTTTTATGAAGGTTTTGGCATAAAGATCCCTCGATTGTCAACGCCGGATTTAGAGAATCCTGGTGTGCTTGGCTTTGAATTTTTGTACTACAGAGTCCTTGGGAATCGAACCTACATTTTCTGACCTGGAATCAGAGACTCTACCTCTGCGCCATCTCACCAGTTTTTTGTATACTTAAGATTATAGACAGACCACTCAATACAAATTTAGATTATGGAATTGTTTACTAACAGATAATATAGGTTCATGTTTTAGATTTTCAGTATTAAGCATGAATCTTGACGAACAAGCAATAATGAGTTTTCTCTTTGACATTTACGTTACTTTATAATATTATACTATGCAATGGATGTATTCCTTCTCCCCGAGCTACTAATCACAAAGCTATGTGTGTGGAACTACTATTAATTATATGTTGTTTAGCAGTCTGGGGAATAAGTTCTAAACTGGATGGAGAGTTTCTAGAGTATTAACATATTTAGACGAAATATCATTAAACATTCTTAGCAATTAGTTGATGTGCAGGTAAACTGAAAAGAGCGGCAAGTGCTTTCATGGGTTAATGGGATGAAGCAGCTCCATCTGGGATAGCAGCAGTTGGAGTGTATCGTGCCGACTACTAATTGGGTTTGCGTCAAGAGTGCTAAGCTCTATTAAATCCGAGCATTACACATACAGAAATAAGACTTCAAAGACACCTACATCGCAGGAATTGTGCATATCTTACTTAATAGACCGGTCTTTATAGTTTTGAAACTTGGATCATTTAAATTAATCATTCGGTAAAAACGCGAAGTGTGCGTAATTCCACTTAAATATCCGTTTGGATCTAAAAGAACCCTTGAAAACTAATTGCAACCACCTTCCAATAAAAAAAAACGAGTTTCCAGGGAAGTCAAGTTCCTGAGAAAATTGTGTAAGAAAATTGCATTCCGTTCATCTACGCGTTGTTAAAATGAAGATTCTTGAAAGGCATTTGCTGGGTGTATAAATATCGATTTTGCAGGTATCATCAGATGCTTCTTTGTAGTGTCTGAAATGTTCACACAACGATATGATGCGATCAGTTCTTAACTGTTATTTTTTAAACGGGAATTTGTAGATTAAGCATTAGTCAACCTGACGTTTGAATATATTGCAACCATCTTATTGCTGTACCTATCAGGATAACTACTCACCTTTTAGAATGTTCATAGAACTAGCATCCGATTGTAGGACAGGATGATTCATTATGTATGAAGCGGAACTCCATAAGCTTCCAGTTACAGGGTATGGAGTAAAAGTGAGATACCACTTACCTGCAAAAAATAAATAGAAAAATATAGATTCGCGAGGGCAAATAAATCAGTCATTTGTGAATATGGTTTATAAATATGTGTTCGTGTTAGTCAATTTCTTAATATAATGTTCAATTAGTTCGCCTAAGAACTATTCCATTGCTTAGATTTATATTCGTATTTTAAAATAGATGATTAGAAAAACGTAGTTCAGAATCTGCTCTTCAATCGCAATATTTTTCTACCACATACACAGTATATTGTTGTAATAACAGAGAAAGTCTAAATGAACAAATTTACAACAATATTAGTTTAATAAATCAGTTCAAAAGTTAATCTTTGCTTCATGCTGAAGTTTAGAGGAGGCTTTCAAACTATTTCCTCTTACTAAAATGAAGTATAACGATGCATGTGCCTTTTAAATGGATATTGTTACATCAGCTCCCAGACCTCATCTCTCTATTATATATTTCCATACATTGTATTTTTGGAGAGCAGTGAATACGAAACTTTATAATATTTAAAGTTTCTAATGTTACGATACAGAAATTACAGTATAAAAATGTTGGTTCAGATTTACAACGGTCTATGAGATATTTAAGGAACGTTTTACTGTTTTGTGTATTTATTACAGATATTTTTGAGTATTTTACATGACGTTTCTTTTTTTTTTAAACACGTGTAGTAAACACACGAGTAGATGTATAATATTAACACAAAGCAGTGGAAAGGAACCCTTGGGGGCTATTATTTTAACTATTAATTAATTATTTATGTTAGCCTTATATATTTATAATTGTTAAATGGGTTTCAATGCGCAGAAATGTAATGCAAGTTGAATGCAGCCTATTACCTCCGTTACACTTCTCAAGAAATACAAATAATCCCTGATACCGAAAGGTAAAATGACGATTATTTTCCATGAATTAATTATATTTGCAATGACGCATTTTCTTTTAGAGTTCGTTATACATTTTGTACAGAGTGAGTATTAAAGAGTGAGGAAAGAGCGGGAAAATTTGAATTAAATCCTAGTAATTTTCAAATTATAGTAATTTTCAAATTCAAGGTTAGCAGGTTAGTTTTTGCGTCAGTTTTGACACAAACTGACACAAAACCTAACCTGCTAACCTCGAATTTGACATAGACTCACAGTGCCACCAATGACATATAAACAGAAAGTTGGGGTGATACACCTGCGAGAAACATAAAAGCAAAAAATTGCTAGGATTTAACTCAAAATGTCCCGCTCTTTCCTCACTCTTTAATACTCACTCTGTATTATATATGATGTGCTATTTTCTTTGATTATTGTGTATACTATCTATAGTTTTACCTCACTACTCATAGGCGCGAAGACAAAATGTCGGATAAAAAATGTATAACGTAATCATTAAGTTAACTAAAAGTTGCTATAAAGAAGTTTAACTAGTTTCGCCCTAACTTTAATATTAACGCCAAAAAAATTAAATAGGAAAACCAAAAATTCGGTTCTTTGATATAATTTAAAAAATTATATCAAGGACTTCTAGGCGTCATTTTGTTAGTCTTGCAATTGCTCAACTTCTTTCCCATTTAAGCAAATTTGTATTTCTTACAATTAAGTATATCTATATACTGGCCCTCCTTATCTTGGACACGCTGTATACAGTGTGTTAGCTATCAAACCTGGCTCCACTCGGTGATCTTTCCAATGCATCTACTTCTTCCAGTTATTAGAACATGATCATACCATATCAGTCTGTTTTCTTGTAGTGAATTGCATCTATTTCGATACCCATTCTTTTCTAATATCTTCGTTAGTTATTCTATTATCTACGTAGCACCACAACAACTTCTCCAGTACCGCATTTTCATTGTTTTTACCTTCCCTTTACTTTTTGTTTATTATCTCATAGGTCATCATACTTGGAATCATGGAGTTATATATTCTTTGTTTGTGGTTTTAGTGATGTATCGGTCCCAAAGTAGTGAATTTAACTGTTTTATGCATGTTCTTGTTTGACCCATTCTGCTTTGATTTATTCTTCCCTTGTTCATTTTTTGTTACCATAAATCTTAAATTCTTAAATCTACTTGTTCCTTTAATGTTTTGACTCCTATTAGTCTAGGTCCTTTACTACTTCCTTGGTAGTTGTATTCAGTCTCATTAAAGTTAATTTCTAGCCCTGTCTTTGTATATGCCTCCTGTAGTTTTCGTATTACAAAGTTTAGATCTTCTACATCTTGGGGTGTGACCACCTAATCGTCCGCGAAGCTTAATGTGTATAGATGTTTATTTCTCACCGGTGCTCCCATACCTTCACATCTTTTTTTCCAGTTTTAATGACTTCTCTAGATATATTTTCAAAAGGGTTGGTGAGAGAGAGAGCATATGGCTTATTAATTGTGCTGTTCCTCCCATTCCCTGAAAATTTCATTTGTGCTGTCTGTCGTCTATCCCACATTCTCGTCGTCTCTTTACTCTTCCATCTTTTAATTTGATTGTTGTATTATTTAGCACTTTTATGTAATCTATTAGTGATTTGAGTCTTCTAGTTTCTGGTATCCATGTGCAGTTTGTGTATGTCTTTGTACGAGTATCTGTACAACCATTCAGAATTTTTAAGTTGCTTAACTCTCACATAATTCGATCAGTCTTTCTCCATTCGTATTTGTAGTGTCTTCTCCAAAACGTTCAACTGTAATATAATTTTCCTTTCTTTCTATTTTTCCGTTGAAGTCACCCACCATTAAAAGAAAAGTTTTTCTGATTGAAAATCGTGTTACTTCAAGAAACGAATTATTTTCTCATTAAACGTTTACATTTTGCTATTTAAATACGATTATTGTTTAATTCCATGGCCTGCCGATTTTTAGTTCAATACGAACATCACAAATCTTTAAATGCAACAAGTAATCTGTGTTTAATACTAAAATGCTTGCAAATGTTTGTTTGTTTGTTAATGGACAAGGTCTAGGCATGCAGAGTACCAGGTACCTTAGACACCGACTGCTATGGTCATATGGTCAAAGTCCTACTTAGAATTTTGCCGAGACTAAGGAGTTCCAACCCTAGCAAGGGATCTTTTACATGCTACACATCGCAGTAACATGGGACCCACGGCTTTACATCACTTCCGAATGATGGCATTCTGTAGAGGCTTTCATCTGCATTTTTTTATTTTTGAAAAATCTCACCGGGATCGGGGATCGAACTCGCAACCCTACGATCAGTAGCCACGATGCTTACCACTGAGCTACCGACCCCGGCGCTTGCAAATGTTGTATAGTATCAGGGGCGGACTGGCTAGGGATGCCGGGATGCGATCGCATCCCGGGCCCTTGGGCCGTCCGGGCCCGCAGACTGTAAATTAAAATGCAGCACCACTAGCGCGTTTACACAGGCACATTTTGGCCTCAGGGCCCCCGCCCCGCAAATAATTTGTAATCCATGTATTCCTCATTTTAAGAATAATAATGCTGATGCATGCAAATATTGCATACCATGTGCATTTAAATTGCTCTATAAATATAACGTCCACTCGTCAGCGTATACAACCCTATACGTTACGTACAAGTTTCTAATGACACTGGCGTGTACGCAAGTAAACTGTCAGCAAAGTTACAAATAGTGAAAACTCGATTGTGACTGAAGCAGGATCTCCTGGAGGCACTTTTACTAATCAGTATTGTGACGTTTCATCCCCTTACTAACGGCGTCAAAATTTTTACCTCTAGTTAAGCTCAAAATCGGAAATTACGTTCACGCAAATATATATTCGATTAGTAAAACCACTAAATATTACCCAAATAAATATAATGTTTTTAGCTATATACAAAGGTTAATTAGAAATAACTGAATAGTACATTATTTAATTAATATGTTCTACGGAGACGGTATCTGGTTTCGTGGGACGCACTGCAACCCACTACACCGGGGCGTGTTGCGGGCTCCTAATGAATGAGTAGGTCGTTTGAATTGTCTACCCCCAAGCACGTTGATTCGTTGGAAAATGGGGTGAGTAGATTTTTTGTTCCTTCGAACTTGACCTTCCGCCGCAATTGTTGACAGTGATTTTAAGCTGTAATTTGCCCGTGAAATTAGCGATTTTTAAGGGTTACTTGGGACCAGCGTTAGTGGTTAACTCCTGGCGCGGAGGCCGCTGGTACCTTACGCAACCTGGGCAGCGTTCTTGGAGCGAACGCGATGTTAAATCTTGCAGATGGAAGACGTTCACTTTTTAGCCGGGAACCGGTAGTTTGGCGGCCCGCCGGCAATGAATTTATTGAACACGAGTTCGAACTTCGGACCCCAAGGAGACGTTTTTAAGCGTCCAAAACAGACTCTCCAGGTGACTTTCTTGAGGGGCGGTTACTGTATTCTAGCCGCTCGTAGACAGGATAGCTGTTTCAATCCCTACAGGTTCAATTATTAGTAAATTTAGGTTATGCGATATATTTTCCTTCTTGAAGCGCCGGGATTTGCGCTTAATAATTGTGCGGACTGGAAGCTGTTATCCGGATGGGCTACGGAAAGTTTAAACTTCGTTGGGCTGACAGTTCAACCTGTCACCTCCCTTGAAATCTGGTCAGGTAAGGGGTTGTAGGCTTGTTCCGTTAGGCAGTTCAACGTGTCAGACCGGAGAACTCAGATAGGAAAGGAGAGGAATAATTGATAGGATAAATCTCAAGTTTTTGAAATGAAAGTGCAGTCTTCTTTTATACCTTTTCGCCGCGTTATCAGGGTGCTTGACTTAGCTTCCACTGGAAAGGGAACGACGCTGTCGTTCATTTAGCGCTACATTGCGCAGAGCGGGTAGGATTTCTTATCGCCTGCTCACGAGTGGAATTGATGCAGCGCTTGATTAGGCGATGTATTAAATTTAAATACATTTTATGTATAATAAGAATTTAGTACAGGAGGAAGCGTTACAGTATAGAATCAGATAAGATTCCAAGCACAGAATCAATCATAGATGTACTTGGAGAGTTCTAAATTCCTTAGTAAAATGTTGTTGAAGTAGTTCAACTGGTAATATGCAATATATAGATAATAATAATAATAATAACAGTCTAAATTTGAATAAACAAAATGATGTTACTTACACAATGAGGACATATATAGTTTCATTCATATATATTTATATATTGTTTGTTTATGAAGTCTTTTTGATGATTTTATTTCTGTTTTTGTGCCCTAATCTCTTTGAGAATGAAAGCCTAGTCTTTCGAAACGTAGAAAATAAGAAAATAAAAAAGTAGTTTGTTGTGTGGTCATTACCATAAACTTAAAAACATTAATACCAATGGATCACGAAAGCCTTTTTTTTTTAGTTTATTTATTGCCAGTTCAACAAAGTGCATTGTTATTCATGGCACTGATATTAAGTTTACATGTCTTACAGAACACATATCATAAGATACACAAATTAACGCATCAAGTAGTCCTCTAGGATGAATTGCATATTCTTGGGTGTTAGCGGATTAATTGTCTTCGTATTCACTATTGTCGTATAGATCTTGTGGAAGTTTTCGTTGCAATCTTCTGTGTATATTTTTGTGTCCTAGCCGGTAGTGGGCAGCACCTTCACAGTTGTTAATATTAAGTAGGAACTTTTTGGTAGTCTTCCTCAGATATTCTTCAATAGTTGGAATTTTTAACTCGTAATGCAGTTGTGTATTTCGGATGTACCAAGGGGCATCAACTGATATCCTTAGGATTTTATTCTGCAGTGTTTGTACTTTGTTGATGTTGGATTTAGAGGCATTGCTCCAAATAACGCAAGCATATGTTGCTAACGGTCGAATTAGCGATTTATAAAGGAGTAGGGAGCAGTCAGTTTTAAGTGATGATTTTCGATTAATTATTGGATATAATTTTGTTAGCCTGGCGTAGCACAAGTTGAGCTTCTTATTAATGTGAAATTTCCACGATAAGCGCGTGTCTAAATGTACACCTAAGTATTTCACTGTTTCATTATTGGGATTCCATTGAATGCACGTACCATTTATCACAATGTTATTAGGATCCTTAATCCTTCTAAGGGCGAATATTTTGGCTTCGCATTTCGTTGGGTTAAGTGTTATATTCCATTTAGTTAGCCAGTTGTTTACTTCGTCGACAGCTGATTGGAGTTGAGAGATTGACTCGTTCAGGTTCCAGTTTTGCGATATGATCACAGTGTCGTCAGCATACATAGCAAGGTTTTCGCGTGTAAGTGGAATATCTCTAACAAATATATTAAATAATATTGGTCCCAGAACACTCCCTTGCGGCACTCCAGCTTTGATAGATTTGCTATCAGAGACAGTTGAGTTGATTCGCACAGCGAAGGTCCTGTTATCTAAAAATGAGTGGATTATCGCTTTAAGGTAGCTTGGTATTGGCAGTTGGAGCAATTTATATTTAAGACCTTCAGTCCAAACTTTGTCAAATGCCTTTGCGATATCCAAAAATACAGCTGTGGTATACTGCTTGTTTTCGTACCCGGTCTCGATTATTTCTACTATCCGTTGAAGCTGGTGGCAGGTCGAGTGTCCGCTTTTGAACCCAAACTGAAATGGTGGAAGAATAGCTGCTTCTTGCAGTTGGTCATTTAGTCTGGAGTAGATTATTCGCTCAAGTATTTTTGAGAGAGTATTTAAAAGACTTATTGGTCGATAGTTATTAGGGTTTTTGTTATCTTTTCCTGGCTTGGGAAAGATAACAACTATGGCATGCTTCCATGCTATTGGAAAGTATCCCTTTCTGAGGCAAGCATTAAACAGTGTCGTCAGGAATGCGAGTACCTTCGTTGTAAGTCGCTTCAGAATTTCATTGGTGATAAGATCACATCCCGGAGACTTTCTTCTGGGTAAGGTGTTAATGATTGCTTTGATTTCATTGGGGGAGGTAGGTTGTATACGGTCAGGAATTGGGAGATGTGATTCAGTGTAGTTTAGGATCGAGTTAGTGAAAGCATAGTTGTTACCGATTGTGGGAGTAAATGTTTGTGCTAGGTGATTAGCGAATAGCGCAGATTTGTCCTCATCCGTATAATAAGTTGTGTTGTTGGTTGTAATTGGGGGTATTTGCTGAGGTTCCTTTAGAACTCTTCTCGTGGCTTTCCACATACCTGGATCTCCAGGTTCTAAATCCTCGATATACCTTTGATATGTTAGAATTTTGTAGTTTTCAAGTTCTCTTTTGATTCGGTGTGCTAGATTATTTAAGACGTTTTTGGTTGTCGGGTTTCGAGTTCTTTGCCAATCACGCCGTACTTTGCTTTTTTGTTTTATTAGCTCAATGATGTAATTTGGCGGTATGTTGTACGTTGCTGGTATTTTCCTATGATTGGTTTGAGTTGTCTGCTGGATGCTGTTTTGTATACTGCTAGTATAGTCATCAACTGCCTGATCAATGTCTTTTCTGGTTTCAAGATTAAGCGGGTGTTTGATATTTTGATCAAGATGTGCTTGAAAGTTTTTCCAGTTGACAACGCCGTTTATTAACTTGGGGTTAGGATGGTTGCGGTGTGGAGCGCTCAGAAACGTTATCACCACGGGTAGGTGATCGGAGTCGAGTTCTTCGATGGGTGTTTGGTGTATTTGTTTGGTAAAGCATTTTTGTAGGATTATATCAAGGATGTCCGGCTGGTGATCCGCTCGGTAGGGATAGTATGTGTGTTCGGTAGGGGCTAACACTTGGAAATTGTACGAGGCCGAGTAATTAAGGAGTTGAGCTCCTGCAGGATTGGTGGTTCTGCAGCCCCAGGCAGTGTTTTTACTGTTGAGATCTCCAATCACGAGGGTGGGCTCATTGGTATTTAAAAGAATTTGTATGTCGTCGTCTGTAAGTTTTTTATTGGGTTGCTTATATGCACTGATTATGGTCACCTGGTTGTTATTACACAGCGTGATTTTTACTGCAGTCGTTTCTATTGTGGTCTTCTCCATGATTAGTGGGTGATGGGTAATTTGTCTTTTAACTAGTACTGCGACTCCCCCCGAAGCTACTCTAGCATTTCTGTCCCTTCTGTAAATGTAGTATCCAGGTATTTTAAAAACATCATTTTCAGTAAGATGAGTTTCTGATATGCATGCGATATCAATGCTGTATCTGGCTAGAAATGCAATAAAAATTGAGCGTTGATTTGTTATTCCGTTCGCATTCCAGTTTAGGATTGTTAAGTTTTGTAGTATTTTATGGGCCATTGATAATGTTAGGAAGTATTGTGTTGATTAAAAATGTTTTAATTTGAGGAAGGAGGGGAGTTATAAAATCAAGAAGGATTTTTATGAGGTTATTTATTATGGGTGAGTCTGTAGCGTTTATTGTTGAGTTTTGTTGTTGATTTGAAGTTGGTTCTTTTGAAGAATTTTTAAGTATGTAAGAATAGCTATGGTTTGGGTTTGTTGTCGCGCTGGGTGTATTCCTGCTGTTGTATCTGTTACTGGGGGTTTGGCTACGTGCTAGGATGTTTCGCTGTTGGTTATAGCTTTTACACCCCCTGTAGTTGGCTGGGTGGTGCTCGTTACAGTTTACGCAGATTGGTGGATCATTGAGGCGTTTTTGACATTCGCTTGTGAGATGGTTGCCCGGGCATTTAACGCACCTAGGGGTAAGATGGCAGTAATTCTTCGTATGGCCAAAACGCTGACATCTGTGGCACTGGGGGAGATCTGTTGTTTTTTTTCGCGTTTCTACTTTGACAATAGAATAAAAGAGTTTATCTAACTTGTAGATTTCTTTTGCTTCGTCGTTGTTAGTAAGATCAACTGCGCAAATGGGTGAAGGTTTTTTATCTTTGTTTAAAAGACGAGTTATTTTAATTATAGGATAGTTTTTTAACTCATTCTGAATTTCTTCCGTTGTCAAGGACAGTGGTACATTTTTAATTACCACTGAAATTGGTTTATTATTTGGATTTTGGAAGGTGTGGTACTTTATATCATTAGTTGTATAGAATTTAGTGAGATTTCGATAATCATCCTCATTAGTGAGGTTTATGCGAAGGATGTTTCCATTAAAAGAAGTTGTGAAATTATTAGCGACTGTCTTTTTAATATCGTTAGTTACTTCTGTATATTTTACTTTATCAGCATTATGAAGAAAAATTGGTTGTATTTTTATTTTTGGTGTGTTTGTTAGTTGTGTTGATTGTGAGGGGCTTTCGCCCTCGATTTTTTTTCCGATTTCATTGGGGAGATAGTATTTATTTTGTGTTAGTAGGTAATCTGAATCCCACATATACCTTTTTTGCACGTCGTTATGAATTGTTGGCGATATTTGATCTGACTTCCGTTTGGCATCCGAATTTGATGGCTGATTGGCACTTGTATCCATATCCGCATTATTCGTGAGTTGATTGGTATCTTCTAGAGGAACAGAATTTCTTTTATATATTAACGTTGGTTGTTTTATCGTAGAGTTAAGCATGTTTTTCCGCGATTATCACGAACTGTGGGTTTTGAGTGGACCACGGTCGGTTGACCCGGCCGCGGCCAGCTGGCTTGATAATGCACTCACTAGTTGAAGGTAATATTTTATTATTTACTAACTATGTAACGTTATTGTAATTACTGTTAAATATTAAGCACTAAGCAGTAGTAGCACGACTATTCGCGTACGTGGCTCGCAGGTACATTTCCTACACTTCTCCATTTGCCCATTTTCGGCACCATTTTTTTTGTGTCATTCTTCTCCATATATTTTGTATTGTAACATAGTAGTAGTTAGTATACCAAGGCACTGAAGTTTAGCTTTTTATCACAAATGCGGATATAGTTGCCGATGCCCATAGGGCCAAGGCAAATAAACCACATGAGGAATAAGAAAAAAACTTCAGTGCCGAGGTTAGATTATCTTTCTTTTTATCGAGAAATCGAGAAATCGCGAAATTACAACATTTTAACCAACTTTTGTAGGTTATCTTGACGTCGGTTGACTTTTACTTACCGCAAGTAAAGTCGTAAAACAATGGATTACTTCACTGCCGATTTCTCGTATTTTAACCCTTTGAAGCACGAATTTCGATTTTATTTCCGATTTTAATGACATTTTGTATGGCGCGTCTTTATGTGTAGAAAAATGATGGAGTATACTTCTTTTTTGCAAAAAATTGTTTATTTTAACTTTTGTAAGTGGTTACGTTATGAAACCACAATGCAAGTAACAGTGAACACAAATGACATACCTAATCAAATTTTTTCTGTATAAAAAAATTGCACTTTGTTTCAGGTCATACAAAATCGAAGGAATTTCATCAAACATAGCGTAAGCTTTGTCGGATGTCAGTTTCAAAAAATCAATCCGTTTTTCCATCCTAAAGAAAAAAAATTTTAAACTTTAGTACACGCACACTGGTTTCGCGGCAAAACCATATCCGGTTGACAAAGTAAACAATAAACTATGCAAAACAAGTATACTCACCTGTCTGTTAGTGCTTGAGTAACACATTCGTACAAAAAAACGGAGTAGTTGTCTCACTTTTTACAAAAATATAGATAAGGAACGAAATCATTCACAGAAAGTAGTTTTTGTGATAATACTGAACTTATACTAGCAATGCAGTTTTTGCCAATCGAGAATTTGCGATGGAGATCAATAGATGGCCCACTAATACCCATGTAGGAAGTGTGGTTTCGCTGTAAAACCAGTCTGCGTATAGAAATAAAAAATTAAGTAAGTGGTTTCTGTGTGGAACCACTAGGGTTAATGACGATTTCGACGTTCTTCACTGCCGATTTCAAAAAAAATGTAGGGTCTTGGCTCCTTAAACATTATCGGCCGACTGTCTATCTTGAGTTATCTTCTTGTTTACTAATAACGGCAAGTAACGGCTACTACGAAATTTGCTCAAAACAGAATTTTCCCCAAAAATAAAACTTCAAATGACTAACTTCAAATATTGTTGATAAAAAAACAATTTCGGCTTCGACCGCGTAGTCTTTGTACATTTTCTAGCTTAATGTGCCTTTCACCTTGTGAAATCGAGAAAGGTTCCGCACGATGGCCATGCTCTTTGATTTTTCGTGTTGTTTGACTACCTTGAAAACAACGATACTTAGGCAGATTTGGCTTTGTTGCTGTTTGTGCACCCATATTGACTAACGTTTCGCAAGGCATTGCAGCTTGCATCATCACAATGAAAGCACAGTCTATATACAAAACAGTCAGGTCACTCCTTTGTCGGCACGTTTATGTTGGTGTCCCCGAAAAATTACTGCGCATATGCCAGGAGTCGCTCGCGGAGGCGCGAGGCGGAAGTTACCAATTTAATAAAGCGCTCGCAAGCTGTGCCCGTGGCGCGAGTTACGAATTCGAAAAGTTTACGATTGTTGAACTTAACCGTCAACCGCCAATATCAAGAACACGCCTACTGTAACTACTGCGCATATACTGGGAGTCGAAATGTTGGAATATGCGCCCTGGATTTCGGGGACATGATTTTGGCTGAGTGAAATAACTGTATTGTATATAGACTGTGGTGAAAGTCGCTCTAAGAACAGAAAGTAGGTGTGGAGCTATTTATAATCTTTTGTGCTAGCCGTTAAGAGCGACGTAACGCTGATTGGTCGTTTAAGTGCAGCCTAATTTGAAACCGTAGGGCGTGACCGTCTAACGCACAGTGGCTGTAATGCTTTAGATCGTGTATCAAAAGAGTCCACGTTTTACTAAGTTTAAAGCTATCTTCCCAGCCTATATTATTTTGACGTTTTTCTATTTCTATGGCTTCACGTATCACTCGGGGGAGGTGTCCGTTTGTAAATGTATGCTCAGCTACGGCTCATTTTGCGATGCGTTTGTGTTTGCAATCGCCTTTATGTTCTTGAAGCCTTAGATCAATGAAACGAACAGTCTGTCCAATGTAACTCGAGCGGCAAGAACCTTTAACATAAGCCTTCCAGAGGTGTGGATTCCTCCTTAGTCTTTTGCATCATAGTCTTGTCTAGCGCTTTTCATATGGCGGTAGTTGTGTATCCGTTCTTTTGTAAAGAGTTAAATAGATATTCCTTTTCTCTCTCTAGAATTTCTGCATCTGATATACAAATGGCTCTGGCCGCGAAAGTTTTAAGAACTGTTGCTTTTTGCATTGGACGATGGTGTGAATACTAACTCACACCATAGCTGTCATATATCTGTCCGTGTGTGTTTTCTTTATATAGACTGCAGGTTCTAAACTACTATCTAATTTACGTCTTACCAGAACGTCTAGAAACGGAATACTGCCATTTTCCTCCCCTTCCATTGTGAATTGTATGTTGTGATGTACATAATTTAGGTGTTTTAGGAACAGATTCAATGTATGGCATCCGTATGACCAGATGACAAAGGTATCGTCTACATATCAAAACCGACCTGCTGGTTTAGATATGACAGTCGGCTGGTCAAATTGCAGAATTATCTTAAATGATTCTTCATCAACCAATAGGTAGAACCTCGCGTTCATAAAGCGCGCTACAGGTACTCAAAAACGAACCGTAACAGTTTCCAGGATTGCACCATCGCATTGTTGAGATAGAAGAACTCAGCGTTTCACTCATTTTATAAGGAGCTTCATCAGGAGTGAAAATAAATCTGGCAGCCACGCCAGAGGCAAAACTTGTCTACCGATTGGAAAAAAGAAGCACCCTATGAAAGTGGGCGAAACGTTGAATTCTTCTATCTTAACAAGAACCTGTTCCAATCCGAGAAGTCTGCTGTTAGATAATGTCAATGGCCGTGTAAGCCTCCAAAATCATTTATAGGACGATTGTTGCCTTCTCGTTCTAAGCTCTTTTCTTCAGCTCTGTTACGATGTTCAATGAAGTGTTCTGCTCACCTTTCCAGTGTCTTATTTTTCTCATTGATAGCTTATTCTTGGTTTAAACACTGTAATCACATAGAAAGAGTGGAAGGTACTATATTTGTTTATTTCCAGGTCAGAAGCGCCATCCAGGCCTTGCAAGAGATGACGACGCCTTCTTCTGAGGGGTCCAGGCACTATCCTGCCCACTCAAACCCCAACATCACTAGGCTGCCCCACAACGGCTCCAGCAATGGTATTCTGGCCCGAAGCTCGTCGCACCCGCCAGAAATATTCTGCTGGGAAGACCCGGTGGTGAACGGCAGGCCGTGCATAACGTCAATCAACGACGGGGCTACGCAAACGGAGTCTGAAGAGCTGTTCTACAGTTATGTAGTGCAAAACCCCAGGAAGGTTCTGCTCATGCTGGGCTTAGATCCCGACAAGATAAGTTCGGCGTTCTACAAAACAAACATTAGGAAAAGTAACACTTTTCCCGACAGTGTGCAAAGGCGGAGTATAGTTGATGCTGCCGGTGATATGAAAAAGGCTGATGATAGGAGTAGAGCTAACCTAGGTGATAGGCAAACAGTAGATAGTGACGGTAGCCCTAAAACCTGTCCGTTCTTTTGGGACCCTCCGAATCCTGCGGTTGAGAGTGCTGACGATGACGAGGGTCTCTGCGAAGCCATTAGTCTTTTGCCTCAAAGCAATTCACTCAAATTACGAAGGTGTGACACAACTGATACTTAAATACTGGAAAATTTTATCGTAAGCTGAAGAGTTGTATGAATTTTTCAGAATATGGATAATATAAGACGCTGTATCACTATTAGCCTTAGCAGATGATGGTATTGGTGCTTTATATGGAAAAATAGTTATATACCATCAGGCTGATGTTTCACGGTGTAATGCAATACTAAATTATCAATACTATTGACCACGGAATAAATAATTGTATATAAAAATTTTAAGGATTTCAATAATAAAATTAGAAAGTACCACGAAAGAAACTTTTGAATTAAACATAAAACTTATCTGAGTCATTATTTTATGCCATATCTATTTTTAGTCTATACAGTAATTTATAGGTACAACGTTTTATAAAAGCTTCAAACAGCTTAAAGATAACAATCTTTAGTATTGACAAGTAAAATTGTAAATGGCAAAACGAATTTGCTAGTTAATATAAATTGTTATGATGAGTTGCGGTAGTTGGATAAAGCTAATTCACTGTAAAAATCTAATTCTAAGCAAGTATCTCAGCATTGCAGATCTATATCTCGATTTCGTCAGGTTTAGGTATTCGCCACTATTTTTCAATTTAGCTGTAAAGTTTGAAAGTCAATGTAATAAGCGCGCGAAGCATTTTCTTCGACTAAAGCATATCATTGTGATCTATATGAGTAGTGCCTCTGTGATTTCTTTCCTAGAAAGTACCTACCTAATACAATCATTATACATGTGTTGATTGTAGTTTATGTCACCTAGGTAGCATAACGATCAATTAAGTTATTGTAAATGATTGTACATATTTATAACGGAAGATGCATTCCATATTTTGTAAGTCCTACCTAAGCTAAGATGATAACATTTAAGAGTATATATTTGTATATTTAATTAACTCTTCTAAGTTTATTTCTTATACTTTGTTGTTCAAACTAAGGAAAATAAAACTTATGAACAAGGCCTATTGAATTTATCAGCCGCAAATGGGGACTGGGGACAATATCCTGTAAGAATTTTCTATAATATTTTTTATATTGTATAGAATACAGCACAGATAAGTCATCTACGCATATTAACAGGTTACGAAGCATTTGCAATTTCTTTTTATAACCCAAAATTTTGCATAAGTGATAAGAAAAGAAATACAATTTGCTGGACAATTTTTAGGTAGGCAACACGCATTACACTAGAGTTATGATGAATGGGAGATCAATAAAAACAGGAAACAAAAATTATACCGAAGGATCCTCAACGGAGAATAGTAAAAGAAAAGGACAGAATTAAGCGGAAATCTTTTATAACAGCATAAAAACAGCTAGTCCCCACTAAAGAGCAGAAAACATGAAAATAGTTATAAGAGCGATAAATACTAATCTGTGGAGGTAAATAGGAAAAAAAAAAGAAAAAAATCAAATAAAAAAACTAAAAAACCAGAAGAGAGGAAAGAACAGAAGGAGGATTATAAACAACTTGAGGAAATAATGGAGCTAATGATGTTGGAACTAAGGGAGATAAGAGGAGTCCAAAGGAGTATGTTCAAGATGCAAAAGGTCTAAAAGACAGAGTACATCTATCTAAAGAATCAAAACAATGGAGAAAAGGAACGAAATGACAATATAGTAATTAAGGGGTTGGAATTTAAGGGAGATAACTTAGAAACAGAAATAGAAGGATTTATCAAAAAAACTCTGAAAGTGCAAATGCAAATAAGAGAGTCGTTTAAGATGATTGTAAAAAACCACAACTGTATAATAATAGCAACATGCAATCCATGGAATAAAAAAATTCAAATAATAAAATTAAAAAACAAATTAAAAGGTTTGACGGTGTACATTGATGATGATCTGATATTTGAAAAGAGGAAAATGCAAGTAGAGCTAAGGCATTTAAGAAGAAAAGAAAGAAACGAAGATAAAACTGTTAAAGAGGGGTATGGAAATATCTTCATCAATGGACAACGTGTAAGGTGATTTTTCCAAATTCTTCCAACTTGCAAAACAACTAATAACATCTTCCGCATTTTCATAGTTACTCTGCAGGATTCTGCAAGCGTGAGCCTTATTGTACAATCTCTGTTTCGCGCAGGTCATTCTTAGCCGTTATATCCGTTAATGTCAGTTTCTTGGCGTCAGACAGTCGCTTTTTGAGGAACAAGCTTCGACTTGTCTGAGGCTTCTGGGCCCGAATAGGTGCTGTTTGTTGCGAGATGTGGCGGATTTTGTGTGTACGCGCCGCCATCAACTTGATTTAAATCGTGATTTAAAGCATCCGACTTTTTTATTTTAATCATGTGATTTAACAACACCTAACATACTTACCGAATATTTAAAGAACCAATAGTTTAATATACCTAAGCTCTTAGGTAAATAACCAAAATAACTATGAAGAATAACGAATGAAGAAAACATCGATGATCAATTTAACAAAAATATGAACGTAAAGCAAATATCACGAAAGGCAAAAATACAGTGTTACAGCACAAAACGACTTTCACGACATTAAAACACTTTGGGGATTGTCTAAATGGGTTGCTAGGGCACATTAATCTTTAAGAAGGCAAAGCTCACTCTAATCAAGCCTCAACTTGCTGTAACAGATGGTTGTCTGATTATTTGCTCAGAGAGAAGGGCGGGTTCGGATCAACACGACATAATTTAGAGCGAGATGCTTGTACAATAGGGGCGAATCTCATTGATAGAATGGTGAATAAACTTTTCAGCCGGTCCTCGTAGAAATTCGAAGTCGGAGGACCGACTCTTCACTTCGACGGTCTGGTGCGATGTTCCAGCTGCTTGGAAACCTACCTTTGCTGGTTTGCTAGCTTCGCCGATCATCTCACATTTAATAAACATAAGAAAGCATAACACATGTACATCAACACCTATAAGTATCATAAATAAAACTCCAAGAAGATAAAAACGTATGCAAATCTATTAACATTTAAGTAGGCCGCATATGTTTGACATGAATAGTTGTAAAAGGGGTTAGTAACTCTAAAATCTACTTAACAATGATAGGTGTGACACAAAATTACATTGGTTACATTGAAACGAGAGTGGCAAACCAGCCGAGCAAAATTCTATATGTTATGACGCAACAATGATGACAGTTTACTCTCACAGTGCGTCATTCGCGTCGGCTCCCAAATATGGTTATTACCACGCATAAAATTACGTCACTGTAAAGACAACACAAGATCGTTGCACACACGCTCTAAAGTACACAGGTAATAAAAACAATAGATCACAATATCTAAATGATGTCCACCGATGTTGCTGACTTCTGCAGCCGAAAGGTCCCACCAGATTGCTGGCTGTCAAAACGAGTTATAAAACGAACCCCCAACAAGATATGATTTGTATAAAGATCCTCGTAACGACAAGTATTGGGAAGAGGGTAAAACGACATCTACTTACCACAGCTCCCCAGATTTGACATGTCGGAAAACCTCTGTCTCGTAGATATCCGCTCACAGCGTTAATTGCACAACTAGTGCTACAATACAACGTAGAAGAGTAGTTCGGCGATAACAGTCAATACATTTTTAAATTCAACTTCTTGGAGCATTTTCTGTTCGGAGGTTGCAACTTCGCTGTATATGAGTTTTCCAGTCATGTTTCTGGGTATCTTGGTTCGTTAAGTTGTGTGCGGGTGGCTGTAGCGGCCGCTGTAATTTTCTGTCGTTCGTAATTGTTTTCGTTGGTTTGTTTGGAATTTTAAGATTTCGAACACAGCTTTGTTCTAGAAAGTTCGTCGAGTCGAGCTCACGGCGGGCTTTTCTCGCCTCGTGATTGGTTACGGTCGTCTGGCCATCGGCAAACAGGTTCCCCCTGCACGCCGCGTTCTTAACGCGTCTGGGATGAAAGAGTAGCTTCGGTTTTCGGGGGATTAGTTACCGGCCATGTTTGGAAGCGCTTCGAGAGCTTGGTTTTGTGGGCCACCCCTCGAGTTCGCGCGGGGGCGGCCAGTGAATGTGCTGTTACCACGTGGCTTGGTTTGTTTTTCCTTTGGAGTGTTCCGTGCCGTTGGACGTGCGGTTGTTTGGTGACTCCTTTTATTCTTGTGTCGACCGACGCCCTGCATTCTCGTGTGCCAGGCAGGGATCATACGCGTTGGGGGACTCATCGCGCGTTAGCTTGCAAATGCTCGCAGTAACGTTTCCTGTGGGGAGTAGGCGTCATTATCCCGTACCGCTGCAGCGTTGCGGCTTTCCTTGCACTGTAGGCGAGCCCGACGGCAACGACGCGGCCAGGCTAAGCTACAAATGTACAAGGTAGATTGTGTAGTAATTTAAGTTATCCATTTCGCGCCTTTAGAACAAATGCCAGTCGACAGTTCAGATTACTTTAAATTAATCATTCATGTTACCAGCCAGGCTATTTTGAATTAATCGTTCATGTTTACTGCCAGTCGGCTGGTCTGAATATTTGTTATTAACCATTCATGTTAACAGCTCCGGCTATCTTAAATTAATCAATCATGTTACCAGCCAGGCTATTTTAAATTAACCGTTCATGTTTACAAACCAGCCGCCCGCGTTGGGTCCGTGTACCAATTGTTATTTTAGTAGTAAGGCAACCTCCCAGCTGGGCTCTTAGCTATAGGGCCCATTTGTTATTTACAATTTTTACGCTGACTGCGTGCTGTAATATGTTGAACCAATGGAGCGGTTTACTGTGCGTTGCCTTATGATTTTTCCTACGAGCCTGTGCATGTTCATTTACAGGTCAAAGGTGTCAGATTTATGTGAGGCGGGACTGAGAACAGTTGATAAACTTCGCAGGTAAGTCAGCGCTCGTCGCCGCAGTGTTGGGAGTCGTGCGACTGCTTGTATTCTATTCCCGTTTAGCTTTGGATTTCGCAAAGGTGTAAAGTCGAAAGGTCGGTTCATTGATTTCCCGGTTTCACTGTGGCTCTATCGTAGCATTTTCGTTCATATTGATGACACCGGGTGGCACCCTTTTTAATTTTGCCATTGTTTACTGTCCCTTAGGCCGTTACCCGTAGGTAATTTTGTGTAGAACCACCCCTCGCTCCACTGATGTTTAGCCGGCATATCTTTTTACGGGAAGGGCAGCGGTCTTAGGTGAGTCATCGTCCCGATTTTGAGAAATATCGTCCACGCTGGCCGTCTCGCTTTTACATGATTTCTGTATGAGCCGGCGCGGTGTCGTAAAAGTCGTTTTAGACCGTAATAACGCACCCGCCAAGAAAATTTCAACCACACACACCACCGTATGGTACTAGGTTCACACGTTGAGTGTCTTACAATAAAGCGCATCCCAAAAATCATACAAACAACGGCTTCTTATTAATTTTGAAGACAACCCTAAAGCGGCCGAAACCCCCGTGAGGTCGATACCACTCAACCACTTCGTAATGCAGCAGCTGGATGAATTGTTACAGCCAAACTGATCTCTAACAACAAAAACAATGCACCACATTGGTCTGCCAGTTTGTTACAGCTACAACATCGTTCTACACGACAAAACAACAATTGGTTCCAACGTAAATACTCCAAACGACACAATTTCACCAAATTCGCAGTTCTAATCCCCGTTACGATGGGCTGTAACACCAGGGTTCGGCTTTAGGGATGGTCAGCGAGAAGGAACAGGTTCTTTGCGACCTTAGAATCAGGGCTACCATTCTATTAAACGAGATCAAAAATGTTAAATATTGATGCGGCACCACATTCGGACTAAATCGGGAAAACAAAATCAGCAACACAGGTGTACGCACTCTGAATGTAGAAGTCAATGATCCACCTTTTTACTCCTAGCTTGGCACAGCTTGAGGCGGCGACTACAACAGCTGAATTGAATCTACCTTTCGTTACACTTGCTTACAATCATCTGAATTTCCGTACATCAAAACAAAACAAAAAATATATGCATGCAAAAATTAATGAAAAGCGTAAGTAATTAACAATGAACTCTATTGAAATCTTATATATACAAAGAAAAGTGCTGACTCACTCACTGACTCATAAACGCCCAGCCCAAACCCTTAGACCTAGAAAATTAAAATTTTGCACAGGGTTCCCTTTATACAAGGAATAAGGATATTTCGAAATTCCACCTCTAATGGGGTAAAATGGGAGTTCCAATTTTGTATGGAAAAATAATATTAAATACACATTTTGACTTGAAACTTCGTAGGAGTACTCCTAAAAACACGTATTTCGTGATTTTCCGAAAATCAACCCCTTAGGGGGTGAAATGGGGTAAATAAGCCTAAAAATCAATATGGGTGTCGTTGATTGCGAAAATGGTATTTTTTAAGTCCAAGACGGTGGACATGACATAAAATTCAAACCCTATAGTGGTGAAACGGGGTTTCAGAGAAATTATTTTTGGGCAGAACGTTTGCCGGGTCAGCTAGTAATAAATATGTAGATGACAATGAACATGAAAATTTTTACTCGTTACAGTTAAAAATAAATGCGAAAGGAGTTTATTCATGTTAAATGCCGACGTTTAAACTATACACAGCTGTAAAATTAAACGACATGGCTACATTCCAAACAGTAATGACTTGTTACGGTATTAAATGATTCTAAAGATACTCGGTGGGGGAGTGCCACCTGCTTCAACAAGTCCGGGAACTGTCATCACTTACCCTGGAAATCTCACAAAACAGGCTAAAGGCCACGGCTTGATACGCTCAGGGAGATGAGTGTAGTCCTAGAAACGGTACACCACAGGGCAAGCGTAACGGTATGTATAGCGTGTTGCAAAATAAATGGGCGCCACGAGATTCAGACTTGAAACCCACGGTTCATCAAACCTCGAAAGCCAAACGGGGTAGAATATTTGTGCACAGCTTCACGACTTCCAAAACGGCGGCGACGAGCGCAACCGACTTACCTGCAACCCTTATCAACTGTTCCCAGGCTTCACCGTAAATAAATCTTTACACTGTAAATCACCTAACCTGGAAAATAAGCATGCACACGCTCGTAGGAAAATCATAAAACGACGCACAGTAAACCGCTCTATTGGTTCAACTCAATGCAACAGCGCAGACGTAGTCATCATACACGGAAAATGGACATTAACAAAAGGGCGGTAAAATTTAAACGCCCAGCTGGGAGGTCGCCTTACTGCTAAAATCTTGAGACAAAGGTAACGTGAACGATTAATTAACACCAGCCTGACCCGTCGGCTGGCTTAAAATATGAATGAATATTGGTAAACGTGTGTACCATAAATGATTGATTTGAGAATTGCGCGAGCCGTCGGCTGGCTTATAATATAAACAAATATTTTTAAAACTTGGATACCATAAATGATTGATTTGAGAATTGCGCGAGCCGTCGGCTCGTTTATAATATGAACAAATATTTATAAACTTGTGTACCATAAATGTTTAATTTGAAAAGTGCGCTAGCCGTTGGCTGGCTTATATTATAAACAAATATTTATAAACTTGTGTACCATAAATGAATAATTCGCGAATTGCGCGTGCCGTCGGCTCGTTTAGAATATGAACAAATATTTATAAACTTGTGTACCATAAATGATTAATTCGAGAATTGCGCGAACCGTCGACTAGCTTATAATATGAACAAATATTTATAAACTTGTGTACCATAAATAAATAATTCGCGAATTGCGCGAGCCATCGGCTGGCTTATAATATGAACAAATATTTATAAACTTGTGTACCATAAATGAATAATTAAAAATAGCGCACTCTACCTTGTTTGGTTAGCTTTACCTGATTGCGTCAATTGTCGTCGCAGCGCTTGCAGTAGAAGCAGACGTGTCGGAGCCTGAAGCAGGGCTTTTGAGAAATCCAGTGATCCCAAGTGCGGAATTCCCAAAATAAATAGTCGAAAACTGTCGAGACTAGTACGATTGTCCGTTCTGAAGAAATGGATCCTTCCATTTAGCGGAGAAAAATGGCCCACCAGACCGCGGCCACCGGGAAATTGCAGAACAGAAGGTCATCAAATTCAACACGCCTACACGCATAACAACAAACACCCCCAACAGACACTACTTCACTCTAGGCTGGCCCCTCCTGAACTCCTCAAAAAACCACGCTACGCGGTCTTAGACACACGCGCTAGCTTCCAACGTGCAGGGGGGACCGGTTTGTAGCATGATATGTGCAGCTGTAACCAATCACGCAATCACCGCTCGACGAACTTTCTAGAGCAAGGAATCTTTAAAATTCGAAATAAACCTGTGTTCGAAATCTTTAAAATCTAAATAACCCAAGGTAAATAGTTATGAGCGAGAAGATTAAAATGACCGTTACAGTTGCTTGAAATTGTGAACCACCAACTGCCTGAACATCATTTGATGAACTAGCACACGTAGAAATATGACTGGGAAGCCTATATACAGCGAAGTCGTAATTATTAAATAGAAAATACACCAAGAAGTCGAATTTAAAAATGGCCTGACAGACTTTGAATTCTGCACAAATGACCCACGTTGCATGCTCAAAATTATCAACAATCACCCAAATAGTGACGCAACGACAATGTTTACTTAAAGTTACAATGTAAAACAACATATAAACAATAAAACGTGACGGTATTGTTCAACATCTCTCGATTTACATAAATAATGGCCCGCCGGCCAAAACACTTTTGAAAATCACTTCACTTTAAATGTATGGCACTACAACGGTTAACAACTAACAAATAGCTTAAGTTGGAGGAATCCAGACGTTCTATATTAATGTCCAATTCCAGCTGCAGGTCGCACCTCAACTATGGCACGAAAAGGACGACAGAGAAACTGCGTAAGGGCGGTACTCAAGCAAGTGTGACGACATTAAATCCCCGGGACGGGAAGAGTGAAGTAGCTTACGGTAGGTAGATTCGGTACGGCAATTCGTGACTTAGATGATGATTTAGCACATAAACGAGGTTTTTTACTTAAAATCCGCTATCAGCGTAATTGGAGATACCCAGCTCCACGATATAGGAGAAACCCTTGGCTAAACATTTCACGAAACTTGACACATGGGCTTGGCGACAGCAACAATGTATTTTCACAACTTACAACAATTTCATCAGTTACTTTGTTTACGCGGCGCGCCTCGCGCCCCGCGGACTCACCAACAACACTTCTGAACGATCTCGAGGGTAGCCGCTGAATGATGCTTTGGCCTAAGATGCAAGAACTAAATGAGACCACGCAGGCGTGACTTAAATTCGTTCTTTATTCCACTTTTAGCATAAGGTTGCCAAGGGACGGAATGACAAAACATAATTTCGCTTAAGCAGGAAAATTTCCTGAGGGCCATGGAATCGCCTCACTGGAACCAGAAACTTATTAAAAACGCATCGCCCAGGCCGCGTGCGAAAACAAAGCCTACTTTATAAAACGCCGGAATAAACTTAAATTGATCCTAAAATAAACTGCGCAGCGTTAGTGTTTCATCGGGCGAAAAAAAAAATTCGTATGGACTAAAATTTTGAGCCCTCGCGGAACTTTTAATTTAAGTGTGGCTTAACTGAGAAAAGAAATAAAATCGAAGCTAAAAATGAGCGGAAAGGCGCAAAAGGGCGAAAATACAGCAAATTGTCCTCGCAGAATTCTTCGAAACGTGGTCGGAAGAAAGAAGGGTATGCGATGCTTTCGCTTGCTTTCCTTATCCCACGCACGCAACCGATTCGCTCTAACACAACATTATAACCGCTTCTCCGAGTGGGGCTTAAATCACCAAACTACAGGAGCCATCTGGGCCGCGTCGCACACGTGTCAGCGATCAAAACTATACCACACTGGAAGGAGCGGGAGGTATCGGTATTTGAATTTGAAAAGGGAGCGTGGAATTGGCAATATTTGAAATAAAAATGCGAGAAAGCGCGGATATTTGAAATGCAAGTGCGGGACTTTAAACTGTTCTTAACAACAGCTAGTACAAGCGTTGGTTTTCTCGATTTTCAGGAAATGGGGATAGATCGACTATCAACCGTATGCCATCGACGCATCCTCAAATACTACAGACGTATCTACGGAAAACAAACGGTGATAATCTAAAAAACTTGGTCATACAGAGCAAGGTGGAGGGTAAAAGGGGGAGAGGACATTTTCCCACTAGATGGGTAAATCAATCAAAAAGATAGTTAAAAACCGCTGCAGACAATGCCACTTAAAGACTCATGGAATCACGACCTCTCGGAACTGAGAGAACGGTCAAGAGAAAGATTACATTTTATCAAAAAATGTTTTTTGTTTAGTTTTTGAAAAAAAAATACAAATTAAATTTTTACCGGCAGTAAAAGAAAGTCGTGTGGTGACCACACCTAATTTTTTACTAGATGTCATATACACTGAAATGGTGTTTGATTATAAAAACAGAAATTGACCAAAATCGGGTTATATACAAAACCACCGATGTTGAGCTCCACCGATATGGATTTTTTTCCAACTCTCTAATAACTGTATTAAACACTACCGCATGAAATACCACCGAGTGATTTTACATCTGATTTTGTATTATTTTAATACTTGTGAAGATGTGGATTACCAGCATGTAAGTGTGAACCTGATTTAAAATAGCCACAAAGTGGACTACCACCGATACGAATTACAACAACACAGATTTACTACAGACTGAAGCAAATTTATAGAATTTGTCACCGAGCCTAAACACTACAGAACGGGAAAACCACCAAACGGAGAACCACCGATCGGCTTGCATTGCAGCATCGCAAGTTACCTAAAAGCGATTGGCGTTAGCATGAGCGTAACTTGGGGTATCACTTTGGAGGGGCAAAATCAAGACTTCGCAAAAATTTTAAACCTAAATTGCACAAAAATGCTGCACTTGCACTTTAAAATCAAAATTTGGGGGGGGGGGGGCATCGCCCCCCTTACCCCTCCCAAGTTACGCCTATGAGCGTTAGTTTCACAGTTGCTCTTCTAGGCGGCGGCGCCCGCATTCTGGACATTCGAAGGTCCCCATGGGGCAATTGCGTCTTTAACTGTTGATTTTCAGGCGCAATTAAAGTGCACCTAATCAGTCTACCTACAATACTTCTTAAGTGGCTATAGGAAACAAATTCCGCGACAACAGGACCATAAATAAAAGCAACTAAATAAGTAAATAATAGTTATTTACATATAGAAGGCCGGAAGAGTAAGATTACGACCGCAGTCAAAATTTGATGCCCGACGGAGGAAGGCCTTTATTTGGCTAAGGGCGTAATTTACTTCCGGCCTGAGGTAGGTACAACGTTTTACGCACAACTGCATGGAGTAAACACTTAGAATAAATGTATATTATTTTAATGCCAAAAATTGTTACCACAGTTAATGTGCCGGGCGATAAAGTAATTTTTCGACGACTGACATCGAAAGTAAATTTTTCTAACTGTCATTTGACAACAGAAAGTTGACATTCGCCGCTGAGCGTGCGTTTTCATCACTTTGCCGCTCGCCGAGCGTTTTGGGTTTCCGCTTGAGCAAAATAGGTGGGCACGTCCGAATGTTTCCTTGACAACGCCCGTCATTTGTTTAAGTAACCGCGTCACATGGCATAAACTATGCGAGTAATTTTAAATTGATTGTCAATAAATGTTTTCACTAAAATGAAATATAATTATTTTGGACGTAATAACATGCTCAGTCGTCGAAAAAATAGTATGTATGTTTCGAGCTAAAAGTGCGCTTGCCGCTTTTGCATACTTTGCCTCAACCAGCAATATTCATGCGCAAGCGGCAAGAATACACTTTCAGCTCTTAACATACAATATACTATTACGGGCAGCAAAGTTACTTTACCGCCTGCAAATTATTTTCCCGGCAAGCGGGCGTAAAGTTCTACTTGCGGTGGTGCTAACTAAGATGTAAACTTGCATTTTTGGCCCGGTTGTTCGTAATAGTTATTTACGTAAAGAAGGCCGGAAGAGTAATATTACGCCCGCAGCCAAAATTTGAGGCCCGAGAGAAGAGAGTCTTTACTTGGCTAAGAGCGTAATCTACTTCCGGCCTGAGGTACGTAAAACGTTTTACGCACAACTGCAGAATAAATTTAAGTTTTTTTAATGCCAAAAATTGCTACCACAGTTAAGGTCTGAGAATGCAAACTTGTTGAGACTTGCAGATGTGGGAGTCTAGCAGGATGTAATTGTCTACCAATTGAACAATGACGTCCATTGTTTGAGAAATCTGCAAGATTGCAAAAAATAATTGAACAATGAAGTCTTTGTTGTCTGGAGGAATTTTTGCTGACCTTCATTATCAGATAAACCGGATGTTATTGTCTAGAGCTTCAGACTTGTCCAGACATGTTTGAGAAATGTGCAAGACTGGTAAAATTGAACAATGAAACCCATTGTTTGAGAAAAATCTGTACAACCGATAAATTGAATGGAGCCTTTCTTCGAAAATTTTTGCTGATGTACAATATATATTTGTAATAATTTTATACATGTACGTTTTAGACAAAATAAATACAAGTATATTTACATTGTTGTTTTATTACAACATTGTGCTTATAAAATTGGTTACAGGAACATTCCAGGTTGGTCAGTGATACATAATATATTTGTAACCATTTAATTGCATATTGTTTTCTTTTACGTAAGACCCAAATTTTAGATTTGATTGTTTTAATATAGGTTCGAAAGCACTGCTTAGACAGATAGACAGCTAGACAGGTAGACAGATAGACAGGTAGACAGGCAGGCAGGCAGGCAGGCAGGCAGACATACATACTATTAACGAAGTAAGAAGAGGGAAGTTGGATATTAATACTGAAACAGATCTTAATTTAGCGCTTTCAAAATTATTACTACAGCATATCAGGGGATCAATGGCCTCCATTATCAGTGTCTGAGAATTTGCAACGATGAATAAATAGACCACTGGTCAACCTGACATCTTCCTGTAACGGTTTTATGGGCACGACGGTGTAATAAAAGGACAATTGTAAATATAATTGTATTTTATTTGTCTAATACACATGTATACAATTATTATAAATATATTATACACCAGTCAATTATTGTGGTAGAGGTGCTGTTGTTGGCATCTCTGGCTAGGGTGTCACGATCTCCTCGTGCTGTTTCGGACATTGTCGAACTGGATTTATTCAATTATTCCTGCCTCTTTTAACTCTTCTATTATACTAACAATTTCATGAATTGCATTCGATATTCATAGTATGACGCAGACCGTTGCTCATAATGCGAACATTTAACAGATGGAGAGGCGGGCATCACCATAAATCATATACGATTTTCTTCACACATTCACGTTTTAATCTCAAAATTTTTAAATGCTCCTCGATGGGCTCCATCACATTGTCATCAAACCAACTCCACCCGTCTGGAAGTCGTAGTTTTGTATTAGTTTTAAAGTCCGGATGTCCATCTAGCGTAACGGTGATATCCATACAATTGCAACCAAACCATGGAAATAACTTTGAAAATTCATAGAAATACTTCTCGTAATATTTTTCTTCCAAAGAGGTGACGGCTTCCATGTTACAATCAGACTGCTACGATTTATTCGATAGACAATGATGTATATGTTTATGCCCTCCTCGTGCAAGCCGCTGCCTACAATTTCTACATAACAGACAGAGAAGGCGCAGTTTGGCAGTTTGATTTGCAACTCCAGATGTCCATCTAACATAACGGTGATATCCATACGATTGCAACCAAACCATGAAAATAACTTTGAAAATGCATATAAATACTTCTCGTAATATTTTTCTTCCAAAGAGGTGACCAAAAGCCTGAACTGGAACACCGCCACAACCACCACCACCCTCGTCACTAAAAAAGAAAAATAAATAATGGGGGGGGGGGGGGTATTACCACACTGAGTTCAGTTATTCACTAAAATTGTCTGAAATATGATTGAGGATAATGTTTACCACCACTGTTTTCTTTCATATGTTCGTGCAATGTGCCAGCAATACATTTTCGTCCTTCTTGATCAGTTTCCCCTTTATATTTTGGACACTTATACTTATGTATTGTTTGAGGCTTTCGCGGTTACTCGAATTATTCTCCTTAGCATAGAATTTCGGCTTAGACCGCGTAGTATTTGTATATGAACACCCAGCATTTTCTGGCTTAATGTGCCTTGCACCTTGTGAAGTCGAGCAAAAACCCGCGCAATGGCCATGCTCTTTGGTGGCTCGTGTTGTTTGAGTATCATGGGAACGAGGATACTTAGGCAGATTTGGCCGTTTTGCTGTTTGCGCATCCATATTCACTAACGTTTCGCAAGACCTTGCAGCTTGCATCATCAGAGTGAAAGTCGCACTAAGAACCGAAGGTTGGTGTGGAGCTATTTATAGTCCTCTGTGCCAGGCGCGCGGAGTGGCGTAACGCTGGTTGGTCATCCGTGTGCAACGTAATCCGCGGGGCGTGGCCGTATGACGTACAGTGGTTGTAATGCTTTAGATCGTGTATCACAGGGGTCCACGTTTTACTAAGCTTAAAGCCATCTTCCCTGTTGATATTATTTGGATGTTTTTCTATTTCTATGGCTTCACGTATCACTCGCGGAAAGTAATGAGGTATTCTAGCAAGTACTCTGGCATGCTCAAATTCTAGAGTGTGCCCATTTGTAAATGTATGCTCAGCTACGGCTGATTTTGTGATGCGTTTGTGTTTGCAATCGCCTTTGTGTTCTTGGAGTCTTAGATCAACGGAACGACCAGTCTGTCCAATGTAACTCGAGCCGCAAGAACAAGGAATGCGATATACGCCAGCGGTTTTTAAACTTGGAATCTTTTCTTTTACCGATCTGAAGTCGTTACCCAAAGTTTCCTTGCTCGTTAACACAGTTTTGATGTTGCATCGTTGCAGGACACGTCCTATCTTATCAGTCGAGCCTTTAACGTAAGGTAGAAATGCTAAGCCTTCCAGAGGTGGAGATGCTTCTTTAGCCTTTTTTGTCATAGTCTTGTCTAGAGCTTTTCGTATGGCGGTAGTTGTGTATCCGTTCCTTTGTAAAGAGTCAAACAGATGTAGCTTTTCTCTCTCTAGATTTTCCTCGTCTGAGATACGAACGGCTCTTGTCGCCAGAGTCTGGAGAACTGTCGCTTTTTGCATTGGATGATGGTGTGAGTGCAGCTACATAACGAATTCTCCAATGCTGAAAGGTTCGTTATGTCGCAGCATTTTCGTAAGCACAAAAGACAAAAAACTGATGTCACCAGTGTCATGAATTGATTTCTTGTTGTTGTTTACTAGATTACAATCATTATCCATTGTTTTTGTGATCATGACTACTTGATAATTGCACGTCTTAATGACAACCAAAAACCTTTAATGGGAATTTTAAGGTAAACGGTTGCTCTTAGACTTATAAACTAAGAGTACATTAGTTTTGTGTATTTTAATTCTCTTTCAGATAATAACTTAAGATTTTATAAAATGTTACAGATAACGAAGTTAGATCTAAAAAAATTTTTAAACATAGGTAAAGTGCCCCTTACAGTTAAGTTTAGTTTATGCAGTTTTTTCTTTTAGTGCAGTACATAATACTAAGTACGTATACCAAAATTCAAATTGATATGTCTACATATGTGCAAATTAACAAAAAAAATAAGAAATTGAACTGCAAGGCCTTATAACTTCTTAGTGAAGAGACTTTGTACTAAGGTATATTAGGTTTAATCGATTTATTAACACGTAAGGAAGGTTGACTAATCGGTGTCCCATTCCTTTTGGGACGCCCTGTGTATATATCAATAAAAAACTGATGCACACAATTATGAACTTCGAGAAAGACAAAATCCATATAGTAAGTGCTTATGCACCAGACATGAGTAAACTCAGAGAAGAGAGAGAACTATTTTTCAGCAATGTGCAATACGTACTGGACCAAATACCTACAAACGAAAAGATGTTCCTGATGGGTGACCCCAATTCAAGAATTGGAAACACCGCTACACCCGGTGTAATGCAACAGTGAAATGCTAATCTCGATTTGCGCTCAAAATAAACTACATATTAACAACACCTTCTTCCCACACCAATGGAGATATAAATGTACATGGTCTAATAGCAGAGGGCAAGAAGCTGCCCTGGATTACATAATCACGAACAGAAACATACACCCATGCCAATCCATAAACATCAGAGCATTGAACTCTGCAAATATAGGAACTGGCCATAGCCTAAACAAATACTAAACCGGGGTTTACCCAAGACATGAAAAAACCAGCAACAGAAAAAAGGGCAGCATACCTGCAACACAGAAGTAACAAAACGTCACAAGAATAAAATTAAATTCCTGAAGAAAGAATACCGGGAAAAGTTCTCCAAAAATATGGAACATGACCTATACGGGGGACAAAAGAAGATATGGAACATGCTCAGAAATAGAAAAAATGCCATAAACGAATCATTCCAAATACGTACAAGATCTACAGTCGTATGGGCAGACCACTTTCAAAAACTGTACATTAGAGATACTGTAGATAATGAAGAATTACTTAGAAGAAACGACAGATTGCAAAGATAATGATGAAATGAAAATAGATATCATTCAAGACAACGTAACAACGACAATATTAAAACTCAAAAACAGAAAGTCGCCAGATATTGACGCAACCACTAATGAGATGATTAAATACGGAGTACAAGCGTTTACAAAAGAAATAACCATCTTACTTTTTTTTTTAGTTTATTTATAACCTTACAATCTGTCACGGAGTGACATTCAGTAAATAATGTGGCATCTTACATAGGGCATGATGAAAACATTCCAGCGAAAATTTTCTTATATTAACATTAAACAAGTTTGATGTACAATTACTTTGACACTACACTTCACTTTATACGAATCGGGTTGGCAAGTCTAACGGCTTGAACCTTTTGAGCCTAGGCTCTTCGTAATCAGGATCCAGTAGGCGTTCCACTAGTGTATTTGGGTGAGCACTGAGCCTATCGCAGTAGCGAACACTACACTTTTGTATTTCTTCGTTAACTGTTGAAATACCTAGGTCCTGCCGTATCACTTCGTTCGGAACGAACCATGGGGCATTTACTATAGATCTCAGTACTTTAGATTGGAAACGTTTTATGATGTCTATGTTTGATCTACTTGCTGTTCCCCATAGTTGTATACCATAAGACCAGATTGGCCTAAGTATAGTTTTGTAGAGTAATGTTTTATTCTCTAGTGATAGCTGGGAATTGCGTCCTAGGAGCCAGTACATTTTCTGGAATTTCAGACCCAGCTGTTTTCGTTTTGTGAAAATGTGTTTTTTCCACGTCAGGCGCCTGTCCAGGTGCATTCCTAGGTACTTAACAGTCTCGTCCTGTGGTATTTGTTTGTTGTTGAGCACAAGGGGCGGGCATGTGTCTCTTCTTGCCGTAAAAGTCACATGGACTGATTTGGATTCGTTTACACGAATGCGCCACCTTTTAAACCATAGTGCTAAGGTATTTAAATGAGCCTGTAGATAGTCAGATGCTATGGTTGGATCGGTATGTGATGATAATATCGCTGTATCATCGGCGAATGTGGCAACCGTAGTTTGAGGTGTGGTAGGTACGTCAGCAGTATAGAGGAGGTATAAGAGCGGACCTAATACACTTCCTTGAGGAACGCCAGCTGTTATAGGAAATAAAGAAGTGTGCGAGTCTCCGTACTTTACGAGAAAGTGTCTGTTAAGAAGGTAGGATTTTATATTTCGTAATAGTCTGGAAGTAGTGCTTTTTTGATTTTGAATAGCAAGCCGTCATGCCACACCTTATCAAAGGCTTGCGCAACATCGAGAAACACAGCTGAACAATATCTTTTGCCTTCAAAGTCTTTTAAAATTCTGTCTGCCACTCTATGAATTTGTTCAATTGTGGCGTGGTGCCTGCGAAAACCAAACTGGTGATCGGGTATAATATTGTTTTCCATAACTAACGGTGTTAGTTTCTGCAATAACAACTTTTCAAGAACTTTGGATAATATCGGTAGGAGGCTGATTGGTCTAAAAGATGATAGTCCGGTCGTTGGTTTTCCGGGTTTAGGGATCAATATGATTGTGGCAACTTTCCACTGCTCTGGAATGTATCGTACTCTTAAGACGGCATTGAATAGATATGTGATATATATGAATCCTTTTTCTGGTAGTTCTTTGAGAATCTTGCCCGTGATTAGGTCGTAACCTGGCGCTTTGTATGAATTCAAGTCCTTCAGAATTGTAGTCTTGATGTCGTTTACTTTAAACTGCTTGATTGGTGGACACATTTGGAAGGGTGCTTCGAGATATTGCTGAATAGCATTTTCTTCAGGTCTAGGTATTTGAGAAACAAATGGACTAAATACGTTCGTTAAGTGCCTTGCAAAAGCAATAGCTTTATCATGATCACTTCGAGCGCAGGCGTTGTTATTGAGTCGAAGAGGTGATATGTGTTGCTGTGGCTGTTTTAGCCTTTTGGTTGCTCTCCAAAGTGAATATTCAGAGGCTTTCGCGGGTAACAATCGCTGTAGATAGTTTTGTACCGATTGATTGTTTATATTGGAAAGGATGTTTTTGAGTTCAGCTGTTAGTTGATTTAGCTTATTTTTGTCTTCAGGATGTTTTGTTGTTTGCCACCTCCTTCGTTGTTTGCGTTTTTCTGCAATTTTCTTTTTGACTTCGATTTGGCAGTTTGGGTTTGTTTCTTTTTGTGATTTCTTTGGTGTTGACTGCCAGGCTGCTTTTTGAATTACTTGATTAAAGTGTTCTAGTACTAGAACTAATTCTTCAGCAGATTTCAATGGCACTTCAAGTGTTAACGATTTGTCAATTATTTCTCTGTAGTGGTCCCAATTCGTAAATCTGTTGCTAAGGCTAGGGGGTTTCTCTTTGAGCAACACTTGCGTACTTATTGACACAATTATTGGTGAGTGATCCGATGAAAGATCTAGACAGGTTTCCGCGTGGAGATAGTTTGGGTTGATGCCTTTTTACAATGCAGAAATCTAGCAGGTCGGGTGTTTTTGTCATGTCTGATGGCCAGTAGCTCGGTTCACCTGTGGATAGGTAGTGCAGTCTATTGCTGGTTATTGCCTTCATCAGTTGTCTGCCCTTGGTAGTAGTCAGTCTTGACCCCCAGTGCTGGTGTTTGGCGTTAAAATCTCCGCCTGAAACAAACCTGTTTCCCAGTGTTTGGAAATAAGCTTCGAATTGTTCCTGCTTTATGTTATGTCTTGGGGGACAGTAGGCTGCTGATACGTTTAGTGGTCCTTACCAGTCCATGATCGTGATAGTAGTAGATTGTAGATGTGGTGGGTTGTATTTGGGAAGCTCATAGTGTTTAATTGTATTTTTGACTATGATCGCGGAGCCAGCATGCGCAGTGCCATCTGGGTGTTGTGTAGCGTAGATGGTATAGTTTGAAATTTTAAGGTAGCTTCTGTCCGTATAATGCGATTCTGATATTAACATAATATCTATAGAATGGTTTGTGAGAAAGGTTGTTAGTTCATTTTTATGTTTTGTCAGGCCGTTGGCGTTCCATAGAGCTAGTTTAAGCTGTAGAACCATGATTTGTTTTCGAGACAAGTATAGTTAAGAGATTTAGCATCGTTCCCATCTGTTCCATTAGTGTTTTTAGCATTTTCTTTAGCTCGGCCATGTCATTTGTTCATTGAGTGGTACAGAAGTTTGTGGCTGTATTGTATTGCTACCGTTTTGATTATAAATGCCGCTTACCACCTGAGCATGAGTAAAGTTCTGTTGAAGCTGGTGTACTGGTTGCTGTCTCGTATTTGTTATTTGTTTGTTTCTTAAAGGGGGGAAAACCTTTTGTTGTATCTGTTTGTAAACATGACAACCTTTGTAGTTGGCGGGATGATTTCCATTACAGTTAACGCATTTGACATCACTGTCCTTTTCTTTTCGTTTGCACTGGGATGTTGGATGGCTGCCGGTGCATTTCACGCATCTTGGACTCCTAAAGCAAAAGTTCTTTGTGTGGCCATGCCGTTGGCATCTAGCGCATTGGGGTATTTTAGGTTTTGCGATTGGCGGTTCAAATTTTACTACCGAATGGGCTATTTTGGATATGTTATAAACGTCCTTATTGTTATCAGCAGGTTTTAGTTCAACAAAAACAGGCAGTGGTATTTTTGTAATTCTTTGTCAAATATTTGAAATATTCAGTAGTTATATCCCTAGTGCATTCTGTATATTCGAGTATTTGTCGAGAACGCGAAGCGTTCGAGAGAAATACTCGAATTATACAGAATGCGCGCGGGGAATATTGCTAGACTATTCCTCGAAGAAATATCATCCTTTGTGTACCACACTATTCATTTTGAAAAAGTTTTCAGTTTTCTTTCTGAAATTTCTTGTGTACCTAGTTGGTTTGGTGGTCTTCTCGCAAATACTCGATTATGCACTTGTGCAAATACCCGGGTATTGCACTTGTGCAAAATATTCGCTGTATTCGACTTTGATTGGTTCAAATTTTGAAAATTGATTGATGGATTGGTTTATATTATCTGAGGGGAATAGTCATAACTACATGTCCATGTGCTTTAAGCTCTGCTTTTAGGTCATTTAAATCGGCTGATGGGTGTAGGTTTTTCAGAACTACTCTAAAGTTTCTCTCCTCTTTTCTCTTGTATGTGTGAAATTCGGGTGTTTCTATCCTGCAGGGCCTTAGTTATAACGGTGTATATTTCAGAAGTTTTTGGTATAATTTTGACTTCATCGTTGTTTAATACTTTTATTTCATAGCCATCCTTTGCTATCGTTTCTAATAGTTGATTTAATGGCTGGATATTTTTGACTCCCGATACAAATATCGGCGGTTGATTTGGCTTCCTTTTTAGCTGTGGTTTGGCTGTGATTTTCTTCAAGATCCGATTCTTTGTCGCTTAAAGCGTCGTAACGATTTGTGGATTTAACCAGTGGGTTGAACTTTTGGTTTGCTTAGCTTGTTTTAACATTAAGCCATTATGGCATTCGACTTTAATCAGGTTCCACCTACACAAAATACACAACATTTTGCCCCTATGCAAATAGACCAAAACCAACAATTGCAATATGTGCAACAAAATTATCAGTGCCCGCAAAAACTGTCAACAAATAATTTATATCCAAATTTCTCAACAAATAACATTTTACAAACCCAAAATACAAGTCCACCTTCTCAAAGCGATCCAGTAGATCATCAGGCACAATCATCACAAGATGCAGAATGGCGTGTGATTGAAAACAAAAAACGAGGACGTACTATCGAAACCATCTTACTAAGCAAAATACTGTAACGGTGCACATCCTGGTTACCTGTTGCTTGTTTATGGGCCTACGTTGTGTAATTTTTCTACTGGTTCCTGCGGGTGATTCGACGGTAGTTACAGGTACTCCAACTAAGCTTCCGTATTTACTGGTTTTATTCAGTTCTTATAGGGCTGGGAACCTCCAGCGCTTACACCAAAGAAAACAACAACATGGCAAGTGATTGTTATTTATTAGGACCAAAAGAAAACAGTACATTACGCTTACAATTATTATTCGATTCGGAGTATAACCCTGACGGCGGGCGTTCGTGGTTTCCTTGCCTAACGGCAAAGGGGCCGTCTGCCGGCCGGAACCTTGTTAAGATGGGCTTGGTGGTGTTAGTGAAATAGTAGAGAGACAAAGAGTTGTTACGCAACGCCCACTTGCAAACAAGGCCAAAGGGAAGCCCTCGCGGTGCCGGTGTGCGCGGTAACTAGTGAAGTAAAAGACAAAGAGTTGGTACTCAACGCTCGCCTACTAACGAAGGCCCGAGCGGGACTTCTCGATATCGGTTTGCGCTGCACCAATAGAAGTAAAAGACAAAGAGTTGGTACTCAACGCTCGCCTACTAACGAAGGCCCGAGCGGGACTTCTCGATATCGGTTTGCGCTGCACCAATAGAAGTAAAAGACAAAGAGTTGGTACTCAACGTTCGCCTACTAACGAAGGCCCGAGCGGGACTTCGCGATATCGGCTTGCGCTGTACCAAATAGAAGTAAAAGACAAAAAGTTGGTACTAAACGTTCGCCTACTAACGAAGGCCCGAGCGGAACTTTGCGATATCGGCTTGCGCTGTACCAAATAGAAGTACGGTTAAATAAGTGCGGAGCTGCAGTGATGGCTCTGTGTTACGAGTCGAACTACCACCTGCACCAGACTTGGTTCTTTTTCTGCCCTTCCCTTCTATACCGAGTGTTTTATGCAATCTTCCGCGGCCCTCCATCCTGCGTCTGGGTGCGTTCCGCCAATGACAATAAAATCTAAATTTCGTTGCTATAAGGCGCGATTTTAATTGGTCGTTTCCTTCCAAAACTCACGACGGTTTTTAATCCTTTTCTGTTGTGTTTTAAGTGCTTCTCACGACCTTTTTTGACACGTGTTTCATTTGGCTGGAAACTTAAACACATAAATCTCACGAACTAATTTAGTCGGCGGTTTGTAGGCCTTTTGTCCCTTAAATTCGCCTCGACCCCTGGCCATAAATCTAATATAGACATTTTCAACAGCTGCACAAGAAGTCAGATTAACAACTGGCAAAGCAAACGAAAACTTTCGTTATAATTTCCACTTATATTATACATAAAATACATCTATAACTACAGATTATCATTGTCCTAAAAATAAAAATGCCTGAAATAAAAACAAATGTCCTTCCTAAAATAAGATAGCTGACCAACGGAATAACAATATCCATATTCAAAAATGAACAAACCCACAAAACTATAAAGGTATATGTTTGTTGTAGTAAACTAAAACTTTACAAACATCATAGGCCAGAAGATAACAACACAAATAAGTGACGAATAGCAAAGGTTCTGATCGAATAAATCTACCGTAGACGCAATATTTATACTACAACAATTACCAGAGAAATCCATTGAGTTTAATAAGCCGCTCTAATTTTGCTTTGGAGACTTCACCCAAGCGTTCGACAGAATACAGCTGAACGACGTATTAAAAATACCACAAGAAAATAAAATTGATAAAAAAGCGATACATGTTATAAAGGAACTAAGCAAAAACAGTAATACAAAATTTAAGACCCGCAATGGACTAACAGAAGAAACTCCGATATTAAATGGCATTAGACAAGGAGATAGCTTCAGCCCCCTTCCCTTTAACTTTATTATGGATCAAGTAATAAACAGCATCAAAAATACCAATATAGGATGTAGAATGGGTACCTGTAAAATACAAATCCTGGGCTATGCTGACGATCTAGTCCTGACAGCAGAAAAGAAAGACGGTTTGCACCGACTGCTCTTCAATCCGAAAGCAACTGCAGAGTAATACAATATGCAAATCTCCACCTCCAAACCACAATGAATGGTCATCTCTAAAACTCCGACACGATGCAAGTTAGAAGTCGATGGAAAGTCAATCGAACAAGTTATGAAATTTAAATATCTTGGCGCCAATATCTCAAACAACAACAATACTAGAAATGAAGTGAACACCCAAGCAACTAAAGTCGCAGTAATAGCTGACTGTCTCCGCGACATCATATGGAGGAACAAAAACATGACGGTAGAAAGCAAAATATTTATTTACAAGACTTGCATCAGATCACTATTAACATATGCAGCTGAAACAAGAGCAGAAACAACAAAAACTAAGCAAATAATAAGAGCTACAGAGAGATTAAAACCCTACGAGCCACCACAGGTGTAAGCCTGCGTGATAGGGTACGTAGCGCAAGGATACGCGAAATGTGTGAAGTGCAAGACGTGGCCAGATAGAATAGATCGAGAAGAAGACACTGGTGAGACTGTGTTAAAAGAATGGGAGAAGAAAGATTAGCGAAAAAAGTTCAGACGCAGACACCTAACACAAAACGGCTCCCAGGAAAACCACACAAACGTTGGCACGACAGTTGGACATCAACATCACAAGACAACGCGTAAGGAAAAAGAGGCAATCAAAGAAACAAGGTTTAAACCTTAATATAAGAAGAAGAAGAATGCAGCGGAATACAAGATATAGCCTCATCATAAAATGGAAGTATTAAAAAATCATATGTAAAACTCTGGAGTGATGATTATTACATCCGCAGGAAGTAATGACTCATTTTCCTCCCTAGTAATACAAATAGCTATTACTAGTCCCTGGAAGTTTAATCAAAAATTCCATCGATACACATGGAATTCATTAATTTTACAAGCACACTAAACTAAAATTCTGTGACGGAATGCTTACGGCCACTATTGGAAGAAATACTCTCTTGGGAAAATATTTCAAACATATTCCTTACCTGTAGAGAACATAAACACGATTACGTAACTTGAAATAGTAACAACCTCAACCTTCCGTAACTTTCCTCCCTGAATTGAAATAATTCAATATATGTTAGAGTAGTTGACTGATGCTTTAAAAGTTGTTTAAGCGAATTTATTTAAAAGTAGTTTTAAGAAAAGGCGGTAAAAGACCATGTGTATTAAGAGAGGATATTTTTTCTCAAATTTATTGGTTATTTAAGCTTACTTATTTTACTGTAAAAACAATTGTATTTTCTCTGGCTGCACTAAACATTAAAAAAAATACAAAAATTATTTCGAAGTCTCATTTTATTATTTGTATCTCTTTTCTTCAATTGAATTTTTACATTAAAATCTTGCTTAGATTATTCAACCTGTACAAAAACATTCTTTTTTGGTAAAGCATCAACTAGTATGTGAGAGATACTTCAACAAAAAACATTATTTACTTCTACTTGAATATAACGGGCAATCTCTTATAACAAAACTACAATTGTAAACTCTCATAATCAACATTTTCATTGTTTAAGCCTTCTGTATCATCTGAAAAGACACTGCAGAGACATCCGCCTCTCTTCTTTAAAAATATGGTTCTAGATTTTTGTGGCGGTTGAAATGTGTGAGAATTGAATCCACATTTTCTGATCTAGTACCAGAGGCTCTACCTTTGAGCTATCTCCAGCGCCAGTGCCTATACATAATAGATAAAGTGTCTATATTCCATTAAGAACAAAAAATCTATACAGGTCCACAATCCATTTTCCTAAATCCTTGTGGACAGGTAGCGCCCCCATTGCGATCTAAGGCAGTACCCATAATCAAATATTAATACTGCAGCAAAAACCTATTAATTCTTACAATGAGTGGGGCAAATAAATACTACAAATACTTTACTATAGTTTATTTATAGATTACATTAATAGGAAAGCTTTCTATTTAATTATTTTCTCATTACCAAACAATTACATGGGCACATTCAGGGGCTGACTAGCTGTAACGCTAGTATCTGCAAAAATTTATAATTAAACAGTGTATGAATTTATGCTGCGCGTAATCAAGCGTTGCATCTATCTGGCGCTTCATTTTCCAAGCGAAGGCTCCCGCTATGCGCAAAATCGCGCTGTTTAAACGACGGCGTCGTTTTCCCACTCAATGTTCCCCCAGACCCGTTCTAGCAATAAAGCCGCCAGAAGGGTATATACGAAGCTCCACGGGCAGTTAACGTCACTTCAGATTATCCCCCTTGAGTCTACCAGTCCTGATCCTGTCCAGTCCGATCTTTAGTCCATGGACTTGCCCTTATCCCAAACTTTTCTCCTGAAGTTAGACTGAAGTGGTGACTGCCCGCCTCCTAACTTATTAACCTGAAAACCTGACCTGTTTGTTACGCTGAGGTGGTGACTGGCGGCCTCCTAACTTGCTTTACTGTAATTCCAAAACCTGACCGGCTTGTTAGACTGTGGTGGTGACTGCCCGCCTCTTAACTTGCTTCGCTATAATCTCAAAACCGCATTACAATTAGCCGCTATAATAGTCCAGAACTATTTAATAACATTATCTATAGGAATTAAAAATTGCGGTTCGGGCCCATTATCTGCATGCATAAACCTACCCCGCCCTAAACGTTTAGAGACGTTCTCGAGAAGCCGGAATTCCGACCACGTATTTGGGACCGGCAGCGAGGAAATTCTTGAAGGGGCCGCTGAGCTGTCAATGAACGCCACCCGCTGAAAATTGATGAACTACTTCAGGCCGAATTTCACATCGCCGTCACTAGGACAGCCTAGGACGCCTGCAAGAGCCGCACGAACCCCTCTGTCAACCCTGAGGCGTAGGTATCGCTTATATTTCCGTGATTTATGCATTTCATTCCAGCACCGTAAATATAAACAATACTGGGATTTGGAGGTCATCCGGCCGGGACATTCGTTCTACAGGTTAAAACCTATAATCGGCCCGTCGCTTCCGACAGCCGCGTTCCGCAATTACCTACGACGCTTGGTACATCCCCCGTTGCAACCGTCTGCCGTACAGATCTGCTAGGAGGGTTGCAGTTTACCAAGAAATAACAAAACACAACCCCCCGCTAAGAGAAATTGTTATTTTCATAATGTACAATTCAGTTAATTCTAAAACTGCGGATTAATTTGTATTATTATCTACAATATATTTATGGTAATTATCCTGTGTTTTCCTTACTTTATATATTTAAGTTTGAGCGAACCCTGCCTCCGATTGAGCTAACCCGAGGTATAAATTTATGACGCCCTTAGTGAGGGGGTAAAATGTTACAGGATTTTGATACAAAGCTTAAATTCCATTTAAAATTGTCAAGGGCGTAAGAGTCTTCAATGCAACATATATGCCCAGATACAAACAAAAACTCACAAACTCAAAAGAGATGCAGTCAGTATAAGGGCTAGGTTTTGAGCTTTGCAGTAACCAATAATCCAATAACAACCTTGATGGCAACAATTAATATAATATCCACTACAAACAGCTTTAACAAATTTAAAGGCTAATATGGTAGGATGCATCCGAAGTAAATCGACAATCTAAAAAGTTACGGCACACTTGTAAACATCATTATATAAGCAAGCAAAACTTGAGGAGATTTGAAGAATCTCAGTCGAAGACAGCAGGAATTAAGACTTTACTTAGTGCCTATTCAGCCGACCTATAGCCAAAGCAAAAATCACAACGCAGAACATTAAAAAATATGTAATTTCGCTCTTAACAACATAATTTGTACTGTATATTCATCAATAAAATAATAGAATTATAAACCATAAATGCTCATGGGCATTTTATTTCCTGTACTTTTTTACTGTTACCATTGCCGCAGTGAGATTACCAGTACAAACGCTGAGACGCAACTGACGCTAGCCACTCTGGCTACCAGGGCTAGGCCACGTTGCCCCGTCACACCTTGAATGACGTGGCGAATAAATTTAGACTCGGTGCAGCTGTTCGCGCGCCAAACTAGCCTTGTTATGCAGGCTCTACATTCCACGAAAAAGCTTTGATTTTTGAAACTTTTTGAATAAAGGTTTATGAACTTGTATTACTAGCACTAATTAAAATAGTTATAAATACTTTCCAATATTCTGACTTACCTTTACGATGATCAGCTTTAATTTTCAGACGAGAAAAATAAGACCAGCAGAGTTTGGAAGATATTTATATTTAAACTTCCAGTTCCAAATGTACATTATACAGATTTTGAATGAATTCTCTAATTTACAATAGGTACAACTCTGTAAGATGACGTTAATGCAAGGAATGCTTTTAACACAATCACATTTTATACACCTACAAATAAAATTCGTACTCTATATTATTGTCTAATATATTAACACGTACGTAACGAACCGAAGTACAGGGTACAGTAAGTGTATGTACAAGAGTCAAACGCAGGTGACACGTTACGGTGATCTTACAGAGTTAGTGCACGTTCAATTTTTACATGTAACGAGGAGCGAACACAGACACAGGGTGCAGCTAGCTAAGAAGGTCACAACACACGAGTGAGGGTCTACGTGACCCCCAACACTGGGTGGAACTTGTCGTTCCGCCATTGCCCAGTGTCGAGAGTGACGACATTAACAATACCTTCTGTTAGTGTACAATTATTTCTAGTTCCTAACAACATTTACAACTGTCAGTGTGATTAACGAAACGGACTCGTTATATGTTACAGGAAAGTGATGCGCACGACCGGCGTAAACCAAGAAAGCAGCGTTTGAAGACAAATTTACGTCGGCCGGCCTTGCTTGGTGGCTCCCATAATCATCGACAGGTATGTGGATGAGACCTTGCGATAATAAGCGATAAATGGATCGATTCCGATAGCTCTGCAATACGACACCCATTTAATTTCGCAGAGTCGAATCGAATATTTTGAGATATTAAAAAGGCTTTTTTATTGCGTATTCAAAAGCAAACAATCAGATTATCCTGATTAGATTTTGTACTGCCAGCGTTGTCGATTTTTGACAATGATTATTGGAGGTGTGTGTTGTTGATTAATTCAAACGAATGAACGGTGTTTAGGATGTGAACACAGAGCAGAACACCACTTATAACAGCCTAATTGCCTACGTTTTTAATATCTCAGACACTATAAGATAAAAAATTTAACTAGATATAACGGTTAATCTCACTTTTTCGCATCAACACTCAGAGATGCAAGAAATTTAATTAGGTACATATCATAATTTAAAGAGTTCCAATTGAATTGACATTAATAAGTTATTTGAAAGTTAACTGGTGCTACTCGCTAATCCAGATGGCTCACTGGAACTATCTATGTTTAAGTCCAGTATAAAATTATCTACATACACAAATACGTTTATGACGAAAGACTTATCTTTATATTCACTTTATAAGAGATCTTTGAAAGCCTACGTAACTCCAAACACATCGGTAACAAAATTATAGGGCTCTTTACATAAAGTTACATGTACAATAAGCGGAAGACAGGGAGGTGTCAGCACAGGCGGGCGACTGCCACGCAGGTTCGAGGCTTTGCTCGAGCACACGCAGCACCACCGCCCGCACAGAGTGTGGTTGCTAACTTAGATATGGATCGTCGAAACTCTATGTTGCATCACAATTTCGTACTCCACGCAACGGGTTAAATCTAATTCCCGAAAATGCCAACTGCAGGAATGTGACAAAGGTGGGTTCTATGGAATCTTCAGGTGAAACTTTAGGCCTCTCAAATTCTACTGATTGTGCACCTCTCTATCAAAAACAATACTAGCTATAACTAACTTAACTACTGTATTTGCCTATGTTACTAATAACTCGTAGTTCGATTACATTTTGTGACTTCTCGTAGCTACATCGTTACGCGACGCCTTGTAGTTCAAAATAAATAGACCATCTCAATGTACACCGAGTGCTCGAGGGAGCGGTGCGACAAACTGCACCGCTCCGCCGAGGCCGCTTGCCTCCATAATTGTACACTACTAATATGCAACACGCAGTAAATATTTCAACCGAAACGTAACATTATTTATCACACATTTCGGAACTCAACTCCATATTATTGCTACAATGTAAATAAAGCTAGTTTTAAGAACCTACTCGCTACAGAACCAACGGAATGCTACTAGACTTTGTCAAGAACGCAATGTTATGAATATCTATAATAATAAAATAAACAACTGAGTTGAGCAGCCAAGACGCTCTGCCTGCCGAGTTTTGGTTGCGAGACCATCTGTTGAAAGAACTGTTGGATTAATTAGATGGATATCATAGTCTATAAAATATTGGTGCAAAGTTGAATGAAAAGGGTGGGTTAGTTGGTGGTCGGATACAATTTCAACGTTTATCTAGGAATAACCCTTAAACTAATGAGTTTATACAGAATGACTGTTAAGAATTTCAAAAATTATAACAGACGAAGAAACGGTTTCCCCAGAAGAGGTGCAGTTTTTGAGCAATAACATTAACACTACAACAAAATGATCGAGAAATGGTTCTAGATTATTTAATAAGACCACATGATTGAATTTTCAAGCAGTTTGTCAAAATTGTTTGTTACATGCAATCATAGTTGGCAGTTTATGAACAAGGTTTGTTGGGGCAATTCCATAAATAAATGTGATCATAACGACACGAATAAATAAACAACTGACCCTGAATGCAACAAACACTACGTTAAACTACATTATTAAATTTAAATGGTGTCCAAAAATAAAAGGGATCAAGAGTGCTTTGTTTTGTTTACGTTTCATTGAGCGTAGCTTGTAGCACTTGGAGCTCTCTAGTTTAACCTCCAATTTTCGATTAAGTGTCATAATTCAATTGTTGTACGGTTATGTTTATTACCTACCGAGTGACATCTTTTGACATTTAACCGTGGTTTGTTACTCAGATAAATGTAACATTTGCTGTTGGACATGCCCTATTGACCATTTTCTTAGACATCCATTACCTGTTCTGTAAATGTAACGATTTGTTGCTGTATGCGTGTAAAGCAACTCGAGAAATGTTTTGTTAATAATAATTTTAAATACAAAAATGAAATGGACAACAAGAGCATAGAATAGGGTTTTAATGGGGATATGGGTAAATGGGGATATGGGTAAATGGAAAAATGGATTAGGTAATTATAGTGAAGGCTCTAAAAACAGATCCAACATGGCTTGGTCCGCGCTAACTTGTGTCCCTCCATATCTATAGTCTGTCTGATTTTCATATAATTTAGAGCAGGCTATGAGAATGCTTTTTTAACAGCGTACAAACTTAATTACAAACAGAACTTCACATTCCCCCAAAATTTTGTTAATTTTTTTTGTCACTGCATAATTTGACACTGATACTGTCACAGTCACATCATTAACTTGTATACAAAATGCCAAAAAAGTATTGAAGGAAACAGAACAAGAAATTTATCAATGTTTTCAAAATTACATTTAAAAAAATCCGTAAAAGGCTTTACCCAGAACTTCCCACGTCAATATTGTGGCACTAAATAATTGTAAAAATCAAATTAAGTTAGGAGTACAAATATCTTCACGTTTTTAATAAATTCAATAAATTTTCAAATCTAAAAAAAATGTATCCCGCTGGGGTTTGAACCCGCCGCATCTGCAGCTCTGTAGAATGCTCGATCCTAACCGAATCTCCGCAGAGGATATAAGTGCGGCGAAATTCCATCTGCGCTACCGCGTCTCTTCGGGTGGTTGAAACATTTTTACTCTTCTGTGACATTATCCTTTATCGGTTGAGTCTTATTTTCGGCAAATGTAAGGCCTGTCCTATGTGAACGTTATTACTTCCTTTTATTTCAAAATTAACACAAAAATTAACAAAATTTTATTTTTTTAAGGTGCTCACCCTGTATATATTTGTATGAAATTGTATCGGTTTCATGCGAGGTAGATATACAGTGAGAATAATGTAAGACTGTACATGGTTGAATTATGCAAAATTAGACGTAGGAAATTTACGTAATGTTACCACGGTGTTTGTAAAAAAACCGACAATATTGTTACTAGCATGGGTAAAAATTGATTAATGCTAAAATAAAGTTGCCAATGTATAGTCTTACATTATTCACACTGTATAATATGTATGCAAAATATCGTCTGCCTCCGACAAATAGTTTTTGAGCTATACTGCCAACAGACAGACAGACAGGCAGACAGACAGAGAGACAGACAGACAGACAGACTGAATTGGTAAAACCTCTTTTTCGTCATTTATGGACCTTGAAACGTGAAGATCTGAAAAAATCTCGGAAGGTGATTTTTTCGTGATTACAATACTTCCTTCGTCTTTCAGACGAGGGAAGTAAAAATGGAGAAACTCGCGTAACAACGGAAATTATACTAAAATGTTAACCTTAAACTTTAGAAAAATGTCAAGTTTGATTTGTAACTAAATTTTTGCACTGTTAAAAAAACATTCTCACAACCTGTTCTGAATCATATAAAAATCAGACAGATTATAATAGAAAAGATCAGATGAAAGAAAATTTAAACTTATTTTGCAAAAACAGTTACCTCTTTCACCAATGAAAGACATTGACATGAAAACCACATTTCCTGGTACTGACAGCCACAAATAACTCTTCGGAAAAATATAATTTTGGCATTTACTTATTCGTACTTCGAAGATCTCTTACTGGCCCATCTCGAATATATCATATGTGCAGCCTTTCAGTAAATTTTGATTACTTTATTTTTATAGATATATTGACCGACCACAGGATCAAAAAGCGAAATTTCACTTTGTGCAAAAGGTCGTTCAGTGAAAACGATGCGGTCCTATCGGTATTCGTTTCTTCCCGACGTCTACGTCGGCCCAGAGATAGAGACTATCCGTCGGCAAAAAACTTTCACAATTACATTTTAAGTTCGCAATGTTTTCCTAACGCCTTCGCATGTTGTGCTTTTAGTAGGTTTCAAAGCTCCTTTCTTACAAATATAGCAATGTAGCACCCTGTGTATGAAGCAGGTTGCCTAGACTCATTTTGGCTGGTTTTTTAGTTAATTTTGATCATTTCAAATAGACACACCGTTGGGTTGGGCCTTTTGCGTGTTTAAGCGAATTTTACGGCTACCGAAGATGTAAACCGGAGATTTAAGCTGTTATAACACCGTGTCGTGGTGAAAAGCGGAGTCAACATATCCAGGTTGAGTATTACCGGCTCGTTCCATTATGCGTTGTTGCGGTTAAAAAGCATTATGCGATGGCCCTTTAATTGCCTCCTTTGATGTTGTGCGTTTTGGCGCCCCTGTCCGAAGAATTCAGCTTTGTACAGTCATTTGGGTCGCCGAATTCGTTTTGAACGGTCTTCAGTCGTGCGAGATGGATTATCAATCCGTTATCATGCGTAACTAGGCCAAGTAGCATTCAATTGTCTCCGTACACCTGTGGCGATGTTATTTGCTCCTCTTTCCCTTCTGCTAGTGTCTTCGACTTAATCGCACGCGTTTACTTCGTATTAACCTTTTTCTCAGTTTAGTGTTAGTTTATAGTGACTTGCGAGGGAGAAGAAAGTGTTCTAGCTCAATCACGCTACAGCGGGTTTGTATGGTTGATTTATCGAAGATATTTGGGTCTTAATTACCTATCGCATTTCATTGCGGATTATTCTGGCATCGCGATATAAGTCTTGGAGCTGTAAGCTGAAGGTATGTATACGCTTTTTCTTTCTCGTTCTCTGTTAGTAATTGTTGCTGAGAGTCTTTGCTGTGCCCTCACTTGCACAGGTGGCTAATTATGCAGTCCGCTGCTGTTTGTTTTCTCAACGCTGCCTAGCACTGCTGAGAGTATTAAAACACGATCGTGTGTTGTGAAATCACCGGCTAGTGTTGCATTAGCTCCGAGTTTGTCAATAATTACTGGTGCATTTATGGAACATTCTAAATTTCTACGTATGTGGTGGCGTACTATTATTGTCGTTCTCCTGCTATGTTCAAGCTGCGACATAATCGTAAATTTGTAATTGCCAGCTAATTTAATCTGCCCAAAAATCTGTTACCTATTTAAATATTAAACTTTATTATATGGTAGCTAAATTCCTATAATTAGTGTCAACAGTAGAGTCGGATGCATTTGTAGCTTTCGCATTTGTGATTTATACAAGTGTTGAAATTAATTGATCTAATATTTCATATATTTATGATCACCAATTAATATAACCCTGTTTACGTTTACTATAATTTTGTGTGTGGCTAATGCAAGTTATTGAGGTATCGATTCCTTTCAAAATCTGTTTCAAGTCGTAGCGAATTGGCTACGCATAGTACCTTAGTGAATTTAAGAGCTCTTGTAAGCTAATGGGTGTAAATGACTCTGTTGCACCTTCTGGTAATTTGAACACCCTTTGCTAATTATAGAAAAGTCTCCACTGTAGCTAGTCGTGGCTCCGATATCTCCATGTAGCCTGAACATTTGTTTAGTACGATTTGAAGCTGACTAGAGTAATTGTGTTTGTTTAATTTGAGGCTCAAGTCTAAAATTGTTTGTCGTTCGTTTAACGTTTAACATGGGCGAATTCATCTGTAGGCAGCCTTCTGTGAACAGGAGTGGTTTTCTTTTACACTCGTAACTTCAATGTTTTCGGGCGATCCCCAAACAACTGTAACCCAGGATCCTATCTATAGTCGAGCGCCTTTGGTGAATCAATTTGCGGCATGACTGGATTTTCTGCGACCTTTCGCTCTACAGCTGGAATTCAGATTATAGTATTCACTTATTCCCAGTTATAAGAGCGCAGAAGTCACAGTAAATACTCAGTATGTTCAGTTCAAGTTTTCAGGAGCATAGAAAGTCATAGAAGACGCGCAGCGTGTTTGTTTTACATTTAGAGCAACCAGGAGCGTATACGTTTTATGGGTTGTATACTAAACTTAATTTTAAATTTGTTGCTTGCAAATTTTATTTTCTTTATAATTTATGTTAACTAAACAACCTCTTCTTGCTCATCAATTTAATTATTTTGTGTACGTGTTTTAATTGTCAAAACAGTAAACAGATTTTTTTGATATCGCACCATGGTGTCCAGCAAACGCTTGTTCTTATGCAGAGATAAGGTTATTTAATTATAAATGTGCTTCGTTCTCGACACGCCTCTGCGATAAACGTTGCATAACATAATTTGGTTTAAAATAATAAGGTTTATTTGTAGTGTTAAATACTCACATACATTTTTGATAGCTTTAAAAATCAAGAGATGCACGTGAATTGTTTTTCATTGGCAACATTTAATGTGCCAAAGCAAAACACATTTTATATTCTTTCTTTATGGAATTGATTCCAAACAACTTTCTATCTATAGAAACAGAAACCAAAATACTATAGCTCACATTATAACATGAACATTTCGTCGTGATTTCAAAATGACGAAATAAAAACAATCAAGTGGTCTAATATCAGTTATTAACAAAAACAGGGATTTTTATGAAACAAAATCAAGCTAATAAAACTGCACATTTTTCTAAAATTCTGTAGAAAAAAGTTAAGACGACACTAATTTACTTTAATATTGTATTGATGGGTTACTTTTCATTAAAACAATTATTTTAATTAAGCATATCTAGCTTCATGAAAGCAGAAACGTTGCAATTGTATCCTTCACCACATTTAAAAGCAATGAAATCTGTTATTTATCTGACGGAGAAGTTATTTGCCTTTCATGTAAAATGTCAATGCAAAGCAATTATTAGTTACGCGCAGTGTATCGTACCAACCATCAGACATAGCCGGTCATAGACTGCCAAAATTGTAACAACCGGTTCTCTCAGGGAGAACATTTAGATATTAAGATATCTGCAATACGTGCATAAAAATGTGCAATAATTACAGCAATGCCCTAACCCATTTTATCATTGCGTTTCAACATGTTTATAAAAAACATTTTTATTATACTGTCAATTTTTTATATTCCAAAATATGTAAGTCACTGTTTACTTGAAAGACAGCTACATAACCAAACATTATAAAATAACATGTCACCTAAAACGTTCCTTATCAACTAGGCACTGAAAGTAGTTCCTAATTTATGAACGCAGCTATAAGATTATCTAAAAATCAAATCTAAATTATTACAATAATCAGTTGCATTTATACATTAGGAACAAATTTCAGCGCCTACTCGATAACGCAAGTTTTGGGATACCAATTACGATGAACTGCACAGTGTAGTCTACGCCACTGAACCATCATGCAAACAATTCGTTGGTTGCTGATCTATTGAGATTAGTTATTTATAAGTTCATCCCAGTCGAGCGAGGCTGTATCAAGCATCTGAGTGACATAATAATAATTGTAGTTATACTCAAAAGATATACCGCGTGATTGAAAAAACAAAAGAAATAAAGCAGGCCTGCATAGGATTATTAAAGTTGGCAATACCCTTCTCATGTTTGTTCTATTTTTTGTAGCTAATGTCATACTCAATTCACATGTCAAGCTTTGAAAAGAGGTTCAACATAAAAGTGAGATCATAATAATTATATTTAAATAGAATTATAATTATAAGGTAGGTACTCACTTATATTGAAAAGACATTTTACATCGAAAAAAACTGGACATGATCTGTTTAAAGGTTAGGTATGTACCATGTTGGCTTTTGACAGTCCGTTTCAAACGTATCTCCAATACCGGCTCTGGATCAATACCACCTCTAATTCCTTCTTTTTTCGATCACACGGTATTTAACATAATATTTGTCATAGTTTTGTAACTGTTTAACAACGTTAACAACCAGTTCACATTTTTATTTAAATTCAACAACCGGTTCGTGCAAACCGGTGAGAACCGGCTTCAGTCCAGCACTGGACACAGCCAAATTACGACAGTAAATTTATTGGATCATGTATGTATGAGTGATTAGAAATTGTAACAATTTAAACTAATTTGATGTTTGTCAGCGACATAGCGTATAGTATCACTTTTTGAAAAGCAACCAAACCAGCAGTAATACCATCAAAATAGTACAGAGAGATCAATAAAAAAACCAATTAGGGCAGGCTGTGATATGTGTTATACGTTTGGCAGTACTGAAGTGTATTGTCAGTCTATGTCAAATTCGAGATTAGTAGGTTAGGTTTTGTTTGTTCTTTGACACAGGCTGTCGCAAAACTTAACCTGCAAATCTCGAATTTGACATAGACTGACAATACACTTCAGTAGTGCCAAAAGTATAACACATATCACAGCCTGCCCTAATTGGTTTTTTTATTGATCTCTCGTTAGATTTTCAACTACACTTATATATCGAACTTCTTTAAACTTACTTTCTGCTTTTGACATGTGTGACAGACGATTTCAGTTAGTATTTGATGTTATTAGTTGTTTATTGTTGCTTTCTTATTGTTTATCATTAAGTAATGGTATACCAGAGTCACCTTTGCGGTTATGACCTGCATTACCCAATCTTATAGCTTTCGTCATAAACTAATTAAATGCTTAGACCTCTAGCTAATGGACGCACTTTTTACAATGTTTAAAAGTAGGTAATATATGAATGTAGTATAGCACAATTTCACAATGTCAGTGCAAAAAATTCTAACAGAGGGACTATGGGGTGTTCAAACATTGCAGATGTAGCGTTGAATGCATTGAATAATACGGGAGTTTCTTGAGGAAACATTTTTCATTACACCCTTGTACAACTTGCTTATAAATTTGTTTAACAAGTCAAAACTGCTCAGTTAGTTCTGCAAATAAAATCTTGTCAGATAAATATCGATAAAGGTCAAACTATTTGAACTTGGAAAATAACTAAGATATCATGTTACCATACTTTAAAAACTTTTCAAAATCCTATTTTAAAGAAGAACGCCATTGCTATTAATACTATTTATATATTAACGTTAATTATATGATCTTTCAGCTTGCAATTTTGAATGATTAAAAAAAAACGTGTCACATGTTCTTTATTACGATAGTTTTCCATTGCGTGGTCCCTTTCAATCCGATTTGGCATAATAAAGAACAAACAAGGCAACAATGATAATAGATGAAAGTGATTAAGGCATGGTCTAGTTGGCTTTGGAATTGTTAAAATAAGTTGTGCTTTACATCATACTGTTGGACACATAACCTCAATTTATTTCAATAGTTGCTTTAACGAATATACAAATGATAGATAATAGAAAGTTATTATCCTTATTACAAGTTGCTATTGCTGGCAAAACGGGTCACTAGAAGTACCAGCAGTTAAAGACGTGCATGTACAATATGCTACAACATGCATAAACAACGACCACACATTTTGATGAACGTTTAGGTGCAGTGAGACAGTTCAAAAACAGTTCAACTCCATAGAGTCCCTGTATAATATTTTTAGGTTAGTATAAATACAAGTTGAGACATGTGCAATGCCCGTTTTCATTGGTTGGATCCACTCTGATGGAGTATATGTTTTTATTTTATCCTATCATGCCACTATGATAATAACTCCTTAGCAACGAGATGCGTTAAGATGCATTTAACAGCATTGTTGTTAAGAATAATAACATACCGATACTTTATTAACATTTAATCACACGTTGGCAGTACTGAGTATCATTGGTGGCACTGTCGGTCTATGTCAAATTTGATGTTAGTAGGTTAGGTTTTGTTTGTTATTTGACTGACGCAAAATTTAACCTGCTAATCTCGAATATAACATAACCTGACAGTGCTATCAACAATACAGAATTGAGTGACTTGTTGTTTTTATCTTACTAGTGATACCACCACAGCCATAACAGATATATGTCTCGCTGTTGTGAGTGTTATTAATAACAATTTTTCTATTTTTTGAAAAAGATTAGTATTTTAGGATAAAATAAACCATGTTACGATATACGTAATGTTACCTACATTACTCGAGAATTTTAAAGAACTCGCTCCTTTCATTGCTCGTTTATTCAAACTATTCTCTCGTAATGTAAAAAGCTTAATAACGTTACTTGCATCGTACGTTACTATTGTACAATTCGATAAAACTTGTTTTTCAAACCGAATAACGAAATATCTAACTTTGCTGTCATTATTCCAGGCTGCTCAGCACATAATTGTAAAAATTGAACAAATCAGGCATTTTCCTTTCACAAGTTTAAAAAAACAACATTGAATAAATAGTGGAAGAAGAAATTTGTGAGTACAGATGAATCTCGCTTGTATAATCAACATTTCACAGAAGACAAATGACTAACTGCAGAATCCGGGGCCAATTCCCTTATAATTTCAGTTAAGGTTACTAGCGAAACACAGTTAATAATAATTAATATTAACAATAGGAGGGGAATTGGCTCCGGATTTCAATGGCGACAATATCTATGAGCTTATTAAAGCTGCATTTACTATATCCTTCCGTTCCAACATTAAATAGTGTTTCACATGTAGGTACCTACCTACAATTACCCTGGACGAAATTAATTTGAAAGAGTGCATAGAGATGCTGCGTGTCTTCTGATAACTGTTTTGGACGAATAACTCTCTCGGATCATACTGTGATTTCTATTCGTGCTTTAGTGTTTATGTTAGCTGGAATTACAAGCGTCGAAAGCATTTAAAGTTTCTTAATACCTAATATGCAATATGTTTTCATGAGTAAATAATAAATGTTAAAAATAATGACCATGTCAAATCAAAGAATTTATCAACATGCTTCTCGTCACGCAAGCATCATCTGTCAAATTACAACTGAAGGTAAACAAACGAATCAACTTTGATAAAAAATCAAGTGGTTTTTGACATTGGATCCACATGTCCCAACTCTTATCATATTATTAATATACAGGCACTCTAAAACTCTAATGTAAGTACTGTTATCTATCGTTGCTAATTAACCAACATACCCATTGTAACGTTGATAATAAGGTTATCTGCACCAACACTTTTTGTGAGGTTATGATTACTTTTGGAACTGGCAGACGAACTAGCGCGTTAATGTTACGAGGTTTGAAATATTATGTTAAACGATGCATAAAACGAAAGTCGAAGATTTTGTTGAAAACTATCTACTTTTCATAGTTACGGATTCCATGGATTTTTACTTTAAAACGTCTCAATTCAACAGGTATGATATTGACAAAGGTAAATTTTAAGTTTAGGCCCGAGCATTATGTAATAATAATTTAGTGGACGCAATTTGTTATTTTTAGATATTTTAAATTCTTAAGTTGCCGTGTAATCTTCGTGCTCGTGATCTGTAGTAAGGATGTGTTCGTGCTGAACGCCACATGACAACCAGCAAATACAGCTCGTCGTTCTTCAGTCCGGATTACCACATAGTTCAGCTCCAGCGTCTAGTTTTTCCCATAGGCACCTCGATTACGTGTTGCCATGAATACTGGTCAGTTTATCACCAGATATTCACTTCTACACAACTTAAACCTGTTGAGGTTTCGTCGTCATTAATTAATTAATGCATCACATTGAATTTGAGTACTTTGGGCTTTTTCCTTGATTTCTGCCGAATTACCATCTTCGTGGGTCGACTTTCGTTGTCAAGGTCCAGCGTTTCTGCTCAAACCAGCTTTGTAGGTTCCTAGGTCAAGCTTAGCTCAAGTCAGATCTCAACGTTTCAGCCTACCAGACGATATTCTTCGTATGCCAGCTTTATCCTACCTTAGGCTCCAATGTTTCTGCCAGCCAGACGACATTCTTCGTGGACCGGCTTTGCCTAGTTCCGCTTTATCAACCGCCCCAGGTGAACCTTTGGGAGCTGGGCTCTCCAAACTTCGTCGCTTTAGCTGTGATTTGTTTTACTTTCATGCCGGTATTGCTAAGCAACCGCATTACATTCTAATGTGCATATTCTGCATGTCAGCTAACGCCTACACATTTATTAACTCCCCCATCGACGCTTAATATGTATATCTTTTTCGATTTAGAATTGAAACTCAGATCCAAGTTTTGAGCCTTTCCCCATACAAGAGGGCTAAGTGCATTTTTAATACGTCGTGAGACAATTATTGGCATTTTGCTTTATTTTTCTGCCTTTAACACGGAGAATTGGATGTCTGCAGACACGCTCTTGTTCGTTTTTGAGTTTGGCAAGATGGATGCTTGCATTTCCTTCCGGTTTTCCTATAGATATTAGCTTTATTCTTGTGTGGTCACACGAGACTTCAGGAAGTCGCAACACAACTCATGCAGATTTGAGGCGATATCCAAAGATGAGAGTTTTGACTGTGAGAGGATTTCATTTTTGGTCTGCTTGTGCATGAAGCTGAACCACTTGTACTCAGAACAAAATAGGCAGAGCTCTGGCAAGAGACAATTGTCACCTTAACTCTGCTTTTTGAGGTAACCTGCTGGAGCTGATTGCTGCAGAGGCATTCTGGTAGATGCTAGCTGGAGACAATTGTTAATCCAGGGTTGAGGACTAGTTTTGAAGGAGGAAATCTAGCGCGCAATTCATTAGAGCATCGAAATAGTTAATACCGGTTAGTCAGCTTATGTAGCTAAATTGAGTCACTAATTGGCTACCCCGATTTTTACACCGGATGCAAATTATGATGGAACGTGGCCTGGTTGTTAAGTATTTATTACTGGTTAAAGATAGCTTATGTAGCTAAATTGCTGCCTCCAATGTTGGTACAATTTTCAGTCAGTGTGAGGAAAATGTATACATATAGGTGAGGTGGCTGGATAAGTTGAACCCCTTTTAGAGGAATTTATATTTAATTTGGGGAAGTGTGAAATTAGAGCATCTTTGAAGGAAGTTGTGATGGAACGTGGCCTGGATGTTAAGTATGTAATCCATTTAAAAGTAATTTTTCTAATGAGGCAAATCCAGATTAAATGTAGCTGAATTGAGTCGCTGATTGGCTAACCTGATTGTTATACTGGACCCAAACAACTTAGAACTTTATCTAATATTGCACTGCTGCCACTGATGTTGGTATAGTATTGACTTAGTGTACAGAAAATATATACAAGTGGCTGAATATGTTGAACCCCTTTTAGAGGAACTTATTTAATTTGAGGAAGTGTAAACTTAGAGCATCTTTGGAGGAAGTTGTCATAGAACGTGGCGTGGTTAAATATGTAATTAATTTAGGAGGATTTCTACAACGAGAAAAGTATTTAATCCTGGTTAAAGTCAGTTTACGTAGCTAAATGTAGTCGCTGATTGGCTAGCCCAATTCTTACACGGGACCCAAATGACTTAGGAACTTAATCTAATATTGAAGTGCTGCCACCAATGTTGGTATAAGTTTGACTTAGTGTCGTGAAAATATATACAGGTTCCTGAATAAGTTGAACCCCTTTTAGAAAAACGTATATTTAATATGGGAGAAGTGTAAAATTAGATCATTTTTGCAGGAGGTTGTGATGAAACTTGACTTTATTAAGTATCTGTAATGAGGAAAGTATTAAATGCTGATTATAGTTAACTTATGTAGCTAAATTGAGTAGCGATTGGCTAACCTAGACCCAAACAGTTTAGGAACTTTTGTATAATAATCCTTTATCTAATAAACTTGTCTGTCCGGGACGCTGTTTCAGCAGCCAAACCGTAAGAGATAGAGAAAAAAGTTATGAAAGTTATATGTTTGGAATGGTCATGTCAGGTCAGGAACCGAATTTCAGTCACGTGACACTTCCGGTTTTCGAGAAATCACGTGATTTCCGTCCGTCCGGGACGCTGTTCTATTTGAAAAACGGTCTTTTTTGTTTTTAAATGAGACATTTGTCTCACTGGTTGCTAGTATTTCTATAATTTCAAATTGCTCGTGTAAAGAAATTGCATTATTGCGTAAAATTTTCCGATCCCTCTCAGCAGCAATTACAGTAATTACTTCTCAATAAAGTATTTAGATAATTCATTAACTGTTTTATGGTCATTAGTGGAATACCAGTATGTTGGGCTTGTTATTATATATATTCATTACTTTTAGGGTTTTATTTGAACTTTGACTTCATTTTCGTCAATTAGTGGTTAGTCGTTTCAAGTATCCAGAGGTGGAACGTGCCAGATAAAGCCACTTGACGCCCTTGAATTTAGTTTATCAGCTTTTAAAGTAAATTGAACCCGATCCATTCTTCCAAGCTTAGCCGATGGCGTTTTCATTACAGAACGGCCTAAATAGGATCCATTAACCACAGCATGTAACCTGTAATGTCACCGCTAAGGCATTTCCTCCCCTGTAGTAATAGATTGATAACAGGCTAGTTTTGCCTGTCCGTTGTATTTTTGTATGTTCAATATAATGTTTCAATTGTGCCACTGTTCTTCCTGCGCCTCTGCCATCTTCTTCTGAGTTGGGGAACGCCACCCACATCTTTTAAGTAGCACCCGATAAATAATCAAGAAATACTTACTACATCGCTACCGAATTGACTTGAGGCAGAAACATCGACGTTTTACGAGTAAAACCCTGCCTGTGTCCCACTGCAGCTAGTCGGGTGCATTTTTGGCTTGTTTAAATCTCGTAAATTACTTTTAGAGAATTCTTTAGATTGTTCGGGATGACTTCAAAAAGATGACATTTCAAATATGAAATTTAAGTTAAGTGTGGTAGGATTTTAGTCGAGGAAAACTTCTAGGCTTTATAAAGCAAAGAATATTTCAGCTAGGGCCCTCAGATTTTTACAGAATTATTTCCTCTCAGTTGACTCATTATGGTCACTGTCGATCCGTATGGTCTTTTTTTTTAGCATTTTGTCGTGGGATAGGTACTTGAGGCAAAAACATTGACGTTTTAAGAGTAAAACCCTGCCTGTGTCCCACTGCAGCTAGCCGCGTGCATTTTTGGCTTGTTTAAATCTCGTAAATTAATTTTAGAGAATTCTTCAGAGATTGTTCGGGATGACGTCAAAAAGGTGACATTTTCAAATATAAAATTTAAGTAAGTGTGGTAGGATTTTAGTCAAGGAAAACTTCTAGGCTTTATAAAGCAAAGAATATTTCAGCTAGGGCCCTCAGATTTTTACAGAATTATATCCTCTCAGTTGACTCATTATGGTCACTGTCGATCCGTATGGTCTTTTTTTTAAGCATTTTATGTCGTGGGATAGGTACTTGAGGCAGAAACATCGACGCTTTAAGAGTAAAACCCAGCCTGTGTCCCACTGCAGCTAGCCGCGTGCATTTTTGGCTTGTTTAGGTCTCGTAAATTACTTTTAGAGAATTCTTCAGAGATTGTTTGGAATGACATCAAAATGGTGACATTTTCTAATATAAAATTTAAGTAAGTGTGGTAGGATTTTAGTCGAGGAAAACTTCTAGGCTTTATACAGCAAAGAATATTTCAGCTAGGGCCCTCAGATTTTTACAGAATTATATCCTCTCAGTTGACTCGTTATGGTCACTGTCGATCCGTATGGTCTTCCACACAATATTCACAATTAGGGGATGGTGACTTTTCGTTGCCTTCTTTTATATGAGCTTAATTTCTTTGTGTGTACATTTTTATTCAATTTTATATTGCAGACTGAAAACTGAAAATTTCGACTTACCTTTTATTTTTTCTTAATCACAATATTAATAAGTCGTTCGTTTGTCAAGTGCAAAACTGATCATAACCTCACAAAAAGTTAAGTGTGATAACCTCATTATCGGCATAATGCATAAGACACGTGAAGCTAAGATAGCTGATAAATCAATTTATTTTTGAACTGGGACAAAGCAATGGATATTTAAAAACGATAATTGCACAACATAAAATTGCTTTCGTCTATAAAAAACAGCAAGTCCAACAACTTTGACACGTTCTATATAGAAATAATGCACTCCTTTTAGGATATCTACTTGCAAAGTGAACAACTTGCGAAGTAAAGGTTTAGCTGCTGTTAGTATGGTAACAATCAAATAGCTACAACCAAAAACAATGCAACCACACTTCTAGAGGTGTCAGGACGACCAAGCGGTGGAGCGTTGTTTTTGATAAATGTAAAAGTAATCAAAAATGCATACCTTAATTTAGAAGCCGAAGTATCCTGCTACCGTGCTAACAAGTATGACGATCAAAATGGAAACGCAGATTAAGATCATGATCTTCTTCTGCAGATTAAAGACAACGTTTAGATTAGGACCTACCATAGGCATGCTCGGTCATCACAACTCTCTGCCATTGTCACTCGTTTGCAAAGGAAAGTCAAATGAAATAATATAAAAATCATAATTTAATAACTATAAATAAAATCATTTACATAATTACGCAAATAATCATCAAAGAAACAACAAACTAAAATAAAATAACTGGTCTTAGGCTAATTTTGACACTGCCGCCGCTGTCAAGTAGTTCTTTCATCTGCGCAACTATTAGAACACAAAATATAAATAAATAGTGTTAACATGAGCAGCGACGGTGTTTCTTTGGCATAGGTTAGAAGCAAAACTACAGGATCTGATGAAAACGAACAGGTTGAATTGCTTAGATCTACGGCATCCCTGCTTAACGTTATAATACTAGCATATAGTAACTAACAAACCAAAGGCATTCAAATCTCAACAAGCTATGATATCTATCAGACCTCCATGATTAGGAACGTCACTTTTATTAGCAAGCGCAACGTTGTGGATGCATGACAAATTTACACGTTCGCTGAGTATTGCAAATGGTTCTAAATAAGTTGTGATTTATGCGCTACAGAGATGAGGCACGATACAAATATGGATATTTCTGTTTGCAATACACAAATTTGCACATTTGCAATGCATCAACGCATTTGAATCTGAACTTCCTTAAAGGTCTAATGCTACCCAGTTTGAGCGCCATGTTAATTGCAATAAATCACAAGTATAAATCGAAAACTACACGAAAATTTAAGACGACATCTGCTCGACCGCTTGCATAAGCCAAGCTATTAAGTATTGCAATTAATTAAAATATACATTATACATACGTATTACAATTTACAGTTTTACAGACACATACAACTCTACGTCTACTACTTGAAGTGTAAAAATATAACCTAATGAAATCGAGCTAAGCTTCATGAATTTATTGCTTAGAAGATTTCCAAAGTTATATGTAAGTATGAGGTTGCATGGAAGTGATCCCTTTTAATTTTAGCACATGCTCGTGGACAATGGAAATGCGCCACACGTATAGAAGCTCGGAAATGCAACAATCTAGGCCAGCCATTTACGACCATGATTTGTAACTAGTGAACGGCAAAACTCGGCTTCTTCGTCGGCATTTCTAGTCCTTACAAAAGCATATGCTGAGTGCAAAGTATGTGCTACAATGGTGCACCTAGACTTGATTAATCTAATCTATACAAATTATAAATGCTTTTGATCAATTGGAACATGGAAGCACCATCGCAAGAGTGCCTTCATATACAGGGCAGTATGTAGATTTGGGACCAGCTTTGATTCGAACAGTATTGTTGCTCGAAAAAGCACCTTAATTGCTACATTATCAAATAATACATTTTACAAAAGTGTGATGTATAAGCCTCTTTCCAAAACTAATATTTTCAATCTTTTAAAATGCCCATAGTATATAAATTACAGGAACATATGACAACTACAAGAGATCGATTCTACTATAACTACAAGCATGAGGCTGTACATCAAACCGATAAAAGAGACATTTTTCAGTATCAGTAACTGCACAACACCCTGTATATTCAGCTTCAGATTGCATGTTGAAAATCTTAGGTGTCTCAAGTTCGAAAACTGTCTCGCGATGCTCTCAACACGCAACCTGAAGCCTCAACTAAACAAGTATACACACTTTAACTCTACGAATTAAATTTGACTACAGTGGCAGCTGTTGTTCCCAAGACGGGCACACCTTGGGACACCGTTTGCATAGAACCATGCACGATATTGCCATAGATACATATATACGCACACTTATTCTTTACTAACCTAAGGTGACTGCCAAAATAATAATCAAAATGACGATTGCAACTATGAGGCAGATTATGATCAATATCTTTTTCTGGAAACAGAACAGAAGGAAAACCAAATTACTAATATGTGTTACATGTTACGCTATGGGTAAGCAAGCAGCAAACAGAAAACTTTACATGGAGACATCTAAGTGGTAATGGTATGCAGCGAGAATGCTTTGCAGGGAAGGAGCATGTACAGCTACACATTTTAGCGTGTAAGTTTAAACATCCGCCAATCTACCTTTCTTATATAAATTGGCAATTGCTTCGCGGAGTTAGAGAGAGAAAAGTTACAGATAGGTAGCATTGGTGGATATTTTACTATATTAACATACTCGTTTGCATTCCAGATTGGAGATGTGGTGGCGTAAAGTATGTATATGTTGAAGCAATCCAGAAATATCTGGAACTATGAATATGAAAAATACAAAAGATGCATGAAATGAGCAAGTGACCATCAAATCAGCCTAGAAAAGTGAAAAATGTGCCAAAACAATCACGATAGTTTTAGTAAAATCATTAATTTTTCTGTGACATGATCGCAATATATTGATTTCTCATACATGTTTAGTGCAATTATAGATAACTTTGCAAAATACTGAATAAAATAAAAAGCATTCTGCAGTTGTCTTATTTTTCCCGTTCATCGCGTGCTATTCTGGCTGACACCGCCATACATTTCTGGCTGTGTACATTTCGAGCTCTGATTAGGTTGAAACGCTGTTTCTCTTAAGCAAATTAACAGTCTCTCTTCAGGCCCGCTAACTAGGTCACGCAGTCTTTTTATCTCCCACGTTTGCAGGTGCTGACAAACGTGTTCTAAACGTGTCCTTTTTTAGCCAGCGGCTCTCGCCAAATGCACGTAGAATCTCTTTGTGCCCTTTCCCCTTGGTTGGGTTTAGTATGCTGACTACACGCGAAAAATCGTGGATACTTAAATTGCATAATTCAACGCATATTATGCGATTTGTCTCCCCACCATACTTGTTACGGAATTATTCTCCTGCGTAGCATATTCAATTGTGTTGAGCCGGCTTACGCTTTATTTAAGGTACCAAATTTGGGAGTTTTTTGTAGCTGAATGTTTGCAGTTTATGCTGCCCGTTTCCTGGTACAATCCTGTGCCTCTCTGCTGCTGAGAGAATCTACCACATTCTCAAAAGTAAATACAAAGCTTGAACTCACCGGCTAATCTCAAATCCTGCTCGAAATGTAGCTCCAGTTATGTCTGTGCAATTATTAAACTAAATGTATGCCTATCATGTGTGATGTTTTATTAACCCCATTGTGCTTGGCTTTACGGCGTCACCGTGTTCTTGTGATTATTCGGTAATCAATCTGTCACCCAATTACTAAGACTTACGCAACTTAAGTCTTTGACTATATTTTTGTGCTACACTCATGTAATTATATGTTTAACTTTTGTGCTCACTTGCCTCCTACTAGGCAAATTGTTATAAATTAGGCGATTTCTGCAATCAAACACTCTGATAACACTGATGCCTTGAACCTCCTGTAGTTAGCTTGTAGTATGCAAACTGGTTGTACTTAATAACTTTTGCCTGTAATGTTGGCCGAACTGTTCTCCTGCCTCTAATATAATTCTATTCATGGTATCGTTGGTTTTATGTATGGCTAATGCAATTATGCAGCAAGCCTTTCTAAGTCTATTACAGGTCGCAGCAAACTCGGCTATGTAAATTCTGATGAGTTTAAGAGTTCTCTTTGGTGTAACTGTTTTATTTAACTGATTGTTGATCTGTCTACTGCTAATATGGTTGATAGTACCAGGAAGGTGTAACTCCTCTATTATTTCTCCATTACGTGTGATTTGTTTCTTTCGTTAACTATCTGTTTGTTAGGTTTGGTGGCTATCATGATTACTTTTGTTTGCTTTAAGTTTACTCCCAGTTGTATTTCTATGGTTACCTCTGCCTAACTGGTTATCATTTGTTGTATGTTTTGCTTATTCGGTCCATGAAGTCAGCAAAGGTTAAACTTAGTTTCTTTTATCCAACTTCAAGCTTAGGTGTTCTATTTTTAGCTTGAACAAGCGTTCACGTTCGATCAGTAGAGTTAAGCAACGCTCTCTCTGGTCAGAACTTGGCACCTTGTGGTACGGCTGCCATGGAAATAGTTGGTCCCGGATGTCATAACGTCATGACAGTCGTTAGTGAGGTTGGAAGTCCCCATAAATGCACAGCGACGCCTATAATTGGCCTAACGGCTGTTGGCTGAGTGCGAAATAAATAAATAAATAAATAAAATTAATTCTTATAGGACTTTCAACTTGATTACCATTATCAGATTACGTGGCACTGTCATTTCTTGTAAGATCTTCCATAATTTCATTGATATAGCTTCACAAGCAGCTTTGATGAATGTCAGATAGAATACATTTTCTTGTTCTACCCTCCTTCAATGATTTTTTTAAATAAACTAATATGATCTTAGATTTGGCAAACTACTAAAAAAACTGAGTCATTCTTCCTCTAGCTTCCTGTACACTTTTAATGAAAAGCTTGCGTATTGGCAAAATTTCCTTCCCGAATAATTTGAGATCTGATTTTCCTTCCCCACTTTGTTGAATATTTTCCAAATATATATTTTAAGACTTACACCTCTCTATTTGTAATTTCAGGTGCAATCTGTTAATTACGTCCTCTTCCGCTATGTGCATTATTTTATTAACTTAATTGCCATTGTGCGAACAATTTTCGAATTTAGCGCTTTCCTGCATTTTTACATTTGAAATTCAAATAGTAGCATTTTCCCGGTTCATTTAAGCCAAATTCATAGTTCAATGGTGTAGTCAAACTTTTAGTTCGTCCGATACTTTCTTCTGTCCAATATTAGCGTCTCCCAGCCTACTTTATATCATTAATTTAAGTTCAGATATGCGTGTTCTAAATTTAGATGTTTTCCGCCCCGGTTGAAATGACGTAGTCCACTTATGGTATCTTAATTACCACTCTGGAGGACCATTGTCTGCAATTTTGTCATTTAGACAGGTCAGGACTTCCCCGAAGTTTTAGGCATTTTGTTGAGTCAAGATTTTGTCATGCTGAAACTTTTCCGAGCGGTCTGCATAAGTCAAAGAGAGAACGAATTTAAGTAGCACGTGCGCCTTTCATTTGGTTTTACTACCGCCCGGAGTTAGAAAACACATGTTTCAAATTCGCACCTCAGCCGCCTCGCGTTGCGCGACTGGGGTGCCCTTTGAAGAAGTTGTTTCCCATGTCCGCTTTAAGAACTAACTGTGTGCTTTTCGTCAATTCTTGTGCCCATTGGGGTTGAGTTGTTTTCGTTCTGTGGGAACCCTTTCAGTGTCGGAGTTGAAGTGACGTTAAATAACTTGGTTGTGGTCAAAAATCTGTACCGAGAGATTGCGAGGTCTGCAAGTACCACCAGCTCTAGCTTAATCAAGGCGTCGTGTTGTTCTCGCAAGTTTCGTTCTTCCGTTCCTTTATTGGAAGTTTTGAACGTCGCCGATTCACCCGTTGTGGGGATTATTATTGTTCAACTCCTGCCTGTGGCAAACATCGTCGTGAAGCCCTGTTCCCGCATCCCGCAAACACCCTTTCCTGCAGTAGCTGTTTCACCAGTTGTCAGCAGCTTCAACACATCCACGAAGGCCCCCTGAATTCCGCAAACCAGGTATTTGTTGCTAATTATTTATAGTGTATTGTCAACCCACCTAACTTGAGATTGGTTGTTACTTTTAATGAACATTCAATAAATATCGCCGTAGAAAATTCTTGTTGTCAAATTGACCATGAAACCATTATTGCAAATTGATGTCGTTGCTGTCAAACTCATGATTTTTGATGCCATTATTGTCGATGAACTTTGTTTTTGCTAAGTAATTTTAAATGTTTACTAACCCTTTCATTTTGTCTTCATACTTGTACAATTATTATTTCATGTTTTAACTTAATAGATTGCATTTAATTAGGTATTTTGTGAATTATTATTTAATTTCTCGACTGTTGCATGAATATTTGTGTTGTGAATTCTTTGTGTAAGAATACAGGGGAGGTTTGGAGAAAATGAACTAAAGGTAAGTTCACTGATGCGGTTGCTGGTGGAAATCGAGCACTGCAGACATCTTTTCAGCCCCATTTCGGATTTCCACTTATTTCCACTTTTATGGTAAATGGCTTTCCCAACAAAAGTGGTGGCGCTAAACCTTTAAGATCTCTATCTCATATAATGGATCGAAGCCCTAATTCTAAGGTCGTAAAGAACCCACCCTCTCGCTGAGCGTTTAAGTCGGCCGGACACTTGTGTTACAGCCCATCGTAATGGGGATTCGGGCAACAAGGCTGGGTGATTTTTCTCGATTTTGTCGTATAGTAATTTTCAGGTAGTAACAAACTGACAGTTTCGTTCTAAAATCGAGTTTAAACTGTTTGTGTGTCGCTAATACCGGTTTCAGCTGTAACACCCTTCTCCTTCATTTCTTTTGATGGCCTAGTGGTTAGAGTGGTAGACTAGTGATCAGAGGTCCCGGGTTCAAACCCCGGCGGAGGCACAAATTTATGTAGAAAAACGTACAATATCAGTCCTTCTCAGGACTAACCAGGAACACCTGAAGACGGGAGTCGATCAAAACTCCCGAAACATTGTGTGATTTACACCCTAGACAGTGGAAAAAGTCCGAAAAACATATCATAATAGACCACTGCCAAAAAATGACAAAGAACAATAGGAACTGCTTATCAATAGGGCCAAAATCATGTGTTATAAAGACTTTACTAAAGAATCTGTGAAAACTTTGGCATCAATATGTTGTGTTCGTAAGTTTTTACAAGGATATAGTGTTGAAACAAATGATAAATGAAATAGTTACAATGTTATACATTTGCTGTAATATGTACTGTAGAATCACATGCTATAATAGTAAAATCAATTATTCACTTTCAGCTTCGTTATGTACATTGACATAACAAAAACCGACATAAATAATTCAGTTAGGTATGTAAGAAGCATCAGCTTTGAACTACGATACATTCACAATTTTGACAGATACTTGTTGCTAGCAATACACACAAAACCGAAAGTGAACAACCCACATAACAATGTACATCAACGTCGACACTTCCCTTCACACAATGATACAAAAACTACACAACTGGGGAAAACATCGTTAAAATAAGGATAACAAGTTGAGGTAAATGATGGGTATCCAACCTACCTTTCGGGCTTTGCTTTGGTAAGTTTCGGCCAGTTTCATTTCGACGCGCCCCGTCTGCACAGCCGTCGAAGCCTGCGAGACATGATACTCGACGCGGTCCACCATTTCTCCCTAGGGATAACGGGGAAGGCGGGAGGGGCGGAGGAGGACGAATGGGAACAAGAGATACCAAACACCGATGCAAAGAGCGACAGCGCAATCGACGATGTATTTACAACATTAAACAGTTAGTACCATAAAACAGTGACAAAGGCACACAGAGTTAGTTGACCGGTTAATAGTTCATTACCACCATGTGCAGAAAACAACGAAAAGCACAGAAGATGGGCGAAAACATAACAATAGGAAAGCGGGGCAAATGGTTGATTGGGAAGAAAACAAACGAAAATTAAAAGCAAGAAAACACTGTGCTTCTTACAATCTGAGGAACAACTCACCCGCCTAGCTTTACTTTGGTACTTGAGAGCTTTCTTGGTGTCTTGTGTCGCCGTTTGGACGTAGTCCACTGCGTGTTCTACGTGGTACTCAATACGGTCTATCATTTCGCCCTAATTGCCCAGCAGGCAAAGGATATACCATTTGTTAACACTTTAGATGATAGAAGTTGTGCGCAAGCTATAGAAATGTATAGATGGCCAAGCATGTTAGAGAGGTTATAGTACAATTTACAGAGAATTTACATTCCTTACTGCAGGGAATAACATCTTATACTACAAGTTTGGTCGAGTCTTCAACAACGATAGTAAGGTTAGATATACTTTGCACTTCCTGTAGCCTATGATCATTTAGTTTTCGTACAAAGTTGGCTTACAAGAAGTATATCTAACCTCAATCTTTGTCTGTGTTAAATTGCCATGAACCTCATAAGAGATCTTGTTGGATTAAAACTGGTGTTAGAATTATTAGTATTTAATTGTTTATAAGTGAGTGCAATATTAGTTAACGTTTATTCCCTGCATATGTTAATACTAAAGAAATTCTACGTGTTATCAAAGGTGGCTCATTTTGCGTAATTTATTTTGAAAAGAATCTAGTCTTAAACGCAATAAATCAAATTTTAGCCAACTCTGATATTTTTTTAAAGAAGTTGTTAGTTCACTTCTTATAAATTTAATATGAAGATGTAATTCGTTCAAACAGGTAACGGCGAGAGTTTATTGTTTACAATTGTACAGATGAGTGTTTTTAGTTAAATTTCTCACGAGAAGCACTGCTTTTTTTGCATGTCAGTTTAACCCCTTCAACTAGCCACTTCTTTCCCCCAGTCATCAGTGCTATGATTATAATGACGGTTAAAGATAATCTATTTATAAAGCCTCACCTTAGAAAGTCATAGCAATATAGTGTTGATTGTTGATTTTCGCAGCAAATGCAACAGCTATTGAAGTTATTACATTGATTTCATCGATTATTTTTTTCGTAGTGATCTCAGCCAATCAGAAGGCTGGATTTAGTTAAGTTATCTTGTATAATTTCGATTATACAAAATCGATTATACTAGAGTAACTTCACTAGGCAACGCAATACATAACTTTTGTCAACTTGATGTTGTTTTCATGGAGATGACTTTTAGCTAGGTTAATGCAAGCAAATAGAACTGCCAATAAAATATTTATTGATCCTAATATTAAAATTTACTCAAAAAATAATCAATCGAATACAATGCGTACTTCGAACAAGTTATACGTCTCAAACTTCCTGCACAATAACAAATCGTGTCAGTTTGACAGAATAGTCCTCCCGCTGACGCGGTCGACTATTTAACCTGTCAAACTGACACTCTTTTATTATTGTGCAAGAAGTTATCGACATATAACCCGATAATATCGAAGTACTTATAGTATTACTTCTGATAATATTTAATTAAATGTGTTCATAAATGTTATTTTTGTGTAGTGTGCAGCCCTCATCGAGTTTAGAACAGAATTTAAGTAAGCTTATTGGTAAAATCATTTGAGAGTTAGTTTATGCTATGGTGCCTTGATGTCAATTTGATGTATTTGTCCTTTATCAGGGTACGGACAGATCGTTGAGAGCACGGTGGGTGCATTAAAAACTTGGACTAAAATCAGAAACATGTTAATTTTTAGATATAATCACGTATGTGGACAATGGTTAACATAAAAAATCCGATTAAAATGTTTTATATCGAAACTGTACACCAAAAAAAGGAAAATAAATTAATAATAATCGCTATTGCTTCATTAAATCGTAACACGGTGGTCCAGGAATTATTTATTTACACTATATATATCTGCATAATGTTCAAGGGCGCAAAAGCGAATCTGCAAAATGTTACACTCATATGAATTAGAATACAGATATGAAATGGATAAGCTCAATTCTGTAGATTTTAATCTATCCGTAAGAATCCCTTCTTAATTCTAAGCTTTATCCTATTAAAAATGTACTTATTGGAAGTTTTGAGCTTTTATGTTTTAGTTGTAAATATTGTGAAAACTAACGTTGTTATACCGGGCGTCTTAAAAAAATTACATCTAGTACCTATGCTTTGAATTTCCCATAATGCAATCCAAAACTTCACTTAAAATTGGCAAGACTGTAAATCTATATCAAATTAAATGTTAGCAGGTTATGTTTTGCGTCAGTTTGTGTTAAAACTGATGCAAAACCTAACCTGCTAACTTCGAATTTGACGTAGACTTAGTATTGCCAAAGAATTCAACGTTTTGCCCATTTTTACTTCCTTTTACCGTAAAGGAAGTATTGGATTCACCCCAAAAATTCGAAATTGAGTTTTCAACAGATCTTCACGCTTTAGAGTCCCCTGATCCCAAAAAACATATTTTTTTTCATTGGTCTGTGTGTCTGTCTGTCTGTGTGTCTGTCTGTGTGTCTGTCTGTGAACAGAATATCTCAAAAACAAAAATAGGTATGGCGTTGAAACTTCATATATAAGTTTTGTGTACTATGTAGATGAGACAGCAAGCTTTTTAAAAAAATCGCATAACCGGAAGTAGGTGTTTACTCTTGTGATTTTTTAGTTTTTTTCAATTTTTTCAAAAACGGCTCTAACGATTTTTTTCAAACTTTACATTTTTAATGTGCATTAACGTGAGATAGGTGATTTTCCAGTTGAATACTTCTAAAGTGGGTTTCTTTTGTTTTTTTCTTCTATTTTTTTTATTAACTCCTATTTTAAATAGAACACCCGGTATATTATTACATTTTTGAATTCTGCTTAAGATTTTAGAGAAAATTTGTCTCTTCAACTAACGCTCTATTTTGTACCGTTTTTGTAGAATTCGTAATTTTTAGAAAATTTTTGACGAATGCTTAAAAATTAAAAATTAAATATTTAACTAATTATAAGATCACTGTAAAAGGAAGTTGTGTGAGTGTATCACACCAGATTTTTGTAAGGGGCTTCATGAGGAGGAAAAGCAAAACCGCACGGTAACTAAACGTGTAAACCACGCCAGAGGCGCAAATCTTCTGATAATTAATAATTTGGGTATTGAATTTTTGAAATTTATTTAATATTTGAACGTTTTATTTTACATTTTGGCTAATTTAGACGTAATAACGTGTTTAGCAGTTTAGATTACATTTGTAATATTACAAACGATATTATTACATTATCTTTCATTCAATTGTTTTCTGGTACCTACAGCAGCTGTCTTTTCAGCATATTTTTGCGTCAAATCATTACTAAGTCAAACTCGGATCTCTTATTTATAAAGGCTCCTGTACTATAGTTGAATATAAATTGGGTTCATACAATTGCCAACCTTTTAAGCTACAGTTTATTTTGCCTACTTTACTGAACTACATTAGTAATGCCTATTTTTCTAATAAGGTTGTGGAGATAGATAGCCAAAAAGTTTATTGTAGTAGGTATAAAAAATCTGATTGTCCCTTAAGGTCCAAGCGTCATACATGTGAAGGTTGATAAAATATTTTACGTTTCGCCACTTTAGATGGCTTCATCAGAAATTATTGACAAGTGATATAACTAAAATACAAAAGTTAGAAAATTAGATTAAGTGAACACATAGAAAAATTTTTCAAGGCTTACCAAAATGGCTTCCATAAAAGTTTATAATAATTGATAACAAAATTTGCAAATGACTAATTAAAGCCCATTGCAAGTATACGGCGTCTAAATGGATAAAGGTGAAATATTAAACAATCATTATTGACTGAGGTTAAACATTAACTATATTATAGATAATGTAATTTAACAATAAACTTTTAATTGAAAGTAAAGGACATCTTGTTTTGAAGAAGCAAGCTGCCAGAATGAGGAAAAATGCAAGATGTCAATTGTATGCGTACGCATATTTAGCTTAAGGTCAGGTCCGTATTTCGGATAAATTTTTGAAAAGATGAAAAAATTAAATAATTTTAGGGGCAACTACAAAATTGGAAGAGAAAAATTCGAACCGTTTTACTCAATTAAAAATATGATGAAAAATAGTTAGGGACTTATTTAAATAAGTTATGGTAAATAGTACTTAGATTTTCAATGTCAGTTTTATAATTGATAGCATTTGGACTTTTTTTAATTTCGATCATTTCTAAGCACTTTCTTTTACGAGTGTTAGCCTCTTTATGTAAAATTTTAGGTGTTGAAAAATTAAAGTTATGAAAAGTTTCTATAGTGTGATCTGTGAGTGCAGTTTTATTGGAAGGTGAAATTAAGTTTTTTTTAATTGAGTATTTATGTTGGTATAAGCAGTTTTTCAAAAGTTGTTTTGTTTCGCCTATGTATGTAGAAGTACAATTATTACAGTCGATTTGATACACTAAATCAGATTGCATGTTGATAGGTGTTTTGTCTTTGAGGTTTGTGTATACAAGTTTTCCTATTGTGTTGTGATTTTTATAAGCTGTATTGATGTTATATTTCTTTAATTCTCTTTCTATTTTTTCCGAGATATTAGGTATATAAGGTATTGATATATATTTGTTTTGAGATACTGAGTCAGGAATATTAAAATCAGAACCAAAGAAGTTAGGTTGTAAGTTACAAGAAGTATTTAGTTTGTTTTTTATTTTTTGTAATCGAAAATTGATTTGTTTATTTATGAATTTAAGTGGATAATTGTTATTTATAAGGATGTTAGTTATCAATTTTAAATTTTGATTATGAAATTGTTTAGACGAGAGTTTAATTGCTCGGTCTACTAAACTGTTTATGACACTTTTTTTGTATTTTAAATTAGTTATGGAATTGAAATTTAGATATCTATTTGATTTTATATTTTTTCTATACCAATTGGTAAGAATTTTTCCGTTGGATTGCCTGTATAATGTTAGATCTAAGAAATTTATGGAATGTTTTGTATTTTCATTTTCAATAGTGAATTTAAGTCTAGGATGTATATTATTTAATGTATTTAAAAAAATTAATTTATTAATTGGATCTGTTGCCATGATTATGTCATCGACATATCTTTGATAAAGGGAAAAATTAGGATTCTGTTTCAAAATCTCTGTCTCAATATCTTCTAAAACTAGGTTTGCAATTGTGGATGATATGGGTGAGCCCATAGCACATCCAAAAGTTTGTGAATAAATTTCATTTTTAAAAGAGAAGTAAGTAGTTTTTAGTACAAAATCGACTGCATTAATGAAATCATCCATAGGTATTTTAGTATGTTCCTTAATTTTTTGCCAGTTGTTTCTTATTGTTTGTATTGCTAGATCTGTAGGTATATTAGTGTAAAGTGACACTACATCTAGTGAGAATAAAGTGTGATTTTTATTTAAAGTTGTATTGTCAATTTTGTTTTTAAATTCCCAGGAGTCTTGGACACTAAATTTATTATTTGTTGTTATTTTAGTTAATATTCCAGATAAAAAATTTGACAAGTTATAAGTTGGACTCATGTAAGAAGCAACGATAGGTCGTAATGGTATGCCTTCTTTATGTAATTTTGGTAGTCCATATAGTTTAGGTGGATTTCCGTTGTGAGTGATAATTTTTTTATATGTAAAATTGTCTATGTAATTATGTTCGAGTAAATGTTTTGCAATTTCGTTATTTTTTTTTTTTAATTGATGGTGTAATATCTTTAATTTCCTTTTTATAAGTGTTAGTGTCATTTAATAAATTATAGATTTTATTGTTATATTCTGTTTTATTTAAAATGACCGTTTTTTGGGTTTTGTCAGCAGTAGTTATAATCAATTCTTGGTTGTTTTTAAGGAAAGTTTTAGTTTCTGCGAAATACGGACCTGACCTTAAGCTAAATATGCGTACGCATACAATTGACATCTTGCATTTTTCCTCATTCTGGCAGCTTGCTTCTTCAAAACAAGATGTCCTTTACTTTCAATTAAAAGTTTATTGTTAAATTACATTATCTATAATATAGTTAATGTTTAACCTCAGTCAATAATGATTGTTTAATATTTCACCTTTATCCATTTAGACGCCGTATACTTGCAATGGGCTTTAATTAGTCATTTGCAAATTTTGTTATCAATTATTATAAACTTTTATGGAAGCCATTTTGGTAAGCCTTGAAAAATTTTTCTATGTGTTCACTTAATCTAATTTTCTAACTTTTGTATTTTAGTTATATCACTTGTCAATAATTTCTGATGAAGCCATCTAAAGTGGCGAAACGTAAAATATTTTATCAACCTTCACATGTATGACGCTTGGACCTTAAGGGACAATCAGATTTTTTATACCTACTACAATAAACTTTTTGGCTATCTATCTCCACAACCTTATTATTTCATCGAAACAGCCAAATTTTCATTCACCTATTATACCTATTTTTCTAGTTATTTGCGCATAATTTTCTTTTAGAGCCTAATTTATAGATACTTTTTGTAAATAAAATGCCCTAAAGTTCGTTTTCTTATGTTTAAGCTGCCCTAATCCTACTTTGATGGTTTCCAGTAGTGATGGGCCTATCCGGAATGAATAATCGGAAAGTTTCCGATTGTTAAAAAAATCGGAAGGTTCCGATTATATCGGAACTTTTCGGAATTCGATTATTTTACTGTTCGGTGCACAAAATTCGGAACTTTCGGAATTCGATTATTTTACTATTCGGAACACAAAATGAGAAAACGAAATGCCAATTTGAACTGAACGAAATGCGGAATGTTGTGTTGACTCACTTGACTGCTATATGCTGGTGAATGGCGGTCCTACAAACCCAAACAATAGATGCCAACGCAGATAAAGGCTTACGGCGCGTCGCAAATTTGCACGCACTTCATCTTCCTTCCGCTTGTTGTTGTTTCGCTCGTTTTCTCTTGTTTGCATTTATGGAATGTAAAATAATCGGATGATATTCTGATTTTATAAACATTCCAAAATGGAACATTCCGATTATTGAAATCATCCGATTATGCCCATCACTAGTTTCCAGTCTACCTAAATGTCTTATCGCATAGTGTAAAATCAACTTAAATTTAATTTCCTTACTTAATAAAGCCCATAAATTCGTGCAGAACTCTTACACATGTAGGTTTACTAACCATTTTAATTTTGTTATTTAAAATGCCTAAAGTGGTTAAAACATGTTTGTATGAATTGTTAAGAAAATGGACTTATGGTAGTGTTAAGAGGTATTAGCCACACGAGAAAATTAACCCATATGGTCTACGCCACAGCCTCCTGGGCTAAACTTTTTCTCTAGTGAGCGATATCCACGTAACACTACTCGTGTAGTAAATAACTATTATACAACTAATGGAAATGTGATGTTCTGCAAATATTGTAAACAGAAGGTAACATTTAAATTGCCCTTAACCTACAAATAACGTATAATCCATTCAAAGTCACCATCAGTTGGTTAATATTATCCATTCACAAAACTCGTGAACTGTCAAAACGCTGTTAAGTTGGTAACTTGTTTAAATTCTGTTATGGAACTTCTGCTTGCTGATTTTGGCAGCACTGAAATGTTTGAAATTTAAAAACGTGACTTATGTCACACTTTCTTGTAAAATAATAATCTCCCAAATTCCTTTATTTTTCTGCATATACTTCAATTGAAATGAACAGAAACGATAGAGGGTTTTATTATTAGAAAGGGAAAAAACTGCTATAGTTGATTATTACAAGGAAAAACTAGAAGAAATTAGTTTTGACTTTTGACACATGTAACATAACCTTAAGTTTAAATATTACTAGAAATCACTAGATCCGAAGTACATTCCCAAAAAACTGTAATTTCCAGGTACACTCAACAAATATTTAAAAAAATTGACATTGACAGTTCATGAGTTTTGGATAATATGAAAATCGCTAGTAAGGCGTTAGTAATTTTTGCATTTTCTGTTGGCGCCATTATCAATTAAAATTTCAAATTTTTGTTTTTTACTTTCACTTTGACATTTGAATTATTGAAGTACATTTTGATTAATTTGGTTGCATCTATAATACAAGATTACTTACTAAAGTTATTAATAAATTATATTTTTACTTTGTTTTTCTAAAACTACGATTCATATTTAAGTTTGGAAAATAACAAATCATTTGTCATAACCTTACTTACAAGTTTGACGCTACTGACCGTTAAGTACAATCAGCTGAAATATTAGGCACTTAGTGCTTATCAAGTACACTCAAAATTTTGCATTTGACACTGTAAATGTCACGGGAGTTTCATAAATGGATTATACCTAAGTCTAATTTATTATTTACGTGCATTAAAAAGATCATTTGGACCAACATATGAAAGATACAAAGCATGAAAAAAATTTTACACACACTGATGCAAAACCTAACCTGCTAACCTCGAATTTGACATAGACTTACACTGTCACCAACATAAACAGTGCCAAGCGAGTGACAGGCCGGCCTAAATTTATTGTCCGCCATTGTAACTAAGTTAATTTTCAAGTAGATCCAAACTTGCATGAGTAGTTCACAGTTGCTGTTTGTCAGTGTCTTTTATGTCAGTATTTGACAGGTTATAGGTGTTTTGTTAGCAATACTTCATTTGTGCAAACGTTAATTAAAAATTAGAAAATTATTATTCAAAACAACTCGAATACACAGCAAGTTCATTCAATGCTACACAAATTAATAAATCAATTGTAATAAAAGGTAAGTAAAATGTCGGTAGTTCTAATGAACAGTGGATATTTAAGAATTAATCTAAGACACTTTGTTTCCATAGGTTACTCTGATACGACGAGCTTTCTAACACCCTTTGTAGAAAGTACACCAAACAATTTTAATACAAATTTGTGCCAAGTGTTACTTGTGGCAAGTACCTATACCATACAATAAGCTTGAACGTGCATTTTTTTAAAAGTATTGTGTTAATCAAAACGTTCCACATGAAAGTACATTGTCAAAAAACTACTTACACATTTGCTACAATAATGTAGGTAAGCGATATATGTATACCAGTCAATGAGGCTACTGATGTTTTGAGTCGATACTTGGCAAATATGTATTACAGTAGGAAAATGATTGACCAAAAACCTGTCAGATAATAGAAAAACAAACCTCCGTACGTAGGTACGAAGCTCTATATAAGTCATGCAGGTCTGTATTACGGTAATATTTTAGATACATTTGTCGTATTTTCAGAGATACTGTGGCCTACAGGAATAACATATTTAAATGTGATATTAATGGTTACAGATGCTGCAGCACACATGCTAAAAGCTGCCGTGAATCTTCCGAGTGTTTTATCCAAATCGCATGCATATTACATGTTCTTCCCATGGGTTAAAAAGGGTCTGTGAAAAACTTCATGACCAATATCCCGATCTTAATGGGCTGATATAGAATATTAACAGTGTTTGCAAAAGCCCCCTTAGAGGAGTTGCTCGATTTAAGGATTTATTGCTAAATGTACAACTTCCTCCAGAGCTTGTCAATACTCTTTGGGCAACTTGGTTAAATTAATACAATTGAAGAGGTATTTGTATCCAATAAAACTCTTAACGTTCACTAATTTTGCAGATTTTTATAGCCTTGCTATAAAAAATACCAAGGAATGCAAATAATACAGTGCAGGCAGATATTACAAATATTTAACAGAAATTTTAGTTACACACCTTGAAGCAATACCTTTAACTATGTCAATAAAATATTATTGCACAAGCAAAGATGACTATAGTATTATTAACTAAATTAAATGAAGTTCTGAATAGAAACCCCAAGTATGTAATAATAAAAAAACTTGCAGATGTTTGTGAAAAAGAATATTTTAGTTTTATGTAGTAACACAAATTGTTCTATGTTCCCAACAAATAAACATTCTTTAATTTAAAAGGTTTAATTGATTTTATAATGCCTATTTTTGGCCTATTTTAATGACTTATTGATTAATTTCCTGCTTATTTGATATTTCTTTAGCGCCTAAACTTCGAGCTTTATTAACGAGTATCTCCAAAACAGTTAAATGTAGATCCACATAACTTTATACTAAAATTTCAAAACTTTTAAGTTACCCAAATATGTATGACGTTTTATTAAAAAAAAGTTTGGTTTGTCAAAAATACTAAAATGTACGTTATGTGGAAAAAGTTAACAAACAAATTGTATAATTTTTCTTTGTATTACTTTGTTTAGGTTTATATTTTAGTATCAGTTATTTTCTGCCGTTTTACAATTTGCTCTAGTTTACTGTTCAATTTATTTGTATTAAATTTATCGTATCCATTTAGGTTAAACTTTTTGCGCGGCCCGCCAAAGCACCAATATAACCTTATGAAAAATCAACAAACTTAGAGCGTAAGCGTGCCGAAATGTGGCCGGTGACAAAAATGCGCGACAAACAGAAGCATAGTGGGAAACCTATTTTACTGCGCAAGTTTAATCCCCACTCCCCAGCGAATACGACGTCTCGCTTAGCAAGTGTAGCATTCTTTCTAGTGATGGGCATAATCGGATGATTTCAATAATCGGAATGTTCCATTTCGGAATGTTTATAAAATCGGAATATCATCCGATTATTTTACATTTCGTAAATGCAAGCAAGGGAAAACGAGCGAAATAACAACAAGCGGAAAGAAGATGAAGTGCGTGCAAATTTACGAGAGTCTCGGCGTCGCGCCGTAAGCCCTTATCTGCGTTGGCATCTATTATTTGGGTTTGTAGGACGGTCAGTAATAGCTATTTACGTTATTAGACCGGTAGCAACATTTGTATGGCCGCGCCAATACTTTACAGGTCGAACCGTAGGGCGAGACCTGTATGTTTGGCAAGGCCATAAGAATTCTACCGGTCGTGTATCGTATAAGATTTTTTAGGATACTGCATTGGTAACTAGCGTTTACATTGTGACAAACGAGTCCGGTAGATAAAATTTACCGGCCTAGACCAGTAGTAGTTCTATTACTACTGGTCTAGGCCGGTAAATTTTAGACCAGTAGTAATAGAACTACTACTGGTCTAGGCCGGTAAATTTTATCTACCGGACTCGTTTGTAACTATGTAGACGCTAGTTAGCAATGCAGTATCCTAAAAAACAATTTATGAGTTTGAGTCGCACGGTGGGATATGAGGAAAGAAAATATTTTTTTCAAATTATTACAGTAGTTACGTTAATAGACTTTCGGAAAATGGTAGTGATATTTTAAAGTTTAATAGCACATAAAGTACATAATAGATAGTATAAAACAATACTTGAATTTGAAGTCTCTAGGTGTACTATCTAATAATTAATCTACGAAATACCACTGCCATTAGTGTCATTCACGTATCATACACGTGCGCATACGGTGCGACCCGTCGACATTTGCCAACCAGCATATAGCAGTCAAGTGAGTCAATACAACATTCCGTATTCCGTTCAGTTCAAATTGGCATTTCGTTTTCTCATTTTGTGTACCGAATAGTAAAATAATCGAATTCCGAAAGTTCCGAATTTTGTGCACCGAACAGTAAAATAATCGAATTCCGAAAAGTTTCGAAATAATAGGAACCTTCCAATTTTTTGAACAATCGGAAACTTTCCGATTATTCATTCCGGATAGGCCCATCACTAATTCTTTCATTTCGCCAGTTTGCTACTGTATGTTCATATGTGTGTTCATGTTGAGAGCCGTATGACGTTTCACTACAATATTTTATATTTTTTATATTTATATATTTTATATTTACATATTTATACATATTTAATTGGAATTGTATTTTCTTTTTTTTCCCTTTTAAGAATTGTAAAATTTTTGTTCTCTAACATTATTGTTATTATAGCATGTCAATAAAAAATAAATTTTTTCTATATTTATTTTTAATAATATTTATACTCGTATATGATATAAAAGCACTATTTAAGTTACATTTGAATGTGCGGCCCGCATAAAAAATTTTATTTGAAAATGGCCCGCCGTCCGAAAAAGGTTGCCGACCCCTGATCTATACAAAGATTAGCTTTCCGGATTATTAGTCGGTAAATCATCCAGACTACAGAGCGTGTAATGGGACTTTGGCGACTCGGAATAGTGCAAAACTGTTTCCAACATTTAGCAGTTAAAGCTTGTACAGTCATAACAGTACAGTACAGGATCAAAATGAGATATTCCAGAGATTACCTATCTGGTTTATTATTCAGTAAATAATCCAGACTACAGAGTAGGTAATAGGACATAAAGGTAATTCAGATTACTGCAAACCTGTTTCCAACATTTAGCTATTAGAGCTCGTACAGTCATAACAAAGAATGTCAGCAGTACAAGATTAAAATGCAATATTGCAGAGATTAGCTGTCAGAATTATAGTTGGTAAATAATCCAAACTACAGAGTATGTAATGGGACATAAAGCTGACTCGGATTACTGCAAAACAGTTTCCAACATTTAGCTGTTAGAGCTTGCACAATCATAACAAGGAATGTCATTAGTACAGGATTAAAATGCAATAAATGCAGAGATTAGTTATCCGGATTATTAGTCGGGAAATTATCTAGACTACAGAACATGTACCTAATGGGACTTTGGCGACTCGGATTACTGCAAAAATGTTTCCAACATTAAGTTGTTAGAGCTCGTACAATCATAACAAAGAATTTCAGCAGTAGAGGATTAAAATGAGTTAATTCCGAGATTAGCTATCCGGATTATGTGTCGATAAATAATCTAGACAACAGAGTGTGTAATGGGACATAAAGGTGACTCGGATTACTGCAAAACAGTTTCCAACATTTAGCAGTTAGAGCTTGTACAATCATAACAAAGAAGTCATTAGTACAGGATTAAAATGCAATAATGCAGAGATTAGCTATCCGGATTATTAGTAGAGAAATAATCCAGACTACAGAGCATGTAATGGGACTTTGGCGACTCGGATTACTGCAAAACTGTTTCCAACATTTAGCAGTTAAAGCTTGTACAGTAGTAACAGTACAGTAAAGGATCAAAATGCAATATTCCAGAGATTGCCTATCCAGATTATTATTCAGTAAATAATCCACACTGCAGAGTAGGTAATGGGACATAAAGGTAATTCAGATTACTGCAAAACTGTTTCCAACATTTAGCTGTTAGAGCTCGTACAGTCATAACAAAGAATGTCAGCAGTACAGGATTAAAATGCGATATTACAGAGATTAGCTTTCCGGATTATTAGTCGGTAAATGATCCAGACTACAGAGTATGTAATGGGACATAAAGGTAATTCGGATTACTGAAAAATGTTTCCAACATTTAGCTGTTAGAGCTCGTAGTCATAACAAAGAATTTCAGCAGTACAGGAATAAAGTGCAATAATGCAGAAATTAGCTATGCGGAGTATTAGTCAGTTAATAATCCAGACTAAAGAGTGTGTAATGGGACTTGGCGACTCGGATTACTGCAAAACTGTTTCCAACATTTAGCAGTAGGTACAGCATAGGATCAAAATGCTATATTCCAAAGATTACCTATCCGGATTATTAGTCGGTAAATAATCCAGACTACAGAGTGTGTAATGGTACATAAAGGTGACTCGGATTACTAAAAAATGTTTCCAACATTTAGCTACTAGAGCTCGTACAGTCATAACAAACAATTTCAGCAGTAGAGGATTAGAGGATTAAAATGAGTTAATATGGAGATTAGCTATCCAGATTATGTGTCGATAAATAATCCAAACTACAGAGTGACAGAGTGTGAAATGGGACATAAAGGTGACTCGAATTTCTGCAAAACAGTTTCCAACATTTAGCTGTTAGAGCTTGTACAATCATAACAAAGAATGTCATTAGTACAGGATTAAAATGCAATAACGCAGAGATTAGCTATCCGGATTATTAGTCGGTAAATAATCCAGACTACAGAGCGTGTAATGGGACTTTGGTGATTCGGATAGTGCAAAACTGTTTCCTACATTTAGCAGTTAAAGCTTGTCCAGTCGTAACAGTACAGTAAAGGATCAAAATGCAATATTCCAGAGATTGCCTATCCAGGTTATTATTCAATAAATAATCCAGACTGCAGAGTAGGTAATGAGACATAAAGGTAATTCAGATTACTGCAAAACTGTTTCCAACATTTAGCTGCTAGAGCTCTTACAGTCATAACAAAGAATGTCAGTAGTACAGACTTAAAATGCGATATTACAGAGATTAGCTATCCGGATTATTAGTCTGTAAATAATCCAAACTAGAGCCTGTGTAATGGGACAAAAGGTAATTTGGATTACTGAAAAATATTTCCAACATTTAGCTGTTAGAGCTCGTACAGTCATAACAAAGAATTTCAGCAGTACAGGATTAAAATGCAGTAATGCAGAGATTAGCTATCCAGATTGATAGTTGATAAATAATCCAGACTACAGAATAGGTAATTGGACATAAAGGTGACTCGGATTACTGCAAAACTGTTTCCAACATTTAGCTGTTAGAGCTCGTACAATAACAACAAAGACTGTGATCAGTACATGATTAAAATGCGAAAATGTAGACATTAGCTATCCGGATTATCAGTCTGTAAATAAGCCAAACTACAGAGTGTGTAATGGGACATACAGGTGACTCGGATTACTGCAAAGCTGTTTCCAACATTTAGCTGTTAAGAGTTTGTAGAATCATAACAAAGAATGTAATCAGTACAGGATTAAAATGCGGTATTGCAGAGATTAGCTATCTGGACTATCAGTCGGTAAATAATCCAGACTACAGCTTGTGTAATTGGACATAAAGGTGACTCGGATTACTGCAAAAACTGTTTCCAACGTTTAGCTGTTAGAGCTCGAACAATAACAACAAAGAATGTGATCAGTACATGATTAAAATGCGATAATGTAGACATTAGCTATCCGGATTATCAGTCTGTAAGTAAGCCAAACTACAGAGTGTGTAATGGGACATACAGGTGACTCGGATTACTGCAAAACTGTTTCCAACATTTAGCTGTTAGAGCTCGTACAATAACAACAAAGACTGTGATCAGTACATGATTAAAATGCGAAAATGTAGACATTAGCTATCCGGATTATCAGTCTGTAAATAAGCCAAACTACAGAGTGTGTAATGGGACATACAGGTGACTCGGATTACTGCAAAGCTGTTTCCAACATTTAGCTGTTAAGAGTTTGTAGAATCATAACAAAGAATGTAATCAGTACAGGATTAAAATGCGGTATTGCAGAGATTAGCTATCTGGACTATCAGTCGGTAAATAATCCAGACTACAGCTTGTGTAATTGGACATAAAGGTGACTCGGATTACTGCAAAACTGTTTCCAACGTTTAGCTGTTAGAGCTCGAACAATAACAACAAAGAATGTGATCAGTACATGATTAAAATGCGATAATGTAGACATTAGCTATCCGGATTATCAGTCTGTAAGTAAGCAAACTACAGAGTGTGTAATGGACATACAGGTGACTCGGATTACTGCAAAGCTGTTTCCAACATTTAGCTGTTAAGAGTTTGTAGAATCATAACAAATAATGTAATCAGTACAGGATTAAAATGCGGTATTGCAGAGATTAGCTATCTGGACTATCAGTCGGTAAATAATCCAGACTACAGCTTGTGTAATTGGACATAAGGTGACTCGGATTACTGCAAAACTGTTTCCAACGTTTAGCTGTTAGAGCTCGAACAATCATAACAAACAATGTAATCAGTACAAGATTCAAACGCGAGAATGCAAAGATTAGCTATCCGGGTTAGTAGTAGGTAAATAATCCAGACTACAGACTGTATAATGGGACCCGGATTACTATAAAACAGTCTCAAACATTTAGCTGTTAGAGCTTGTACAGTCATAATAAAGAATGTCAGCAGTACAGAATCAAAATGCAATATTGCAGAGATTAGCTAAATAAATTACTGTTAGCACTGTTGGATAGGAATAATTTCTTGTATAAAAAATTTAAATAATCCAAGAACTTATGCAGTAAAGTTAACTTAACAAAAAACAAAAATTTTTAATTAGGAAGGAGGCGGCAATTTATAAAATGTAAACAATTTGCGACGCTACTTACAGTGAAGTCATATAAGACTGATTGCTATTATCTGCCTACATCGACCAACATTCCCACAGTTTTTTCAAATTTACCCCCACCCCTATTAAAATCTATATGTTTAGCGTCCATTTCACTTCTGTATTTCCAATTAATATAAACAAGAAAAAACACTCTTCGAGTTCTTATTAAATATAATGTAGTTTTCTTTGTAATGGTGTTAGGAATATAAATATGTAACAAAGCACAAAGTTAGTTTTGCTGCATTCTATAATTTTAATCATAAACTCGCCATTACCTGCTGAACAAACTGTTTTAGTTACAACCCGCATGCAGTTGATGTGCATAGAATTTGCTTAGAAAGGAAGCGTCCTGCTGGGTAATGTCAGATTATTGGCCTTCTACACATTTATAAACCAAATAATTGCAAGAAATTGCTCCTGCATTTGATACTAGGCAATGCTAAATAATTCAAAAATCTATTAAATACAAAATTTACGCAGCGTATTCCAATTGCTATACAATAAACTCGTACTAACTCATACTTAATTCACAGCAACTACTATTACTATTACAATAAATGCAACTTCTGCTTTCAAGTCCCTGAATTATTGGTTCGATTTGCTTCTTTACTCTTTAGAGTCTTGGCAATGTGTGCATGCTCACTACAATTCCGTTTATTGAATACACTTTGGAACACGCCGCATGCATATTAAAGTTCATTCTACTATCCTACACGTCACGGCTAAACAGTTTGGCTTCCCGTTTTGACCAAATTGTTCAGCTAAGTTAATATCTGAATAGCTGTAATTAGTATAAAAGCTTTTTTGTTGCTCCAAATTCCTCACAATAAATCAAATTACAATTATTTTTGCTAAAATAGTCTTGAGTAATTAATGCGTGGCTGGTATCAATCCTGGCTACTCAATTTAGTTCTTTTTGTGACGATATCAAGGCACAACTGGTAACTAAAGTTTTAAATACTTAAAATATTAAATACTGCTAATTTCAATGACTTGTAACACAAGATAGTAAAATGAACTGCACATACGTTTTATAAAAAAATCTTCAAAAACAAATTGCAACACAGTAAGACCCTAATTAACGTCTCTCTAAACTGTAGGGTTGTATACCGAGTATTATCTAGAGCCCTACTGTATTCACATAAACTTCAAAATTGAAATTCTTGGCCACAACTAAAATATCCAAGACAAATACCTGATTTTCAACTAGCATGGCCATGTCCATGAACATGTCATGGAGCTCCCTGATGGAATTTTCTAATTTGATAATATCCGCATGTCTCGCTTCGATATCTGCTAAGGTTTGTTTTGCTTGTTGCGTTTCCATTATAATCTGAAAGAAACAAGTCAGATCTCTTTTCCCCAACGGCACTTAGCAACAGAGCAGCAACTTACACCTTGCGTGAACACCGCTGGGTTTCCTTGCTCTAACATCTCCTCAAGCTCTTCATTTGTTGTTTGTCTACCAGCTGAAAAGTGAGAGTTTACATTGTAAAAATGGTGCAAAAGTCCAACACTTACTGATTTCTAATTGCCTCTGTATCCTCCCTTTACACCTCTCTCTGTAGTCCGTTTGCGTCCGGTTGTATTCAGTCATAACTTCTACAAATTTCCGAGACAGCGTCGAGTGCTGCGTCTTCCGTATCCGCAGATCCGCAGATGATTTGTTAGTCTGTTCTTCCTGTTCTATATTTTGTTCTATCACTGTAAAAAGTATATTTTGAGCACTGATGCAAGGTAGACCGATCGCTCTTTTTTAACATGAATGGAATATGCAAAGCAGCACACTAAAAAATACTGGGCAAAACTGAAACATGTTTAACCGTTTAATTAAAATTTGGCTTCGTTGTGAGTATAATTAAAGTGTAGCGGCCGAATAGTTCTGTAGGAAAAATTGTAGAATGTTAAACGGGATAAGCAAACATTACATAGTTGGCAAAGCCCTGTTTTTCCAGTCTAGTCCAGAAAAGTGTGTACCAAATGCTTTTAAAATATCAATATGAAGGTCGACTTGATGCTGCCATTACTTAGTATCAACATGTAGCTAAGTGTAATGTTTTCTACGTGTTATGTGTGTGTGTTAGTAGTGCAATGTTAAAAAAGTGGACGACTGAATTCGAGCATGGTTGAGAAAGCACTGAAGACCACCTATGCCGGGGGTTACCTACAACGTCGGCAAATCAAGAAAATGTTGACAAAATATGAGTCAAGATCGGTGCACAGACTGCTTTCAGTTCAACACAAATGTACTAGGCTCACACTTTCTCATGCACGTTTAGACCTGTATGAAGAGAACCCTAAAAAGTTATTGGAGAGATATGTATGTGATCATGAATGAAACCTGGGTTCACTACCACACTTCAGAGTTAATACAACATTAAAAAAACTGAAGTAAGAAAAATATTCGTACCTGAGGAAAGCAAACAAGCTCATGACTTTTGTTGCAGAATTTCTCTAGAAAACGGATGAAGTGCAACAATGTTTTGTGATTATTAAAAAAATATTCTTTAGAACATTCCTATTGGTAAAAGTTTTGCCACACTTTAGAAACATCTGTAACAGTGTAAAGTCTAGCTGCAAACCAAGCTCGTTTTCAAATACTAAGGTTAAAGCTTTTGTGTCACAATTAATTTTGTGACTTCAAGTACAAAACAACAAAAATGTTATGCGGTGGTATCGTTTTATAGACACTTAAACGAGTTTTTCAACTAACGACTGCTGGGATTGGACTATGTCATAGATAAGAACTCAAAGTTTCTCCCACTTTCCTAAGGGGCTTCTCAGACATGTGGAAAACAAAAGAACATGGTATAAAATGTCGCCTCCCTTCTAATCGGTGCAAGAGTTTTGCCTTGGGCCTGGTCGACACATTGAGTTACCATGCTCTTTTGTTTCCCACACTCCTGATGAAGCCTCCTACGAAAGTAGCAATCAAACATTTCTAATGAGCGTCTAGTTTGAAACGAGAATCTGAACTTCCTTGTCTAGATTATTTATTTTAATATTCACTTGTATAGCAAGTTTGTGTTTGCATGTTTATTGTTGTTAATTAGATTTAATCATTATAACTCAGTGTAGTTGAAAGTGCGTGAGTGCAGTCAGTGTGTGCAGCAATAAACGAAAATTAAGCAGTGTTAACGGAGAGGCAGTCGCCGGCGTGCCCAGCCCGAGAGCGCACATTTGTGAGCAGCTCCTGGTGAAATTCGCCTGCAGCGAAATTAAATAAAAATCAGTTGAAATCGTGCACTAAATAAATTTTCCGCCAAGGCTAGAAACCAGGGATTTCCCCGGAGTATTCGTGATAAATTATTATGCATCACACCGTCCAAAGTTGATGATGCAATCCAGTCCGGGAGATACGTTGCAGTTCCCAGGCCCCGATTTTAAGGTAACGTGTTACAGGAAATTATCGCAGTTTAAGCGATAACCAATCGCTTCGGGCTCTGTGAAAATATTACACGACCGTAAAGAAATGCGCGTCATACATAAATAGTAACTTACGCGAATTACGAAGCCGGGTTTTGATGGACGAAATCCCGACGGCGGATTTCGATGCAGTTTAACGTTCGCGTATTAAAGACAGTTACTTGGCTATTTTTAATATTCTTTAAATGTAAATGTCTTGCAAATACAGTTGTGCTGCTATTGTTTGCTAGTAAAAGCGTATAGCCACAAGCGATTGCGCGTTAATAACTTCTTTGGCTGAAATATATGAGAGAAATTGCAAGATAAGAATTTCGTGAGTTACTAAATGCAATTATCAAGGAGAAACTGGAATGCAGTGATAATAATACCACTATTTCATAAGAAATCCAAAAGATAGTGCCAACTATGGAGAGATTATGCTGTCGAGTATACCTGCCAAAATATTTTCGAGGATCATAGAAAAGAAACTAAGAGAAAAACTGAAAACGACACTGGAAGAATCGCAACATGGGTTTAACCGAAGAAGCAGATCCAGTTTTACATTAGATCCAGTTTTACATTAAGGCAACTAGGACTAAAATTATTTAAAAAAGGAAAGGAAGTTTATACATGCTTAATAGACGTAAGAGAAGTGTTTGATAGACTAAAAACAAAGGATGTATGAACAAGCTTAAAATAAAAATAAACATGATAGAAATTACAAAAGCACTATACAGGGTGATTCACGAATAGTGTATGATTTAGCGACTTTATTCCTGCAACAAAAATACTCTCTCATAGAATACTTCGCTGTTATTTAATTTGAATACAATTTTGTGATCATGATTTGAGAAAAATGAAACAAAAGTGTCAATCAACTTGTGTTGCAGAAAAAACGGTGCTAAATCAGACACTATTCATGAATCACCCTGTGTAAAAACAATAATAAGTGAGAATATATACTGATAAATCAAAAAAAGAATTCCAGGCAAAGGTGGGGTTAAAACAAGGTTGCGTACTGCGCTCGTTATTGTTCTCAATAGTAATAGATGATGCTAACAAGTAAAAAAAAAACATTAAAATTGAAACAGGGAAAATGAAAACGATAACAGTAGAAGAATTAATGTTTGCTGATGACATGACGCTAGTAGCAGAAATTGAAGAAAAGTTGCAGCAGAACTTATCAATCTATTAAAAAGAACTTAAGGAAGTAAATACGACAATCAATACCGAAAAACTAAGGCAATTGTAATGGCATCAAAAGAAAAAAAGATAGAAATCGATAAGGAACGTAAAATACTAGAACAAGTCAAAAGTGTCAACTATATGGGTAGGCACAATTATAGAAAAGAATGGGAAAATGGATAAGTACATTCCTGGGGAAAAGGGAGACGACAAAAAAAGACAAGAGCACAAGTACATTGGAAGGTAGTGAGACCTTCACTTATAAACATATAGCAGTGAGTCATGGACATTAACAAAAAGAAACAGAATTGAGCAGTCATAGACATGAGGATTTTGAGAAAAATCGAAGGGATTACAAGAAGAGACAGAGCGAGGAATACGCTAGTGATAGAACACCTAACCATAAAAACTATAGGAAGAGTAATTGAGGAAACACAACTGAGTTGGCTGGGCCACATGCACAGAATGAAAGACGAGAGAACAACGAAGGAGATCTGTGAAGTAACAACAATAGGGCAAGGAAAAGTGGAAAGAAACTAAAAGACTAGCACATGCTAAAAGATTGTGGAAATTAAGAATAAAAGAAAATCCAATAACATGACATGTAAAATGTATTGTATATACGCATAAGACTATGTAGTTAAACACCTAATGATACAATGTACGTTTTATATTAAACTAGCTGTTACCCGCGACTTCGTACGCGCGACGCCAGGTTCGTTATTTGTGTATTAAATAATGACTAATTATTTTCTGTCATCGCATCCCATCCCATTCCCGTCTCCGACTGCGTCCTCGTCCCCGTCCCCGCCCCTTTTCCCGTCCCCGTCCCCTTTTCCGGCCCCGTCTCGTCCCGCCCCTTTCCGTCACGTCCCGCCCCTATCCGTCCCGTCCCGCCCCCCAACCCATTCCATCCCATCCCTTTCCTTCCCGTCCCATCCCATTTTATCCCTTGCCTTCCCGTCCGGTTCTGTCCCGCCTTGTTCCCTCCCCTCCCAACCCCTCCCCCCCTCCCATCCCTTCCCTTCCCCTCCAGTCCCGTCCTGCCCCGTCCCGCCCGTCCTGCCCCGTCCCGTCCCTTCCATCCCATCCCATCCCATCCCATCCCATCCCATCCCATCCCATCCCATCCCATCCCATCCCATCCCATCCCATCCCTTTCCTTCCCGTCCCGTGCCGTCCCGTCCCGTCCTTTCCCCCCTCCCATCCCATCCCATCCCATCCCTTTCCTTCCCATCGCGAACGAAAATGAAATCAAGCTTGGCTTTGAAATATTTGTTGTATGAATAATATATTGGTGGCGCTGTAAGTCTATGTCACATTCGAGGTTAGCATGTTAGGTTTTGCATCAGTTTTGACACAGACTGACGCACAACCTAACCTGCTAACCTGGAATTTGCAATAGACTTGCAGTGCCACCAACATATTATCATACAACAAATATTTCAAAGCCAAGCTTGATTTCATTTTCGTTTGCTCACATGTTATATTGCAGTCATTAATTTTTCTGCAGCTGGGTGGAAGTAAAGCGTACCATAGCCGTTTGTTCTTCTTTAACTCTTCTAGATTTTTTTATACAGACAAAATTTCAATTCTAGGTTTTTTATATACACAAAAGTCATATAATGTCTTAAATGATACTATTTTTGAAATAACTAAACGTTAACCAAGTCATTTATTACAGCAGGTAATTGATGATTGTTAAAAAAGGAACAGAAGGTGGTGTCCCCCATCAATATGTTATTGTATTGTTTGATATCAATTTCTTATTAAATATTCTTTCTGGAAAATTGTTGATTATGTTGCAGTTGACGTTTAAAATTGATAAACACAAGGAGGTTTTCATTGTCTGCTTAGACTGGCAATATATTAAATCACTACGATACATTTCCCAAGTGTGCAAGTTGGTTTGCAGCTAAAACTTTTACTCTGTTGTGGATGTTTTCGCTGTAAATTCGAGATCATTTGAAGATTGGGCCGACTATTATACGCACTTCACATGTTTGCCATTTTTCCGTCGTCATTAGTTTCAGAATTTTGACATACGACAGACTCGCATTTGAAAAGGTACCATACAAAACAGCCTTTAATTGAAGCTTGCGCTCCATTATCAAATTCATAAATCAAGGCGCCTAATCATTGAAAATTGAAACTGATGGTCGAGTGTTAAATCAATTTCCCGCCGTTTGTGATTTATGATTTATTGAAACTGTCAAACTGCGGCGGCGGCTTTTCCAGAGCAAATTCAATGGCGAAATGGTACAATCGAGCTTTGTGGCAGCCGCCCAGTGAATTACGCTCGTAGTGGAACTACTTCCACAAGTTTCCGCGGTAAAAAAATCGGGCAATAACAGTGCAGACGAGTGTCGAAGTTGGAAGAAAACAAACCCTTAAAACGGCGGCGGCCGACTTCCAGATTTTGCAGTTGAGATTTTCCAGTTCATACGAACAACAGCGCTCGCACATCGGGCGAGTGTGGAGCAAAAACTGGCAATAAATCAAAACCAGCCATTGCATGGACACGAGAACTTTCCTCGATCCTCCAACTTTCCTGGCGGGACAGTTTCCAGCAAGTTTGGCGAAAGCTAAAAACGCCCGAATTCGCAGATGTGACAGCACAGAAAGTGTGCTTAAAAAATTTATCAGCTTCGGTCCTGCGCTGTTCACTAGTTGGACGTTAACTTTTTGGAAGAAAAAATTAGACCCTTGCTGAAGGAGGTATTTCAATTTCAGGAAAATTTTATTTTGTAACAAACATAAGAGAGACGAGTTGGCTATAGTGGTCGAAGTAGACAATTACGTTAAAATTAGTAATCACAAATAGCAGTATTTGAGCAAAAAAAAAGTAGGGTATACCTATACTATTTGCATAAAAAGGAGAAACACTAACGATTGGTGAGAAGGTAAACCTACACTTTACTAAGGAAAGTCCTCAACAGAAAAATAACTAGCATTTGTTCAAAATACAATAAATACATACATACCCTTTAACTTGGCACGGACTTTGTTGGCAGTTTTTTTAATGTCAGCCATAAGGTCTTCCAGCTCCTGCTTCGTTTCTGCAACAAAAATATTAATTAAGACTTATTGCAATGCCAAACGACATGGTTACATTATTAATTAGCCGACATTGTATTCTCACATAAACTGAGGCTTTCTCAACCACTTAAATTATCACTTCTAAAATCAAATTTTGGCTCTGAACCCAAGGCTTTACAACAATTGCAATTACAACCTTAAAACCCAAATATTGGTTCAAATATGTATGCTACACGTTCGCCACTTCAACATGCAAACACGGTTTATTTAAGCACATCTTCGAAGTGCCTTGACGTACCGCATCATTGAGATATTCTGAGGCATTTCTTCTGCAATTTTCATCGGATATAGAGCTGCACCTGCAAGATACCGCACGTCTTCCGTCGTTGGGGTCGACAATCAGCTTTCCTTCCTGCTCACATCACCACTGGCCATAACGGCTTACACACCAGCGAATTTATGAACTGGCCAAGCTTGACACACAGGGAAAACTTGGAAATCCTAAGACACCTACGTTTAGTTATTATGTACCCGTGCTGTTTTGAAATGTGTATGTTTGAAAATATATGAACTGTAAGTGACTTTGTTTTCCATTGTTGTTTTTATTTACGGCACCTTACCCCCATTTTCAAGGCTGCACCATAACAAGGAATTTATGTTCTTGTTATTTATTGTATCGCCAGTGTGATATCACCGGATACGATATTTTAATGCCCTTTAGCACGGCGGCCATATTGTTCCACGCCATGACACTGGCTCTGATGCAAAAATTTCTCCTAGGCAATTCTACGATACACTAAGTTTTAAATATATTTGACCTTAATAAACTATCTTGAAAAGACAGTTCACATCAGTTGCAAAAGTGCATTTAAAGTGTTGTGTACCAAGCTGCAAGTCAAATTAACTACGCTTCATCAGTTGCTCCATATATTAGCGTGTTCCATCAAATGAAACAGTGGCACAAAAATGGTAACAAGTTTTGAATTGAGAGAGCTGGCGGATTGGAAAGTTTAGTGTTGTTTGTGAAAATAACTTAAAAAGCCGATATCAATGGTTAATAAGATGAAGAGACTTGTTTCGACTGCAATAGAGTAGAGCTTCCAAGTTTTTGAAGAAATGACTGATTTAGATGAAGTCAAAATTAGTAGCGATTTACTTGCAATGAGAATTGGATACCTACCCATTATGAAATGTTTTTAAATCGAATATTACGGCGAAGTGACGCACTATGATGTAAATAATTTTAAAGGTTTTTTTTCATCTGGCATGTATCAGAATGACAGGGACAGTGCACTGACAGATTGTTCATTTAGTAACCAAAATTAGTAATTTTTTGTTAAGGGTTGCCGAAGCCATGTTGCCAAATTGTGGTAGGTCATTCTAAAGGTCACTTTATAGGCCCAGCGTCATGACCTTGAATAATGTAGACCGCCTTGTCATTAGGTACATTGCGTCGATTTAACTTAGAATATCCTGTAATTTGAGTCGGCCTGTGACTGCTCTAAATAAGTAATATATCTTTAGAATAATATAGTACCTAGTTCTTTATTTTGCCACACTATTTCGATTGTGCAACTGAACGCAGATAACGCAAGATAAGCAAAATCATTATGAACGACCAGGTAAGTTCGACCCTCGATCGGTCAGTCGCCTCTTGAAGGAGTAAACTTTTTGCCTTTCATTTGATACGATCGTGTTTTAAAAAATGTAACATATTCTAGTGTTCACGATAAAAGTAACTTTGGGTGACAATTTCAGATAAGTTTAAAACAATTGAACTATGTAAATGTTCCTGTTCTTGCGATTTGAGTTGCCTAGAAAAACATTCAAGCACCTTACACAAGGAATGTGGTTTTATATTTAGCAAAACTTGGCAACATTGTCATTCAAGTTCTAAAGCATCACAATTGCAAGACTTCAATCGGTAAAGCGCCGCCGACTCCAACTGCGACGTACAATTAGAATTGCAACGTTTCGTACGGTTAGCGCATAGGACTTAATACCATCGTGACTATTTCAGCTATTAAAGCATCGTCGAATCAGATATGCAATATAGTTTTGATTCACAAACGGTACAAAAGCATAGTTTGTCAAAGTATCCTTCATTAGGATTTCTAAATATATTCTAAAAATGACCAACAACTCTCAATCATCCCCTCAACATTTGAAGAAATCTTCTAACTGTTCTATCTAAAGCACCACGAATAAAAAATTAGATTTTAATATGTACACGAAGGTCAAATGGAATATTTTTACGGAGAAAACAAAGACTTCTGTATTACAGGCGGCATTATATACGTTCTTGATAAATTTTACCGCAGCAAAATATGTAAATGTGCATGATATGCAAATATCTTAATTAATTCCTGCATAAAATTTAACGAAAGGTGCAAATTTCGCACACTCACGGGTCAACTTTTTTGCTAAAGCTTAATATTTAAAAAATATAATAAAAAAGCTGTATTTTACCCTTAACACTTTTTAAAATTCAATTTTCATATTACTACTGGATTCATTGTTTCATTGCCATACATACAGAGCACTTCTGTATTTTTTAAAGATTCAAAGTACCTACTTGATTTATATTAGTAATAAAATGCAATATATCAGTAACAATTCCAATAATGGCTATTTTATGGATTCAATTATCAATACTAGAATTTGCAAGCTACCATGGTCTGCCTTAATTTATTAAGGTCGGAAATCGATATTCGAATCTGTTACCGAAATTGCCTTATTTTAGCTAGTAACACGCTTGGGACGTTATAAACTGCATGCAAATATCGAGATAATCCCAGGAGCAAACCAAAATACTCGTACATATAAAAATTAACGCAGGAGAAAAGTAACATTTTTATTTTAATGGATTTGTCCTTTCGGTGTCTAGTTACGAGTACATTTCAAATTTAATGAGGCGTGGAGTTTCCACTGCTGCAAAATCTTCAAACGCTCACTCTAATTTTGTAGCAATAAGCAATTTAGCAAAATTGTTACCTATGAAACAACCCGTCTTTACACAATTTTGCTGTATGAAGCCGTGAAGCATATTCGTGCACATCCATTGTAATTTAATGGAACAAAATAGATAACTGCAACTACTATAAAAGCTAACTTGGCGTAATTAACTAAAGGAAATCAACGTTGTTAATGTCATGTTACAGCTACACTTTCTTCCGGTGTTATTCTATAATCACTCTTTGAAAAAGAGCAATACTTCTGCTATTTATAATAAATATTTCTACAATTTTGAGTTGAGGAATGTTATGTTTGCTGCTTTCCCGCGTACAACTTTAAGCGCACGCCGCTGATACTAGTCCGTTGAAGGTGATGTTTTTACGCTGAACGCGAAGCAGGCGACCAGCATCTGCAGCTCTTCATCATTCAGTCTTGACCTCGCTCTAGGACACGGAGCTGCTGGCAGAGAGTTTTGGCCGAGCGAAGGTGGAGAACTCGCAAACAAACCGCACGTGTGTCGGTAGTTACCCCGACCTACGTGATGCCACAGCTTCCTTCAGAGCAATATTATTTCCACTTCTGCAATACTTAAACCGGTGGGGTTCCATTTGTCGTTAATTCAGTTGCCTCCGTACTCCAAAAATAGACCTGATTCTTGCAACGCCCCAAAGTTTCTCGTTGGATTTGGGTTTCTTTGCGATTCCGGCTCTATTTCCTTCCCCGTGGATCAGCATTTCAACAGCACCCGATTAACGCATTACGCTAAAAAATACTTCTTTACTGCGTGTAGTTTGCCTGTATCTTTGTAAGCTCCCCGTGTATATACAATATGTCTACCTCTTTGAATTAGTTAGTAATTGAAGTTTATGTTTTTTATGTGTGTGCACTCGTAAGTGTTCGCCTAACGGACACAAGTTTTGGGCTGTTACCCTTGTGGGAAGGCTAAACGCCTTTTTAATATGTCGGCTGGACTGCGCTCAGTCGAATAGACTTCACGGTTATGACATTTTCCCCTTAGTAACAATACCTTAACAACGGACCAGTTCCGGTTTCCAGCTGATTATTTTACTTGTATTTTTCATGACATCAATATAACCTATCAACTTCTCACTGTGTTTATCTGTGTTTTGTAGGGCAAATATGCAGGTGCGTTTATAACCGAAATAAGCACCAAGCAGATGAAAGTAAGGTAATTTCCTCTAACAAATAAGACTTCTACATTCTCACGACGTTTTTCACGAACCTTTCTGAGTTGGGAATGGGCGTACATGAGTATGTACAACTAGTGGTCGTTTAGACAGCCTCGGAAGATAAAATGATTGGAAAGATTCAAGCTGGCAATACAGTAATTGTTTGGGGAGAAATGTGTGTAAATTAATTTCATTCTGGCTCATACTTCTGATGTTGTTCATCGATTCGCTAGTGCAATTGGGTAAAATTTTTAACTCATGCAGAATAATGCATATCTCCATCTACCTCGGGTTTTTTTCTGAAACTCCAGATGAAGAAGGTATTGCTGTGCTACCTTGACCTGCTCAAATGCTTAAATTTTAATCCCATTGAATACTTGTGGAATCGAATCAATCGATAGTACACATCAGCTTTTTGCAGAACTTGAAAAAGAATACGTACGCCGAACCGTTGCGAAGTTGTGTTAAATAGTTGAAGAAGCAACAAGGAAAAGTTTAAGGTTCATTCAATCTGGTACAGTTAACTGGTGCTTGAGAATCACTTAATCACTGCTGCGCCGTCTGTTCTAAATTCTGAGTTCTTTGGTGACTAGCCACACTCAAGTTTATCGTAGAGTATACGTTTGGGCAATCTGTACTCGCCAAGATGTCTTTTAGATGCCTAATATGACGAAGTTAAGCTTTGATTTTTTTCCCAAAATTATGATGAACATACAGTGAGGCATCCTTTTCCGTCCAGTACATTCCGAATGGAGATAAAAACGTGCCATAGTTCGCAGCGCGTGTTGTTGGAATTTCTCCCGCTGTAACGGACACTTGACCTCACTCGCCTGAGTTTGTTTGAAGTAACATTTTAATATACAGCCGGCTTGGCTTGTACATGTATGTTCTTTATTTTATGTTAGATTTTAATAATTGGATTTAGTAGTGTCAAAGTGAAACGGACGCCACTGGTAGTTTAGGTCTCAGCTAATGTGTTGGCACCTACTACGCTATGCCGGTATTAAATGCGAAGCGCTCTGTAGAGAGAATGTGTGCATTGCATTGTCGTAGTACAGAAGCACGTCGAGCGTCCTTAGCTTTTACGGTGTGATCTAGCGTCAGTTAAAAGGGAGAATGCAAGATTGAGGTTTTCGAGAACAATCTTGTTTCTTGTAAAGAACAATACAAATCTACAAGCAGTAGTGCATATTGCTACACTCCACATATTGGAATACTTCTTTACAAAAACGTTGCATTAAAAAAGGCTTAATAGAATTTTCAAGACTGATATTCCAAAAACTAATTAAGTAAAGTCAAATTTCGTGCTTGAAATCGTAAAAACACCTTGTATAACCTGAAAATTTGCAATGTACAACTTTTGTCATCTATTATGTAAATTAATGGGTTCTAACGGAATGTCTTGTCCATTATGAAGATTACATTTGAAATACGACGTATGTTGCCTATACTAATGATTAAAGGGTCTTAAATATTATGCGCCTATAAATTAAAGAATGTAAAGGAAATATCTTCTGGTCTGTTACAGAAAGAGAAAAATAATACACTGTATTTAAAAATACAGGGTCTTTACAAACTACGTTCGAATATTTTACCCACGGTTACGGTTCAAAAGTCATTTACAGTTATTTATTTAATTAATTGCCCTAATTTTCGTTAAAATTAACTTTTTGCCTTATCTTTCATTAAGTCTAATGTTTGTCTACAATAAAACTAAGCATTCAGACCTTCTGCAAGTTATATTTTGATCTAACGTAAGCTGGTTCCCACAATTACAATGTATGACAACTCCTAGAGATTAGGTTTCACTCCGCCCATAAAGCTTTTTGGGATGCATATGTCAAGTTTCCTACAAAGCTCCCTCCAATTTTCGAATTGAGTCTCCTTATCAGCCTTTTTGGTCATTCGCCATGTTGTGTTGCTACAGAAGAGATGCCTTGTGAAGCTGCGTTTTGAAACGTATCTTAATTAAGTTCTTTACAATAATTCATTAATTTACATTAACCTATTTAACTGACTTACGCCCTCATGTCAACTACGCTTTGATGATTATTTAAATTATGTGCCAATATTTTGTTGAGGTTTAATAAGACGCTTTATTACTGTGATATTCTGATTTGGTTTGCCGTGTGATATTTTATGTGTGCATTTTAATTGTGTTTGTATTTCTGTTTGCTGAAATTATACTGCCTTGACATCTTTGCCTGCGTATCTGATTTGTGCCTTTGCCGTTACTCTTTTATTTACAGATTTGGTTAGTAGCGTCTTCTGTAGTGTACCTCTTGATTAGCAAAGTACTGGGTTACTTGTTACTTGGCGCCCATATTTTTATTTTTACAGCTGAAGCTTCGAGTCTCTTGTACAACCCACGATCTTCTCCGGCTGAGAAGCCGGCTTCCTTTGCTTACTACCCTTACCATCAGAGAGACGGTAAGAACGGTAACACCACTTATAGATCTCACCAATTCAAACAAAAAAGTTTTTATAAACATAGGTCCGGAAACGCTTTGTTTCCGAGATACAGGGCGTTAGTGTTTAAAAAAAAACTCGGTCGCCTCTGGAATAATTTTTTTTTCTATAGCACATGTTAAAGTGTGCTTTTATCAACTCAAAACAAAAGGTCAAGTTTTACTTTAACAGCAAGGGTAGATAAAGTAGCACTTTAACATCAAGGATAGATAATAGATATTAACGATACAAGTTTGATTATGAGCATCTTAACGACACGAGTTTGATTGCCAAAAACGAGGCGGTGAGCCGAGTTTTGCGGCAATCAAACGAGTCTCGTTAAGTGCCATAAGCAAATGTGTGTTGTTCAATATTTTATCTTCATCAATAAATTCTAGTTCAATGTATTTCTTTATACAAAAAGAGTGCGGTAATTATTCATTACCGCACTGAGTGCGGTAATATCTATCAATTACCGCACTGAGTGCGGTAATATCCATTACCGCACTCAGTGCGGTAATGAAGCTCTTAACAATACTAAAATTAATTTGGTTAAGAGTCTATAACAACACTGATGAAGATAGAGTAATTTAATTTTCTAACTTTTGTTTAAATTAAATATGAACAGCTTCGCATTATCGTAGCAACCCAATCTAGCTACTGACATTTTGAAATGTCATTATTTTCTTTTGAAATTGTTAAAGTTCTTGCTATAGAAAAAAATATTGTATTATACACGACGATAAAGTTATTTCTATCCACTCTTGAATCATTAACGTCTCGACTTCGTCTCGACGTTAAACGATTCACTCATGGATAAAATTTAACTTTATCGTCTTGTATAATAAATTACTATTTTCTATAGCACATGTTAAAGTGTGATTTTATCAACTCAAAACAAAAGGTCAAGTTTTTCTTTAACAGTAAGTAATTTAATTTTCTAACTTTTATTTAAATTAAATATAACAGCTTCGTATTATCGTAGCAACCCAATCTAGCTAATGACAGTGTGATTGACTGCCCTTATTACTTTCCCATACCCATAGGTATAGGGAAGTCTTGGAATCATGAACATTTTGGAAATCGAGATTTTCACAGAAATATCCGTTTTGGGCCTCTAGGAACCCAAAAAAGTGGTTTTTAAAAAATGTCTGTCTGTGTGTGGGTGTGTGTGTGGGTGTGTGTGTGGGTGGGTGACGCTCCTACAGCCGAAAGTATTGCTCCGATTTTGATGCGCTTTGGAATGCGGGGGTGTATCGAAAATTCATCGACAAAATAAGCTTTTCAAAAAAATCCGAAACCGGAAGCGGAAGTTACGCATGTTTTTTTGGTATCACTGTTTTCGTGATTAAAATTTTGAAAATTTTATCGCGGATAACGATAGAGGGTCATAAGACAAATCTGTTAGTTTTTTTCCGAACTCGCTAGGTTTAAAATGAAGGGCGCTATGATTTTTTGAAAATTTTGAGTTTAACGCCCTATTACTCAAAAACGGATGAATCGATTCAATTGATTTTTGTTTTCTGAATAGTATATGAAGGCTAACATGAGGTGATATAAAGAGTGTTTTGAAAAATATTAAGGGGCCTAAATTACAAATTTTCAAAATTTTGGAAATTTTCTAAAAATCATTTCTCAACAACTGCCCACAGGAATTTGTTTAAACTTCATACACTGATAGACCCCGAAAAGGGCTATCGATCTATTTTTTAAAGAATCTCATGAATTATCTCTGGCGCCCTCTACGAAGCTTTGAAGTTTGAAAATTTAAACCCCTTTAATTAATAAACAAAACAAGATAGGTAGCTGGGGTTTTCACTGGATTGCTCAGTGCATAATGGAGCATATGAATATGCAAAAAAATATTACACTCGTGGATATATGTAAGCGCACCGGCCCCCTCCCCCCTCTATTTTTGAAAAATAATTTTTTTATTCTAACGGTTGTTATATTTTTGCGTCAAAGAATCTTTTCCCGCGAAAATAAAAAAATCGATTTTGTATGCCCTAGAAAATATAATTTCCAGGTACTTAGAAAATTTCACCTCGGTGCTACAGCCGTTTTGAGGAAAATAATACATAAACTAGCACAGTGGCGGCTTGTCCACTTGGCGCCATCTACAGAAGCTCGGTGGTCACGTTTTGAACTACACATCTTATAACATAAAATCGTAGCTCTCTTTGTTTGCGTGTAACTATGTTTGTTCGCTATCTCCTCCGAAGATACTGGACCGATTAAGTTGTACGATGGCTTAAAAGTTTGCTAATTTTCAGACTTATTTAATTAACTTCTCTAGGCAGCAGTATAATTTAATTAACTTCTTTAGGCAGCAGAGCGGAGCGCCTATCGCTGTCTACTATTAGCTCGGCTGCGCGCATTATTCAAACAGGAGAGTGTGGTTCTGCGGTAAGCGTGCTGGCCTATCACGCGGGAGCCCCGGGTTCGATCCCGTCGATGCATCTTTTTTTTTTAAATTTATATTAATGAATCTCTCTTAATTTTGCGAACCGAAACGTAGTTCGGGTGACTCACTAGTTCTTTTATATTTACCCGCAATTTACGTGAAAGTGTAAACGCTTATCACGGTGAAGACGTGAGTCATCGAGTTGAAATATTGATATGTTGTAAAGACTGTTGAATAAAGACGATATGAACAGTTTCCAGTATGGGAAAGTCCAGGGAGGTAGTCACGTCCACTTTTTTTTTCTTTTGAAACTGTTATAGTTCTTGCTATAGAAAAAAAATCGTATTAATATACACGATGATAAAGTTATTTCTATCCACTCTTGAATCATTAACGTCTCGACTTCGTCTCGACGTTAAACGATTCACTCATGGATAAAATTTAACTTTATCGTCTTGTATAATAAATTACTATTTTCTATAGCACATGTTAAAGTGTGATTTTATCAACTCAAAACAAAAGGTCAAGTTTTTCTTTAACAGTAAGTAATTTAATTTTCTAACTTTTATTTAAATTAAATATAACAGCTTCGTATTATCGTAGCAACCCAATCTAGCTAATGACAGTGTGATTGACTGCCCTTATTTTCTTTTGAAACTGTTATAGTTCTTGCTATAGAAAAAAAATCGTATTAATATACACGACGATAAAGTTATTTCTATCCACTCTTGAATCATTAACGTCTCGACTTCGTCTCGACGTTAAACGATTCACTCATGGATAAAATTTAACTTTATCGTCTTGTATAATAAATTACTATTTTCTATAGCACATGTTAAAGTGTGATTTTATCAACTCAAAACAAAAGGTCAAGTTTTTCTTTAACAGTAAGTAATTTAATTTTCTAACTTTTATTTAAATTAAATATAACAGCTTCGTATTATCGTAGCAACCCAATCTAGCTAATGACAGTGTGATTGACTGCCCTTATTTTCTTTTGAAACTGTTATAGTTCTTGCTATAGAAAAAAAATCGTATTAATATACACGACGATAAAGTTATTTCTATCCACTCTTGAATCATTAACGTCTCGACTTCGTCTCGACGTTAAACGATTCACTCATGGATAAAATTTAACTTTATCGTCTTGTATAATAAATTACTATTTTCTATAGCACATGTTAAAGTGTGATTTTATCAACTCAAAACAAAAGGTCAAGTTTTTCTTTAACAGTAAGTAATTTAATTTTCTAACTTTTATTTAAATTAAATATAACAGCTTCGTATTATCGTAGCAACCCAATCTAGCTAATGACAGTGTGATTGACTGCCCTTATTTTCTTTTGAAACTGTTATAGTTTTTGCTATAGAAAAAAATCGTATTAATATACACGATGATAAAGTTATTTCTATCCACTCTTGAATCATTAACGTCTCGACTTCGTCTCGACGTTAAACGATTCACTCGTGGATAAAATTTAACTTTATGGTCTCGTATAGTAAATTGCTATCAATCTAAGTGCGCCAAAACATGATCGCTAGTAGCACAAATATACCTTCAGTTTCACTAAAATCGCCTAAGGGTTTTTGAGATATTGAAGCATTTTAGTTTTTATCTCAACAGGTTCAAAGGCGTGCAAAAATGTGGGCTTTATTTTTTTTTTCAAAACCAAGCGAGATACGAAAAAAACTTAGGAGACAAAGTTGCATTTTTAGTTGCTTTATTAACAAAAGATTTAAAAATTGTAAAAAAAGCTGCTGAACGTAATTTTTTGTGTGAAAAAACGTAATCGCCATGCCCCGTGGGCACGCCCCTGGAATTATTGGATCAACTGTAATAGGCCCAAAAGATACCTCACAAAGTTATAAACAAACTGTATACATTTCATTAAAATCTCCCAAAGCGTTTTTTAGATAACAATAAAAGCTGTTTTTTTAAACTTTATTAAAACCCCGTATTTCGGAAACGAAGCGTTTCCGAGCTGATCTTTCTTAGGACTTTTTTGTTTGTAGTGATGAGATCTATAAGTGGGTAAAATATCCAAACGCATTTTTTAAACACCCTGTATATACTTAAATAGGCATGCGACTTGTCATTCACGCTACATTGATGCCGCAAATGCCGAAGCAGTGTGACAAAGGTGTGTGTGACAGCTCGCAGACAGCGTGGCGCATGCATACATTGCGTCAAAAGGGGGGAAGCCGACGCACCAGGCGTCCGCGGCAGCAAACCGAGACCGAAATCAGGAATTGGACGAATCTCGCTATATTTGACTATATTGGACAGCTGCAACTCCAGATCATCACCTTGTTCTTGATTCACCACATCGAAATATGAAAAGTCGCCAAGCCCCCCTGATGAACGTTATCGTCTTAATCCGCCAGTTGGGCACTTTTCCAAGCTCACCGTAAAAAATGTCGGGGCAAGTTTCCAGAGGGAATCCCTTCAGGGTTTGGCAGCAGAGACGTAACTACAAATTCTAGGCCTTCCTGCAAAATTGCCGAACGTATAATTTTGTTCAGTTCTTTTGTTGGAAAAAAAAGGTTACGTTGTCAAGTAGATTTCGAGCTTATATATGCATGCATGTAACTATGTTTTAACAGTATTTTACAGAATTTTGGTGCGGCGATTTGAACTTTTAGAACACAGACAGATATTTTGAGGTTTGTTTGTGTACTTGCGAGCTTCATGCATTTGGAGTGATCATGTGAATTATCTCTGGAAGAATGATGAATCATAGATATTTTAAAATAGGTACCTTCTGCAAAAATAACTAATTTCTAGCTTTTTAGGGCTTGTGGGACAGATGTGCACCATTAGATATTATTAGTGTCTATCAGTGAATTGTGTATATGCCAAGAGTAATCTTGAAATTTATTTTATTTCAAGTGGAAATGCTAATAGAATATATATCTGATAGCGAACACATTGTGACGTGCATTTGGATCCATTTATTAAAGTAGTCCAACTGATTTGCTTCGCCTGAGTGTTCATTAGCTTAAGCTACTTAATTGATATGTGAATTTAAAAGAATATAGGTGATTCGTTTTGTCGGTCACGGTTGCTGTTGAGAATTGCAAGCGTGCGTTTTATTTAGACTCTCGACTTAAAGGCCGCAAAAATTTGATTAAGAAATACAAGATTGACAAATCCAAAACAGCAGAACAAGCTTGGAATAACAACCACAAAATACATTGATATAACACCAAGATTTCATCTAAATAATCGATATTAACTAAACGTAAAATCAAAGAAATTGCATATATTTTACTAAGCAAAGACGAATGCGTGTCCACACATTCAGTTGATTTAAATACTAGTTGGCTTCAATTCTTAAAGATGTAAACAAGTAGTCGGCCGTCAGTGTCGCTGTTTATTGAAGAGGTTAGTCGCGTTCTGCTAGATCTCCAATAAAATAAGCTGAGTTCTTGTTGATTTTTAATTTAATTAGTTAATGTTGATAACGGAAGTCTTCCGAAACGTTCATGTTTTAATATTTTTCATTTTGTAGTCTGGCGAAATACCCAAAAAATAGCATGATAATTGTGTTATATTCGTATATACGTAATAATAACAAGATGAATAAAAAACCAATTAGGGTAGGTTGTGATATGTGTTATACGTTTGGCAGTACTGAAGTGTATTGTCAGCAGGTCAAATTCGAGATTAGTAGGTTAGGTTTTGTTTGTTGTTTGACACAGACTGACGTAAAACTTAACCTGCAAATCTCGAATTTGACATACACTGACAATACACTTCAGTACTGCCAAACGTATAACACATATCACAGCCTGCCCTAATTGGTTTTTTAATTGATCTCTCGTTATATTATGTTATTAAGAGTAAAAGTGACACTTTGTGTGGCGAGATCGGACGCGTTCGTCTGACGAGTGTAAGCGAGTTAGAGAAGTCCGGGCGAGGCACACAAAGTTACTTTTACTCCGAATAGCATATGCTATTCTATTTTCAAACGCCCGAACTAATATACAGAAATATATATTTAAAAAATTATGATTATCGAGATTTGACGTCTACGGCAGTTCCCGGCCAATGTCAAAAATAATAGAAAGCTAATCAAGTTTTGAAGCACCTTTACGCCGCCGATGTAAAGTAACCACTTTTATGCCTTTTATGGTAACCATATTGCAACATCAAAGTAGATAAAAATAATTATGACGTGGTATAACATTGATATACGCTTTAAATGTAGTTGAGTTGGTCAATGAAAATCGTCGTCGGCAGAAAGAGCTGTCCATTGATAAAATATCACGTTTCAAGTAAGTAAATTATTAAATGAACATCATTACCTATCTAACTTCATCACGCAACATCGGTACCGTGAAGCATTATCTTTCATGTTTATAATTTTTGAAAATTACAATATTCGAGACGGTCATATACATAACCCCACTAATTTTTATCCCAAAAAGTAAAAAAATACAAATTGTAGAAAATTTAATTACATATAGCGTTTATTGAAAATAGTTTTTTCTTAGACTCGTATTTTCAAAGTTTCTAACAAAATGTCGTAACTGAGAGCGAGAAAAATAACAAAAACTTTTAATCGTAAAAGTTTCATACTTTTCATGGTGGAAAGACAAAAAGAAATCATTTTAAAGGGAATTTAATAAGCTATAAAAAATAATAAGAACATTTTCGATTAGACTTACAGTTTCTGAGATATATTGAGGTGAAATGATGCCTTGATATTAATGAAGGGTTTAATGCAAATATTAAATAATTAAATAAGGGCAAATCACCACAATGCTCAGAGTATTTTTATTGTGTTAAACTTTGCCTGTCAGTATTTTAGGCTTATTAAAATGAACTGTATTTATTACTTTTAAATAAAATGGTTAATTGCCCCTTTCTAAATTTTATTGAACTGCAACAATAATTTAGGCTAGCTCCAGCAAAACACAAACTCCTCTCAGGTGGGTTCAGATATGAGTTTCTGAAATTATGTTTAGAAAATTTGATTCAAAGTAGCTCACATGCGCGATTCTAGTACATTCGATCTACACGCTCCAATTATTCATAACCTCACACCTTGACACAAAACATCGTTAGTGCAACAGCGGTCTAAAAATCTAAAAATTGCTTAAATCTAAAAATTGTCTTTCTTTCTTATATCTAAAAATTGTTCTTGCTCGTCACACACAACGTTTTGAAATCACTGCTCTGCTATAATACTTATTTTTAACATGCACTGGACTTGAGTTCAATTTTACACACGTCACTGTTTGTTCTTCAATTCAGTTGTCCTCGTTCTCTATTGCTCTTTGCAATTTCTATTTTATCGTGCTTCGATTTCATTTAACTTTCAGCTTGCTTGCTTTTCACTGGCCCGTACTTTTTTAATAACTCTACGCTCATTCAGTATGCACATAACCAATTAATTATATTTGGTCAGGCTTTAAATATGCTTCAACCTATCATATTACTTATATTATAAATCTTTCTTTGACTCAAAACTCAAATTCAATCCCTCTGAAATCTGCCTTGCTTATGCTTGCCTTTATCCATCTAATTAATGCTTCTTGCATCTCACTACCAATGCATTTAATAACTTCAAGTACTGTTTTAAATTGCAATTAAATAAAATAGTTTAACTCTGTGCTTTAATTGGCTTTGTTCAATATTTCTCACTGCATACAAAGCCAAATTGTGAGCTTAAAACCATCCCAATATATACATATATCTCCTTTGCTCAATTTCCACCCTCCCGAAAGGGGGAAGAACCGGACATTCATATAAGTCATTGGCCCCCATTTGTTTCCTCATTATGTCATTTTTGGTTTTATTTCGACTGTACTAGAAGGAGAACAGTGATGTTGGTAAGTTCCGGAGATCGAATATTGCCAATAACTAAAGACGAAATTAGAAACACCATCAAAGACACAAAAATGGAAAGTCCCCTGGGGAAGATGGAGACTGAAGAAAAGTGGACAATATAGTGAAATTGTTTAACAAACGTCTAGAAACGGAAAATACGATATATACAGGGTAATTCATAACTATGGTCATTAAATTTAAGGGTAGTTAGAGGACATCAAACGGAACAACTTTGCATAATAAACTATACGCCAAAAATCAATAGTAATCCCGGTGTCTGTGGTACCTGGTACTCCTCATACCTAGGCCTTGCCCATAACAAACAAACAAAAAATTAAACATCTAATTGCTTAAACTGATTGATGGTCACTGGCATAGTTCACCTTAGGCACATGTGGTTGCGATAAGACCGTATTTGGGTACAATTCAGAAGCAAAAAACAGTTGTAGGTATATTTCAATCACATTTGGAAAGAGGTTAATATATTCTTAACGGATTTACCTAATAATGGGTTTGATGTTAGGCAGTGATTCTCAAAAGTTTACCGAGGACCTACTGCAATTTTTTCCATACGCAAATAATTATTAATGCATTTTACTTCTACTGAACACGCCCATTTAATTTAATCACCATACTTATAAATCACCTTGTATATAGACAAATGCAATTGTAATCTTATTGCTGAAAATGGCGATAAAAGAAATCTAGAAAACTACAGATCAATTAGTATTATAACCAGATAGCTTGCCTACTATAAAGGAAACCATGACGATAGATAACATTCTATTCTGGGTTGCATTTCTCGATTAAAAAAAGACGTTTGATACGGTCAAATATACCTACTAAGCTAACTGAACAAATCTTCAAGATAGCAACATTACAGATGCGTCCAAAAATTGTGCCCAATATAAATAAAATAATAAATGAAAAACAGTGTCATGTTAATCACTAATAACTCTTACAAACTAATTACTAATCTATAACAATTTGTAAGAATTATTTGCTTTCAAACCACTCTACTTTTCTTGTATGTATATGAGAAATAACGATTGTACGAGTGGAACTATAAATCGTAAATTTTTGTGCGCCCAATTTGATAGTCGACTTCTGTTTTAAGATTTTTGACCTTCAAAATCAAAACCATTCGCATGCGGCGCTTTAAGAATTGCGCCCGCGCTTACTTTGGTAGGAGGTTTTGGCCCCTTTATCTAAAACGTCCGATACCCCTGCTGTACAGCCTTTGGAAATGACGCAAACTAACATGTTTAAAACGATTCTTGTTAACATAGAATTTCGGCTTAGACCGCGTAGTCTTTGTAGATAAACACCTACCATTCTCTGGCTTAATGTGCCTTGCACCTTGTGAACTCGAGCAAGGATCCACGCGATGGCCATGCTCTTTGGTGGCTCGTGTTGTTTGAGTACCTTGAGAACGATGATACTTAGGCAGATTTGGCCTTGCTGGTGTTTGCGCACACATACTGACTAACGTTTCCCAAGACCTTGCAGCTTGCATCATCACGTAGAGTCCGTCAAAATATTCCCGTATTTTTTCAAAATATAGCATAGCAAAATGGCCTTTATTTTTTCAAAATATGGCATATAAAATGGCACTTCTTTCAAAATAAAGCGTAATTATTTATTTCAAAAAGTTGAAATTTTCGAAAAAATGTCGTTGGTATCCGAGGTGCATCGAAGGAAAGGGGGGGAAAGCGGGGTTGTTGTTGACGAGTGGACGTAACGGGATACTTACCTGAGCGTTGAGGCGCGCGACGAGCGGTCACCCCCGCCCAGGGTCATCGACCTTAGTACCTGGCACTTACCAAAACTTCTGCATGTCTATTTTGAAATTTGTACGCCCTTTTGTTGTGAATTAGCCACATAATATCGATTTTGATTGAAATATAGCATTAAAATATGGCATTTATTCAAAATATAGCATTTATCACGAAAAAGGGCATTTTATAGGATTTATGGCACCAACAAATTTGGTTCATTCCACCCCTTACTACGTGAAACGCTTAAATACGAAATCTGGCCCTAAAGGGGACTACAGTAAGAAACATGGCAAAATGGCATTTGAGGGACTCTAATCATCAGAGTGAAAGTGGCACTAAGAACTGAAGGTAAAAATTCCCCCAACTGGGGTCGGGCTGCTACAGGGACCTGACGTCCCTCTTCAGCTAAAAACGGGAACTATAGGATGGGTGAGGGAAAGGAGTGGGGAATGGAAAAGAGGCCAGAAAAGGTGGAGAAGTACTGCCCCGACATTCGCCTCAATGAAGGTTGAATCAGAAAAACCACCTAAAAACTTGAATCAGAGTGGACGGCCACAGGAATCGAACCCACGAGCTCCCGAGAGAGAGAACTGAAGGTGGGTGTGGAGCTATTTATAGTCCTCTTGCCAGCTGTTCGGAGCGACGTAACGCGCGCTGATTGGTCGTTCACGTGCAGCGTAATACGTGGGGCGTGGCCATATAACGCACAGGTTGTAATGCTTTAGGTCGCATGAGTCCACATTTTACTAAGCTTAAAACCATCTTTCCTGTTTATATTATTTCCATGTTTTTCTATTTCTATGACTTCGCGCATAACTCTTGGTCTAAGCCTAAATTCTATGTTAACAAGAATAATTCGAATAACCGTGAAAGCCTCAAATAAAACTGAAGCCTCGTTGAAAGGACACGATCATTTAAAAAATGTTTTGGATGCAAGTTTGAAAGTAGAGGTTTTACGAAAATAGAAAGATACTGTTTAAAAAGTAGGAATTTAGTTAATGAAATTTTGCACGAATAGAGGCCAAAAACAACAGAGAAGGTATTACAAATTACAATTTCAAAAAGGTTCCTCTGGATATGAAACTCTTCTGAAATGAAATTATCCTCTTCTAAGTATCCGTTCTTTATCAAGAACAATTCAACGCATTATCCTTGATCATCAAATTTTAGACGAAATTTGTGATTTACTAATAACGAATTCAAAATTGTATAGATTGATGGATAAAATGGTAATAATTCAAGGAAAACAATGCTATTGTTTAGTATTTCGGATATATTCATATTAGTTTTATTAGTATGTATTTCGTGTTATTAATATTAACGCAATCTGTACAAAGAGGTAATTTAGTTCGTAGTCCTACTTCGCGGTAATTTTTACCCACTATTGGTGGAACGACCTATTGCGGGGCTTCATTTACCCCCTCTTGCCATCCCTAAATGATCAAACAGATCAAAATAAGTCAAGCTTGTGAACGGTCGGTCAACTAGCCCCAATTCGCCAGCATTAATTGCTTGATTTCGACGCTTATGCTCCTGGAGTTACGGGTCAGCCCTACGTGCCGACACACATGTGAGCCTTCCTCAATTTCCACATTCCCACAGGGTAAGTCCCTAAAAACTTCTACTTTACGTGGGTAACTTTATTGGGCTGCAGTTTGTCTTGATCCTGGTGTTTCACCAGTTTCACCCTGGTCGTCCTCTTTGGTTCTACTATTTTCATCATACATGTCTCCAATATCTTGCGACTCCAGAGTAGCCTCTACGATAGAGCACATCATGGTAATTGCCGCAATGTTCGAGATCCACATGGATATGTGTGGGTTACAGTGCTCCACAGCTATGGCAATAATGACCCCCCCCCCCCCCCCCGTCCTGTTTCACCAATGTATACAGCATTACAAGAGCAAGGGACTCTATAAACCCCTTTAGATGACATAGTGTTTAATTTATCTTTAGGTGAAGGAAGAGCCTGTGAGATTTTGCTCGGAGGTTTGAGTACTGTTTTAATGTATTGTTTTCGAAGAAACTAGAAAGACTATTGCTGTGAGAGGAGGGTAGCCGTAGATGAAGATGATGGCGATTGGTACTTTAATTTGGAGAATATATTAAAATTTGCATGAGAAGAATTAGGACACGAGTTCAAAACCTACAATGTATAGGATCATCAGAAGAATGGATTACACGTATAAGAAAGTGAACAGCAAATATATTTTTATTGAACATTTACCGGCCAAGAAAATCGATTTTTAAGAAAATATATACAGTATTTGGAATCTGCAGGGAAAAAAATTATTTTGTGTATTTGGGCGAAACTTGGATATACCGAGATGGAAGATAAATACGCTACAGGCAAATCTGCATATAAAACGCTAATCTTTTGAATTATTCCCTTCTAATTATATATTCAGTAAAACTTGTATATGTATCATGTTTGTACCAGTTGTGTATATTCAAGGGTAATACCACAAGCAGTGGATATATTTTTGACAAATATTTTGTCGTTTCCATGTAATTATTGCGTTTAAATTTCACGATGCAAAATCACATCAAAAATGTCACGAGCCGAAGGCGAGTGACATTTAAATGTGATTTTGTTGAGTGAAATTTGCAATAATTTCTATGGAAATGGCAAAATATTTAAAAAATATATATCCACTTCGAGTGGTATTTGGGACGACTATTTAACAATATTAATACATAACGATTAACTTTATTGAAAAATATTCCAACAATTAATATAATTATTCATTCTCAATTAAATTCAGCAAAATACTTCCAAAACACAACATTTTAAAATTTTTAAAACAACCCACACAGTTTGTTCGGGTTTAGTGTTACGTAACCTAGCGATATCACTAAGGACAGAACATCGTTGCTAAGCGATACTTCGCAACAAGGCTATTTATTTTTTGAGTACGTACATTGTTTTGTGAATATTTTGCATGGTGCCCAATATACAGTGATATACTGCTGTTATTGGTTGAAAAAAGCAAATGTCTGCAATGTGATTGGCGTATATGTTATAGTGTTGAATAGTCTGTGTAATATATGTTAGAAGTTATAAAGGTGACGTCTTTTTCATAATTAATATTTTAGCATAGCAATAATTTTATTTTTAATTGAAATACTTCGTACTTTTACTTTTCAGAGTGTGTAATGTACACTTACGAGTTTTCTTCTTCTTCTTCTTCTTCTCTATAAGCTAATAGTTTATTTTACTCCAGCACATCTTTCCATCTCTTTCTTGGTCTACCCGGTGGTCTTCTACCCCTGGGTGAGAGGTCTCGAGCTTTCTTCACTATTCTAGTATCGTCCATCCTTGATATACGAGTTTTACCATTAATAAATATTCAATTATAACCTGCTTCGCTGACTTTGACAATTAGTATTCATCTGTCATTTTGATATTAGTAATTTTTTATATGTAAGCGGGTTTCATATACCTTTTGTAGTACACTGTCAAAAATAGATAACACGGCTTTTTCTGAATTCTAAAATTTAGATTTCAAGTATATTAATGTTGGGAGGAATTACAGTAAAGCGCAAACAAATGATACAATATCACTTACATTCAATAGTGTGGAAGGGGATTGTTTGATGCGTTAAATCAAGCAATGTAGAGGAGTATTGAAATAAAATGCAAAAAAAAGAGTTTTCAAAGTCTTATTACTCACACGGCAAACAATACAAAAGCGGTGTATTTCACAGCTGACGTTCCTCACATTTTGAAAAACATACATACGCTTCTGTTTGGTCAAACATAAACATGCTAATCCACAAATAATATCTTACTGTAGATATGAAGTATATAGAAAATTTGGCGGGAGTGCAAAAACATAAGGATTTAAAAATTGCACCGCCATTGTTAATCATTTAGAACATTTGAACAAAATGAAGGTTTCAAATACCTACATGTGTTAAGCCGACGTCAATGCTAATATAAAATTATCAGTTATAATATAACAAGTGGAATAATTATTATCGATGATTTTTTTCCGACAGGGAGGTGATCCATCATGCTGATAGTGGAGGTGTCTTAATTAAAAGCAATAAAACGCAGTAGTCTTCTCCACGTACATTTATTAAAAAGGCGACATGTTTCGAAGCCAAACTGGCTTCATCTTCAGGCCAAAATGATCATTGGTTAAAAACAGGTGAAACCACGTGTTCAAATTTTTAGGTTAAGTTGAGGTTATGCGCTGAAGGCGAGGTAGTAATACAAAAGCGAAGAAGATGGCCATTTTAAATCTGGGCTAACTACTGCAATGTTTGTTGAAACAATAAATAACTAACTGGTTTAAACTATTAACTTCCCAGCCTTATCCAAATAATAAAACCTTAGAATTCGTGCGTGAAGTCTTAGTATTTTAAAATATAAGCACCAGCCTCTACGCCGAAAGGTAATACGAGGTTATCGATACATGGATACAAACATTTCTAAGGATATTACAAGTCAACCTAAATGAAAACCAAACAAAGTGCGATAATTTTAACTCATAGTATTTTAAAGATACAATATAGTTTGCTGTCCGAAAGAAATTGTCAATATGTTTTAACATTTAAATTTTGTCAGGATGCCGTACAAAATATTTTTAGTCAATTACGAAACAAACGAGTTATAACTAATGCGCTTTTTAAAAAATTACGAGTTGTGCAACACATAACAGTCATCCATATACTTCTCAAAGTGACTATGCAATAGCCAATGATTCAAATTTGCTGGGCATGAAAGATCTATTTAAGAAATCAATAAAGCACAAAACGAATTTAGAGGTTAGCGTAACATTGCCATGACAGTGTGGTCAATTTTGGTCAAGTTACTATTTGGCTGTTGTAATACCCGCCATTTTGACTCGTTTCAATACCCCATTAAATATTTTTAGCGGTGTAGAATATTTAGTTACAAAAAGTTGCTAATGTCAAATTAAGGCATTGACATTTTATAACTTATCAAAAGTTCAGTTATTCAACACGGCTTAAGTAACAAAATAAAACTAGTCTAATCATTATTGATGTATCTTTGTGTTACTTTATACAGAAAAATAAAGTATGTAAGAATGCAAACTAAATGTTAATCAAGCAATCATTTTGACTTTGGTAATATTTTGTTACTAAATGTCACTTACACCGTTAAAAAATTCACATTCAAAGCCTGCTAATCAGCACAGCAAATTGAGTGAACGGAGTACTGTAGTCATCGTCACCTAGTGGTTGTTAAGGTGACGCATAAAACAGAAAACAAAAGAAGTTTATTATATCCGTTCATAAAACAACACACATTTTATTTCCACCTCCAAAAAGAAAGGATATATTGTAAGGTATACACATTACACACCCTACGACTTACAGTACATAGGCCACCTGCCGTTTACACTGATGTTTTTAGCGATATTTCAGTAATATTTCAGACATTTTCAACTGACAACTCTTATTTGTAGATTCAATAGCATCGTCTCAAAACTGTTTTTTATAGAATCCGAGTTATTTGTAGATAAACGCCCATTGCTTTTAACCATTGAAACGGAATTCCTTGCCATTTGAAAAAAGAATAATTGTTTACAATACTATATTCTACTTTAATATGCCTGTTTATTCTCAACCACATTCTATAGATGCAGGTTGTAAGACAAACAACTCAAAATGGCACCGGAATTTCTCAATCGCCATTTGAACCGCTCCCGCTCGTTACAACTGGTATTTGATTCGCGGAAGGCGAAAGCATTTCCTGCGAGCTGTTCCCAATTCAGGATACATCCTGGTAAGGCGACGAGTTGCTGTCCGGAAGCCAAGATGGCAATGACTGTGCTTGGACATTAGCTATATTTTTAAACTCATTAATTAGAATTTTTGAGTGAAAATAGTGCAACAAGAATTTTTCTTAAAATTTAAGGTGGGCAGTGAAAACTGCAGTTTTTAGTTGATGCATCATTGCAGATGTTAATTTTTGTACGCTTGTTTTACCGCGAGGCCTCTCGACAAACACGTGTTGTGGTTCAAGTCAGAGATTAGCTTTCTACCAGCGCCAGCGCCTAAAGGCTAATTTTCAGTTAGTTTTTCGCTGGTCGGTCCTTACTACTGGGCTTCACCCTTTTAAGGGCCGGTTCTATACACCAACGATAAAGTTATCCCCAGCATAAATGCCCTAGAAACGATTGCTGTAACAAAGGAAACTACGACAATTATACCTCGGACAGCTTATTCTAGGTATATACTTGCATTGTAGAACAGGTCCTAAATGTTCTCCAGCCCTGCGTGCTATTTGAAACGCGCATTTTACTTTTGAGATAAGGTGTAATAACCTTTGTTTTCGCACTAGCTAACGTTGTTTATATATTGTTTTTGCCTAACGTAGCTGTCCCCAATTCATTTAGCATACAACCTCCTACTACTTTGTTCTAATGGAACGAATATTTTTAATTTGTCAAAAAAATTCTTAGAACTTATTCAAATGTAAAACGCAGTTTGAACTAGCAACTGCCAATACTGTAAAAATTTCCAAATTAATTCTAGCCGGTATTCAATGACAAAATTAATCATAGTAATGTGACAAGGGCATAAACAACAGAAATTAATGTTCGACTGCATCAGAAATGATTTGTTCATGAAAACATTTAGAGTCCATAAAGTGGTACCTACTTTAGTGTACTACTATCATAATGATGAAGTAAATTGGACTTTCAAGTAAATATTGCAATAAATTTACACATAATATATTTTGAGCCAATTTGAACACTAATAAGAAATAATGTTTATAAATGAAGAATCAGCGATTAATTATTACGATAATGAATAATTATCTTACATTATTTGATATCGTTAATGTTCATCAAGAAAAATCTGTCAATATCTATCAAGGCACTATATCTATTTCAAGATTGCTATTTTTATTTTATTTAATATTTATTTATTATTTAAGTAAAACAGCAAGCGAATATAATAAAGCTTTGTACGTATGTAGCTCGTACATAAAAATAATTTATTTGGCTCGTCCTTATTATTAAAATAAATGCGTCCAATAAAGTTCTACATTTGAACTTGGTAGAGCTATTATGCGTTCGATGCGCCTTAGATTCGGTTCAATATGCCTTCCATACCGTATTATGCCTTCGATATGGCTGCTTTTGTTAAAATTCACTTTTTGACATTGATGTGTAAAGTGTGAACTTTAAAGGTCAGAGTGCAAAAATACATGTGATTATTACACAGATTTAAAGTAGGATTTTAATCCCTGGTTTTTCGTTGCTAAAGTAACTCTTTAATCCCCAGGGGATTGTTATTCTCTAGCTAGGGAGTAAAGGGTCATACATACATTGAAAATGAAACAGTACTGAAATATGTTATAATGTTAGTAAATGTAATAAATAAAATATTATATAAAATACGAGGACTTAGAACTCCTTCGCGAAGAAAGCTCTATTTAAATCCCTCGTTATATAAATAACTATTATTTTATTTCGATTTCGAATACATTTCGTTATGGCCAAACGAGAATCCAGCAGTAAAAGCATATGCACCAGGCAACAAGTGCTGAACTTTAATCTATATATTGAGATGGTTTTAAGCCTACAACTTGTTTCTGTTTGCAGTGCAAAATATTTAACCAAGTAAATAAAGCACAGAGTTAAGATATTTTATGATATTTCAATTTAAAACAATAATAAAAGTATTAAATGCATTTGTAATGAGATGCGAGAAGTAGTAATTAAACGGATAAAGGCACGCATAAGCAAAGCATATTCCAGAGAGTTTGAATATAGTAATATAATTAAATAAAATAGGTTTGTGCATATTTAACGCCAGGCCAAACAAAATTAATTGACAAAAAAGGTTTGTTATGTGCAGACTAAATGAGCGTAATTATTAATAACAGTACAGGTCAGTGAATGGCAAGCAATCTGAAAACTAAATGAGATCGGAATAAAGGATAATAGAAAATTGCAAAGAGCAATCCCGAAATTAGGCAACGGAAAAGAAAGAAAGCGAGCAACGTGTGTAAATTTGAACTCAGTTTCCAGTGCATTAATCAGACAAAGTGAAAAAGCAGAGCAGTGATTTTAAAACATTTGTGTGCGTAACGGAAGGAACAATGCTAGTTATAACATTTTTTTTAGATTTAAGAAAATGTTAATTTAAGATTTATGTAATAAAACTATACTCCATTTGTGTATTTTGCTATTAAAACTAATTTTTAATTAACAAAAATTATCGCGGTAACAGCAACGCGATGCGTTTTTGTAAAATAAAAAAACAATTGAAATGATAAATTATAACAGTTTGAGTGAAATTGTGCTCTCTTAAAATTAATATTTTTGTAAATAAAAAGTGTTGACCAGTTATAAAAAGTGTTGCTATTTATTGTGCACATCATCGTGCATCAGTGGAACTGTTTGTGGCCTTTTCCGCCACGATAAAATTTAAAAAATTTCCAATCTCATCTACGACTGAAGATCGGTAGCCGACAACTGAAATTTTAGAACTTCTATTCCGGCACAATTAAGCATCGGAAGCCAGAGATCTACACTGGATCACATCAGCGGGGTCTGCAGGAGCATCCTGAGTGAAAGTTGCAGCCAGGGGAGCGTTTCCAGCAGCGTCGCCTTCCGATCATCTTCGTGCCAAAGTTGAAAATTTTACAAGGTAGGAATTAACTACAAATCGAGTGTCAGAGTTCGGGAAACTTATTAAAATACGAGATTGAACCTTGCTGAAATTGCATGGCGGCAGTAACTTTTGTGGATGTTGCAACGATTCCAAGCAGCAGAAACAAGTGAATGGATGGCGTCCTATCTACGTCATTTCTGTAACAATGAAGTGGACGTTTTGTTGCCAAGCGATAATTAAATCAAATTACCTGAAGATTGCTTGTCAACTTCACGCTTTTTTTTTAACATTCAAGTAATCACTGTTGCACTGGCGAAGTTTTTGTGTCATCTGACAGATTGTAAATGTTATCTACCAGAACCGCGTATATGAACTACTCAAAGACGAATAATCTAAAATAAACTACTAATTTGTGAACATAGTGAAATTTTGAACCCAACCTGAGATATGCAGTTTAGTGTTTTGCTGAAAGCTAGCTTAAATAATATTGCAGTTCAATAACATAGTCAGAAAGAGACATTCAACCATTTTATTTTGAACATCAGCTAATACATTTCATTTTAAATAGCCTTAAATTACTGACAGGCAAAAATTAGCACAGTATAAAATCAACCTGAGAAATGTGTAGTGATTTACCCTATTTTAACTTATAAACTTTGTACCAAAATAAACAAACAAACAGCCGGGTAGGCCATTGCAATATATACAGTGTGTCCCAGAATTGATGTTACAAGAGGTGCGATGGACTAAACATTTTTGAATTTTATTTTAAGGTTCTGGGATTCGGTCCTGCTTGGTTTGAAAAGAATTTTAAGAACATTTTCAGTTTTTGAAAAACAAGTAGACCTTGACAGGGAAGCGAAAACTATTTTATTTTCAGGTAAACTATCCTTTTTGTTCATGATACGCCAAAATTTTATTAAGAAAAGTGGTTCCGAATGATAAATTATGGTCTTATACAAAATTTCAGAAAAATCTGTAGACTTAAAAAACCGTCATTTTTAATAAATACAATTTAACAGTTTAATCTAAAAAATAACGGTTCTTTGAATTTCCACCCTAAGAGGGTGAAAATGGGTAAACTATGTTTTCGCGAATTCCTTAATATCTCTTAGTTCCGATAAGATATCGACTTGGTGTTTTCTTGCATAGGTATGCAATGCAAATGTCTAAAAACACATTTCAGGATTTTTCCCTAATCAACCCTTAAAGGTGCAAATCTGCATTCGGGGTGAATTATAGAAGCCGTTATATCTCCCGTGTTTGTTGAGTTAGAGCATACCTTTTTGACATGTAGATGTGTTTTTATAATCCCTTAAAAAGTGGTTGAAGGGTTTTTAAAATTTTACCCCTGAAAGGGTAAAATGGAAAGGGGTGGGTGGTTAAAATTATAATTTTTTTCGCTGTGGTTTTATTTCAGGATAAAATGAACTTTGGTTAAAACAATTTTTCGAATTTCTACCCCCTAAGGGGGTGAAAAGGGATAAACTATGTTTTGAATAATTCTTCAATATCTCTTAAACCCGATAAGATATCGACTTGGAATTTACTTGCAAATGTTTCCTATACATATGTCTGAAAACGTATTTTGGGAATTTTCCCTAATCCAACCCTAAAGGTGCGATTTTTCATTTGTGGTAAATTATAGAACCCATTGTATCTCCTGTGTCCGTTGAGTTAGAACACTATTTTTTTTAATTTTTAGAAATAAGTTTAATTTTTCTTTTTAATATTATTCTGATACAATGTATACCAATAAAAGATAAAGCACTGACTCAACAACACAGAGGCGTAGTAATCCTTGGTATCAGGAACTAGAAGTTTGGCAAGAAGAATGCTTTCGTTACGTAAGAAGTGCTAGGAAAGGAGTTTTCGAATTTCCCCCCTAAAGGGAAGAACAGGGTTAACATGTCTTCTCACGAATTCCTCAATTTCTCTAAGGCCCGATAATATATCCATTTTGTTTTTACTTAGAAATGTTACGAAGTTCCTAAAAACGTAATTTAGGATTGTGAACGAATCAACTCCTAAAGGTGCGAATTTGGGTTCAGGGGTGAATTATAGAACCTTTCATCTCTCCTATGCTTATTGAATCAGACCGTGGTTTTTGGGCATATGTGTTTTTTAGATCTTTAAAAAGTGGTTTAGAGTTTTTGTTTCGGAATTTCTTTCCTAAAGGAGTAAAAATGGGGTAAAAGTAAGAAGTTAAAGAAGAAGTTAAAGTTATTGCTTTTTTCGCTGTGAGTCCAATGTAGAATAAAATAGGAGGATTTCTGAAATTCCACCACCAAGTGGTAGAAACGGGTATCGTGCTATAATGCATGAATACAACATTTAATAAGGTACATTTTATTCTCGAAATACTAAAACTATAGTTTTATCTAACTATAAAAGGGGAATGACAGTTACATACACATATCCAGGGGATACGTGATGCATAAAAGAGTTATGGAAAACTTTTTTCAGAAGAATATTGTTTTCCTTTTATCTACAATATCGTTCTGCGGCGTTTGTTAGTTTAGGCGTTTTGCGTTTTGAGTGAGGGGGGAGGAGAACCCCCTTCATTTAGGATTTAGAAGAAAAAACAAACATTTGTAGTCCGTACGAAGAACAGATAACTAGTAGTTAATAAAATATCTTCTAACCAAACCTAGTTATTTAAAAGAAATGTCCAGAATTCATTTTCCTGTCGTTAAATGCAATTCTGTTTAATTTTGTAATACTTGTTGAACAATACAGATCGATCATTTTGTAAACACATTAGTTACAAAACGGAGCATAAATCAGAGGTCAAATCTTAGATCATCGTAGGATGGTCCATATAAAGCGCGGTACAGCTGTATTTTAGGCATGCATCATGCGTCAAACCACCAGTAAGTCATAGATTGTTATCATGTTTATTTAACCTAAGATGTATTTAAACTACCTATGTTACGCTAATGTACCCACATCACAATTTTTGCTTATTATTAAAATAAACAGAGAAAAAAGTAAGTCATATACAAAAGTACTTCAAACTGAGAGGGAACAATGATCTGCCGTATCCTGTTAAATGATGAATATACAGCCTAGATAAAACCAGGGCATACTGCTGGTAGTACCTATGGGACCGAAACGAGGGTATTCGCAAAAGAAATTACTGACAAATTATGAATACATCATAGAATACTGGGCATAACACTGGGAGACCACTAAACGTGGGGATAAGAAGAACGGGTATAACAGATATAGTAAAACAGCGTCACTCAAATGGAGTTGGGCCGGTCATAAAGCGAAAGGATACTAAAATTGCGGCGAAAAAGTAATCCGATTGAGGCCATGAAAGGCAAGAAGAAATGTAAGACTGCAAACGAGATTATTGAAAAAGCGCCAGAAAGGCCTATTTTCGAAGAGCAGATAGTGAACAGTTTAATAATATAATTTTCTTCTGATGTCCCCAAATGGTTTCTAAACCTTGCTTCCATGAAGAAGGCAGTAGGACTTTCACTAACCTCGACTGCGGGGGTGCTAATTTGGCAGTATTCCAAAACTCCATTGTATTCTAAACCTAAACTAAGGGCAACAAGTCGAAACGATGACCAGGGTTCCAGTTCAACAGGACCACGTCACCACCCACTAGGATTTTACCGCCCTGGGGCTCGGTGAGTAGCCGGTGTGGGCGGCTGCTGCAGAAGTAGCGAAAAGAGAGAGCAAACGTGGAAAACAAGTGCGTTGGTTGCAGAAAAGGTCACGACAGTGGGTGCAGACGCGAACCGTTACCGAGGCGATGCGCTTCGCCGGAAAACGGACGTAAAAGGAGACATTAATAGCATGTTGACGTATGTCACCGGCGATGCCTTCTGGAACTTCTTCGTCGCGGCCTGGTCCGTTTCGGGCTGCACGTTCCTGCTGCAGGTCCGCTGCATCGGTTATCGATAATCTGACAAACGCAAACAGCGGGCCGCCCCTGCTGGAAAGGGTTGTCGATACCAGTAATTATTCCAAAACTAAAGCCAAATAAATTACAGCCGTTAAGTGGGCGCTGAACACGAAAACTAATCGATACCCGGTGTGAGAACGTGTAGGACATTCTGGTGGAATTATTCCGAATCTTTGTTAATTCTGAGAAAATAGAAGCTCGTTTATTATCAATAACATTCGAATAACGTAAATTTGAAGTTTTTTTTTATTAAGAAGGGCTAATAGATAATATTAAGAGCAAGCAGTAGATAAAAACAAATACCTACGATTTAAAACTAATGTGGACAATTCCGAAGAATATATTATCTAATAAAGAAGCGGAACTTACAACCAGTGGCGGCTCGTAATAATTATATTTGGAAGACTCTTAATTTTTAACAATAACCGAGAAAAAAATGACTTACCTACATTCCATCGATGTTTTAATCTAAATATAACAATCATTTTTAATTTTAATAATCCAAAAAGCAACAGCATATGCACAGCACAAAATGCTTCGCATCCAAACATCCATTTGTTTTTCTTGTTAATGTCAACAAAGAAATTTAAGTTCCAACATTATTTTGCAGGTTGAAATATAATATCGGTGCAGTCGCGGTTTTTTTTTATTTTAGCCTGTTTAAGTAACGGTAGACTTTTAAAATTTATATTGACAATACGACTTAATTATGCTATTCTACGCCATTTTTTGTACAAAACTGTTTGAAACAAACGAAATCAACCAAGATAAATAAACACGCTCCAACTTAGTACAACAAGTACACAACAGTCTCCTTGCTGTATTGGCAGTAATTTTCAATGTCAAAGCTTGTACCAAATTTGAGAGAATAATGCCAACGACGCGGCGGCCGCCTTTGTCCTCAGATCGCATTACATATCGTGAGTGGGATACTTGTAAATATTACGATAAGCCCGCGAGTTTACGGCGGTCTCGTATTACATTGAAACGGCTATATCAACCATTCCGCATCGACATCGTTTTTACCCGTAATTCCCATGCAAGTGCGAAGCTTTGCTTCGCAGAGCCCACAGCAACTGCCAGCTGCTTAGTGCATATGATGCGATGACACAAAACTCATGTTATACTGACATACTTCTTGGATATTGTTTAGCATGTTTTAAGCGATATCGAATAGCCATTTTTTCTTTTCGAATGACAGATAGGCTGTTGATGGCTTGGAAGCGCAAAGCCCCTGAGTCCCTAAAAAGCAGTCGCCACTGCTTACAACCAGATAGAATTTAACAGAATTCTTTGTACGAACATGGTTGAAATAGCTATTTTGTTGTGCGTATTAATGATATTACACAAAATAAGTATGGCAGTAAAGGACGATTATTTGGGCATTGGAAATAGAAATGTAAATTTTCAAGAATTTTAATTAATAAATAGGGAGGAATTAAGAAGTAATAAAGGAAATTCAAACGAAAGTTCAATAGAAATCTTCAAAATAGCGTTTGGGGAAGTTGCTAGTCCCTCAATCAATGTACATAATTAATGGTTTATAAAAAGTTGATATTGTACCAGATGTAATTAAAAACACCATAATAATACATATGAGGAAAGTACCACGCACTCAAAGAGCTGAACAGCCGGCCCGTAAACACACCTTCTGCGTTAGATGATAGATAGATTAGATGATAAAATATTTGCAATTACTGGATTATGTAGTAGGAAATAATATTCTGACCAAGTATCAATCAATTTTCAGCAAAATTACACCTGTGGAGCTGCATTTGAGTACACATTGCAACGGTCTTCTTTGTGGGTATATAAAATAAATTATCTTTACGTTACTTTTCACATAAGCTTGCTCAAATCTTTACTCCTTCAACTGTCAAACTAAGATAGTCACGGTTATGTACTTCTTCATATTAATAAATTACCGTGTCGACCAACTACGTTCTGTTAAATAAATTTCAATACCCTTTACTCACGTTGAGACATGCATTTATAGTTGTTCTAGATTTTAAATTACTGTTTTCGTCTTTTCGTTCAATTTCTACATCGGTTATTTAGTTTTCTTAAATATAAAGTGTACGTTGAGAGTTCACTCAAACTTTCAACTCAACAGCTCTTAAGAATATCACGTCTCAACATATTTCAAATAATTATCAATTAGGCATTATCATTTTTTTTATTTATCAAAGATATAGGTAGTTCATCAGACGCATTTTTTTCTTATCTTCTATACAGATTGCGGCAGGCAACTAGGACCATAGCAAAAGCAAGCGGACCTTACGTGTGGCCGTAATTGTGTTTAACAAACGAACAATCAATGTACGATAGTGGTAGGTCGTTAGGATCATTATAAATACAAGGTATATATTCGATTTTTAAACTTTTTAAATACAATCACAGCCACATGTAAGGTCCCCTTGCTTTTGCTATGGTCCTAGTTGCCTGCTGCAATCTGTATACAACACTAGCCTAACCTTGTTAAAACGCTCGCTGATACCAGCGTTCAGCAATTAGGTAGTTCTTTATTCCAGCCAATTGATGGAACGTATATGTAAATTAAAATTAAGACAGTATTTTTATAGTAGGCGTAGCAGTAATTGAATTGGTTAGTTATTTACAGTTTGTATAGCAACTTTGCTGAAGTTTATATTGTTATTAATTAACTGAAAATACAGGATGGTTTCGGAAGGCGCACAATATGTGGACAATGCGTTCATGGTATCACAAAATCCCTAAAAACATAGATCGGTTTTGAGAACGATTGCAATTTAAAAACAAACACCTGTAAAACATTGTTCAAAAACAACTCTTACATAATACTCTTTCAGGTTGAGTTTAGTTCCAGATCGTTTGCTTTGGAACCAAACAAAATTAATACGGGTATTTTTTGAAATCCCCTGGATGTAGACAACTTAGACTTAGGTAACAAGAAACGCTTAAGGGGAAATGACGTTTTACAATTAAAACATTTGATTTCGTGTCGCATATTCACGTACCTAAGGTACTCTTCTATCGCTGTCTGTAGACATAGGTACTGCCATCATGAGTTTTTGACTCTGACTGAGGCTATTTAATCTCGAATATATATATATCAACTAGATATAACAAATGACAAGTTGGACAATTTGATGGAATCACTGCATAAATAAGTTCCACTCAAAAAAATTACGTTTAATTACATAAAAATCCGTAAAGGGCTTTACTCAGAACTTCCCTCGCAAGTGGCAATTGTGACACTCAACAATTTAAAAAATCAGATGAAACTAGAAGTAAAAATATCTTAAGCTACCTAATAACACTGAGACAGGAACAGGAAACAGTTGGTAATGCGAATTACATTAATTATCAAATAAAAGAGCATACCGGCGGTAGGGCGCAAACTTGGCTTGTCTGGGCAGTAGACCGACCGTTCATCGCACACTACCACGCTAGACCCTTCAGATAGCTACAATGCAGCTGTATTAAACATAAGGCACTTATTTGTAGCTCTTTTTTTCTCTTACAATATTTATCCTGTATCTGTTGGGTTCCATTTTCGTAAAGGGTATAACCTAAGCTGTGAAAATTATTACATTTATCTAATTCTCAGTTAAGGCAAAAATAAACACATTTTTTAAAGTGCTCACCCTGTATATGTTGGCTACAAAATATGTTCTTTTTCGTCCAGAGTAGTAGTAGTAGTATTTGTGGGGAGACTCATGTCAAGCAAGTAGGCCTTCACAGGCCCCTTTTGCCAACCCCGTGAACAAAGTCTAGATACGCAGAGTACCAGGTACCTTAGTCCTACTGAGAATTTTGCCGAAACTAAGGAGTTCCAACCCTAGCAAGGGATCTTGTACATGCTACACATCGTAGTAACATGGGACCCACGGCTTTACATCACTTCCGAATGATAGCATTCTGTAAAAGTTTTCATCCGCATTTTTTTATTTTTTAAAAACCTCACCGGGATCGGAGATCGAACAAGAGTAAAAACCTGAGCTTTGTACAAAATATTACTTTCAGTTAAGTTAATAGTTCTTGAGTTAAAGCAAAAATAGGCAACACTTTATTTTTAAGAAGCTCCCCTGTATATATTTTACCGATTTTTTTTGTCGATTTTATGCCAAGAAGGCATGCAAAATATCTTCATCCTCCGACAAATATTTTTTGCGTTATACCGGCAACAGACAGACAGACAGATAGACAGGCAGACCGACAGATGATATCTAATCCGCGTTTAATAAATTTGAAATGCCTGATTCAATAATATCATTATTATTTTTTTGTTGGCTTAGGACCTCGTGGACCAAACTTTTTCTCTAGTGGGTAATATCCACATAACACTACTTCTACAGTAAATAACAATTACCTGGTGAATAATGGGATTCGTATTTATCACTGAAAAAAAGTATCATAAGAGTGTACACGTTTCAAAAAGAACATGGGCAAGAGAGCTAGCTACATTTTCGATCTGTTGGATATTCCCAAGTTTAAATGTAGAATCGCTGAGGGTATAAGTGAAAGGAATGACATTTTGTATAAAAATCGTTTTGACGAAAATTGTTTGTGTAAACAATAAAATGTATTTAATAATATCTGAAAAATAAAGCAATGTATAGTGCAAGACATATTCTTATATCTTTATAGCTGTGTGTCGTACATAATCTTTTCAGCCAAAAAAATCGTCTTGCAAAGTCCTGTGTACGTTTTACGCAGTTCCCGGATTGAGCATTCCATTTCGGAAATTCAGCATCCGAGTCGTAACTTATACATCTGTTAAATTTGAAATAGATTTTAGAATATGCACCCCCAGCTGGTCCAAAAAGTCGCAGTCTACCTATAGCCTTAGATTTACAATCAGCAATGGAACAACATATTGTCATTTTCGAAAATCCAAATTGTCAACTGTGACTAGTGCTGTTAGTTCAAGGTCTAAAAAACATTGCCAGTGTCAAACACATATTCTGATAACGTTACTTGTGTCGACAGACAGTGATAAGTTTCTTACACAAACATAAGCGGTAGTTTCAAACAATTATAAAATATTTGAAGAAAAAAATGCTTCTTATCTAGCTCGCACTTTTCTTAGATGTATTTAGATGTCTTGAGAGAACTTAGCTTCTATTACTTTTAATGATAACATAATTGGTTAAATGCAGAATCCGAGGCCAATTCAACATTACGTATGTATGTATGTATGGATGGATGGATCTATTTACTAGAGGAACACGGTAATAATTAATATAGACAATACCAGTGTAATTGGTCTCAGTTTCTGCATGATTCCCACAGTTATAGTTACGACATCGACTCTCTTTTAAAGTGTAAAATTAACAAACCATAACCTGTATGAATGGCACCGACAGTGAGCGAAATAATAACCTGTGTGATCGACTTTCACAGATCTTCACACTGACGGACTGCATTTTTTATTGTTGCGTGATATTTCAGTGTGCTATTGTGGTTGTTGTTCAGTTCACGTTTTATATTATGTAGTATAAAATTTTAAAAAACACGTATTTTATTTCCTCAAGTATATGAATAGTTTTCGTCAGGTTCAACAGTGTCATTAAATTATATTTTTGAAAGGATTTCAACTATGGCCAGAAAAGACAATAATCTAAGGTGCTTATCCGCCCTCACCAACGTTAATGAAGCGGCTGTTCGGAGGGTATCATACCTCCTCGCTCAGATGATTAGGGGATTCATCATGCTGTTTTATATCGAAAGAAATATACAAAATTTTAAAGATAAGCAATGTGTGGTTATCATAACAGACCATACATTGATAGTAATGTTATTTTGGAAGCTACTCTTGATCATGGCATGGCCGCGAACAATAATGAATAGATTTAAATACAAAAGCTAAAACGGAACAGTTAAATCCCACGCCTTGTACTCTTTACATATATTTTCTTATGTGATAAACTTAACCATATTGTATTTTAGAATTATAAATGTTCTGAAAGACGACCATAGGTGATGAAAGCATTGTTAATATAAATTTGTGTTTGTGCCGCGATATATGCAACGTTATAGCAGACAGCGGGTTGCTGGGAGGTTTAACTTATGCAAATTTAACAAAGAAGGCAGTCGCGAGCCGCTCAAAATTGAAGGCGGACCTGCGGGCGACTCCTGCCCAAGTGCATTGTCCATGTCGCCTTGTGGCAAAATAATTAGAAGCGGCGTAAATCCTGAATAAGTGCAGCGAGCCAATGTTTCTATAGTGCAGCAAACAAGGGTTTACTAGGTGTACAATATTGTGTTATATTCAAAGCGTCCATTTGAAGACGCTAATTTGCACCGCATCGAAAAGTGCCATTGCCACGAGTTGTAACGTCATTCAGACAGGCGCCGCCCAAGCTAGCAATCGGAGGCTCATCAGCGTGTCAGGATATTTTTAACAGTGCGGTACCGCGCGCCAGTGGCGGCGTGGACCTGGATCGCTTGCAACTAGTGCGACTTATGAACTCACTGTTTGCTTCAGGGTGGTCTGAACATTGCGCTGTAATTACGCGAATGAGCGTTCCCCTTCTGGTGGGCTTTTGTGTAATTTGTCCATTGTAAAATTGTCAGCGCGCTTTGCTACTTGACAAGCGTTTGAAAATCAGCTGTGTAATGCTATTCACTAACCCCATTTAATGTTTAAAGCTTGTACAGATAAATGTAGATTCACCCCTTTTGAGATGCCTAAAGAACAATAGACCCATTTGTTGTGAACAGGCCCGCTGTGTTTTCTTTTTGTCAACTGTTGGGTTTCAGCTTAAGCAATAGTACTGTTGTCGCCCGTCGCCCGATTGGCGACTGGTATATGACTGATGTAAAGCGGATCCTGGACAAATTTTGTGAGCGTCAAGGTAGGTTAGAGCGCTCCAGCTGCCGTCTCCGGCAAGCCCCAAAGTTACACACTTTCCAATCCCGTTTGGCTTTCGGGTTTCTGTCAGACGTAAGTTTCCTTCTGAGACCCGTGATACCCTCTTATTTTCCAACGTCGTCACGTTTGTCCCTACGGCGTCTCGTTCGTAGAACCACGCCCATCTCCCTGAGCGTATTCATCCAAGGCTATTAGTCTGTTCTCGAGAATGTTAGGGCAAGTGGTAACATTTCCCGGACGTGATAAGTCTTGTGGCACCCTCGTACCCCGGGGTGTCGTAAAAACATTTTATACCGTAACAAGCGTCGTGTCAGCCACGAGCAAGTGTTGCGAAGACGCCCCAAGCCCAAGGATATACAGCAGAGTTCCAGGTTAAATGTTTTTCGGTCAGCTTGCTACAGTTGCTTTCAATTGCTAGCGTTTTCAAGGGCCAAAACATGTGTTCCATCAACGAATGTGTGTGGCTTGAACGTAAATTTAAACAGGGCCGGCTTCAATAGGTATCGGCTCCCGGAAATTTTGACATTACAGTTTTATTAGACATTTATTTTAACGGCATTTATTATTAAATGTGATGTACGTGTCAAGTAGCCTCAGCTATCTTGCACGTAGACTTTACTAGGAGCTAATTTTAGTTCTTGATTTCCTTTAATTTGATTTGTGTCATTTTTATTTGATTTGTGTTTTCTTTGGTTTGATCTGTGTTCTTTGCGTTTTTATGTGTTTATTTATGTTTTAAAATCATTAGCTTGATGTAAGCAAATTGGCTGCTGTCTTTGTGCACTATTTAAAGTCAGTTTCAGTTCGACGACACTTCCCAGGGGAACCAGATTCCTGTTTCGGTGAATAGTAATCTTTCATAAGCCAGCAACTGAGAGATTAAGAGTTTTATGTTCACTGGGCTAGCCAACCCGACAAAACGAGTAAATTATTATTAAAATATAAGGCATACGAGAGTTTTGTTCAAAGTCAAAGTAATGAGTAAGGGCGGAAACCCAATAAACTGTTACAAAGCTAATGATACAGTTTGCATTGCAATTCTAACAGAAATGCAGCGCATTATTGCTTTTCCCATTTAACCGTTTCTCTATCTGCTATAATTACGAGGTGCATTCTAGTTCGAAGGACTATTTATTTTGTCTCGAGAATGGGAACAGATGGAAACATTTCGAATGACGCAAACATTCGTTGAGGATGAGCGAGACAGATAGCAGCTCCGTCCTGCTCAGAGAATCCTTGTAGCGGCAGCTGGAGTTAGAAACGCCCTCGGTAGAAGAACAGTGTGTAAAGTGTAATCATAAATTTTCTCCACCTGATTTGAATAACATCCATCGAAATTAATCGTCAGTTGAGTGAGATATGCGATAATGGCATCATGGGTGTGAAAAATGTGAGTCGCGTGAGAAGAAACTGAATGAGCCGCGGTCACGTATCAGCTGGTCCGACAACCTAATTGCGCGAGTGGCACAAATGGTTACGAAGGACCGCCTCCAAAGCCGGCATTACCATATGACCAACGCACCCTATCCTTCATGAAGGCCTGAAAATGTGAAAATTTTCATCCACATGGGCTCGGCGAATGCTGACCAACGAAAAAAGGCTGCACGCGTGGCAATCTTGATACGTGATGACGACTTGAACGTTTCGTTCCATCAATTATTACAATGGATGAGACATGGCTGTCGTATTTGACTAAGTAAACGGCAGTAAAAACAATGGAAGTACACGAACTCACTGCCACTACAGTGACGGTTGCGTCCTACAAAGTGTCTTCCAGCAATGCAATAAAAACGGCCAGAAAAAGGGGCAGGTGTGCTCTTCCATGAAGACAACGCTCCTGCTCATCGGCCGGCTACTCTTCAGTTTCCGCATTACAACAACTTCGAAGTGATTCCGCATGCTCCCTACTTTTAATGACGCTGGAAGAGACTCTCTATGGTCGATCCTTTTCCAGGCATGCCGCTCTTACATCAACGACTTTCCAGTGAACCAAACAGATTCCTAAATAATCGTTCGTAACGACCATAAAATCATAGCGTCGACGTTCTAAAAAATTGTACGCGTACAGTTGTACGTAGTTGTTCATACAAACAAATAGAAGACTTTAGACCTTGAATGAAACTTGTATACCTTGATATACCATTCGTCACTTCTCTATAAACCAAAAAAACCTACAATAAAAATATTTAAAAATACGTAGGATAGGTAGATTGTAACAACTCAAATTGTAAACAATATTTAAACCTCACATTAATTATCTGATTTGCACAAAAACGATTGATAAATCAAATTCCGTTCTGAAATATTCGGAGTAAATACCACAGAGCAAATAAAAACTTCAAAATATTTAAAAAACGCTGAGGGCTGCAATACAAAACCCGCAAAATCATTACTGAATTATATTTCATTTAGAAGTAAAGAGGCCGAATACCGTATTCGTTGCTTTAGAAGTTCGATTTGAACACCAAATAAAATTTAACTAACAAACGATTAAATACTTGATGAGTGACACACCGTGAAAGTTTTTGGGAGACATTTTGTGATCAACCGGATACGGCGAATAGTGAAATTATCTAGATCAGAACTTTGAGCTTCGTCTCTAAAGATTCCTGTATAATACAAACAAGAGTTGCGCAATTATTCACAGCCTCTCGGGGATTTTCCTAATAAATTATTCCCAATAGATGGAACAGATATATGAAGATGAATATAGTAATCGTCCTAGGATTACGGTCCCAGTTAACTAGGACTAATATATTCTTAGAAGAAGAACGGGAGAGATTATTACAAAATGTGATTTTTGGGGAATTTGCTGCGACTTTCAGAATATATTTTTAAGGATATAAAATCCATAGCTTCTATTTACACAATATTAGCTACACATGGCTCAATGATTATGTTACTAATTCCTGTCATTATAGAAATTACCAATATCATTATTGCAAATTTCACGGATGTAACTATTTTAATATTATGCAATCACCGTGAAGCATTTAACTTCATCTGCATTTACAGTTTCACAATTTAGACTTGGCAAATAATAAATAATATGGCGTGTTAATAAAGCACGAAACAATCAAGAAGTTTCAGAAATCAATGTGAACATAAAGCATTTAAAAAAATATTTGGTCCTTCGAGCCGGCTTTCCTAGGATATATAATCATCTAAAAGACTTGTATAAAAGCCGTGCTTCTCGTCAACACCTAACTCTAGCCTAAAAAATCTTGACCCTTATCTACGGAGCCGGAAACCTTTAAACCCCTCGCGAAATTAGTCCAATTTCGTGCCCGACATTAGTTCGCCGTAACGACTCGGTCTAGCGTGTTGCACAAATGTCGGAGGTTCCACGTTCAGCCACCGAAGTTGGCCCCGATTCGACTGCTGGAAATTACGGTTTAAATTCCGAACTAACCTTTCAACTCTAGATTAATCTCCTCGGCCGCGAGAATTTTCGCGTCTAATTGATCTTGCGTTGGGCCACGTGCTCGGCGGATAGTTTGCAGCTACTCTGCGTGGAAATCGAAATTATTAATTACGCGCGGTTAGTATAATTGTGCATTGCCGATTTGATAATTAATAGATTAACAGCAAGGTGTGATGCCGTAACTCTTCTTGGAAATTTTGAAAGCAGAAAGCGTAACATTGAAATGGTGCTGTGTATTCCTGTGTATTTACGAGAATAATTTCAATTTTGCAATCCGTCATGTTCGACGAGTAATGAAATGTAACTTCATGTTCTTCTGTCGTACAAGTACCCCATGTTCGATGGGGGATGATGGGAATCCTTGTTACTATTAAACCTGGAACTTTTTCAGAGAGCTGATGATGGGGAAAACATAATTGGCCGCTTCCAGCCTACTTCAAGTGTGAAAATATTCGTTTGTTTATTTGATGGCTGGTTAAATGGCGCCCATTAGTGCAACCTTTTCACAACGACGTCATCATTCATTATACAAATAAAGATAAGGTTCGCTTTGTTAATTAACACCGCAATCGGAAAACATCGATAATCAAATTGGCCTTGATAAGTTTATTAACCGATGTGGGCTTCACTATGACAAAAAATTAAAATGCGGTAATTTTTATTGAACTCCTATTACCATGGACGCTTTTGATTACTAGACGCTAATCAATATAATAGATTCGTTTAGCAACAAAGGATTAATTTCTATATCACTGCATCATAGCAACGTCCACGTTAGAGAATTTTATAAAATTATAGAATTAGAAAAACAATGAAACAAAAGTGGGGATGTCTGGTGTTTGCCCAGCATACTTATTTTTTGAGCTTTTTTTACGAAACGAATATTAACTAAACGTTCAAAAAACATAATTATACAATATGAGTTAGACAATACGTATCGCTCGAATAGCAACACTAAAATGGCTTCACAAAAAACTTCTAGGTTCGCAGCGTATTCGTTATTTGTTGATCCTTGTTTGATTCGGTATTTGTTGATCCTTGTTTGATTCGGTAGATAGATTTGTAGATAGTGGTGGTGACACTTGTACAAAATTTCTTGCTGTACACGTTCCATGTTTGTATTTAGCACTTTTAAGTAGGACATGTCAACAGAGTCCTTTCTTGCTTACTATTTAACGAATTCACTGTAAATCGTTACTCACACACATACACTACAGAAAATTGCAAAATTCTTTCTAACGATCCGAAATCGATCCGCATGAATTTTTCGCTGCTTTAGCTACTCATCTACAAATTCTAGCCGCTTGCGCGCTCTACAACCGTCCTATTTGATTTCGTAAGCGTTGAATATAAAAATCTATGTACTTTTGGCACAATTGGAGATTAGAGTCATCTTCGTCTGCCGCATTCGTTGCTTACGGATTTCATGTGCTTCTAATTTTCGCTTCGAAAGCCGCTTGACATACTCGTGCCATGTACGGGCCCATCCGTTGTGGTAGCGCCCTTTGCGAAACGCAATAACCATAGGTCGCGTAATACCTCAGGTATCCTGTGTGGGCTGATTTTCGGTAATTGTTTCAAGTTTCATCCATTCTCTTCCGTTTTCTTCGTTTGTTATATAACCTTCCTCGCTGTGCATTGACGTCCAGCATTTCCTTGATTCTCCTTAATTTACCGTTCGAGATAGCTGTATGTGCCCTCTGGCGAGGGATTGGACACTTGCAATCTACACATTGCCCAGGTAAGGATTTTCTGATTTTGGTCACTTAGTGAAGCGTTTCGCATGTCCCGACTGGAAATTCCAGAGCTCGCCGACTTACGCCGACAGCGTTAATCGCGGACTTTGAACATTTCTCCTTTTTTGCGTCGGGATTTTATTGTCGACAGACTATAGTTCGTCACTTACTTTATTATGCGCCGTCCAAATATTTAAATTCTACGTAATATTATCAATTATAGTAGTAAACGGCTCGACTTTATAACTTCTACTTGCACTACTTCTATATGTACATTTTTAACTATCATAGCACGTAACTACTTTTGTAACCTGTTTTACCTGCAATAGCAACGAGTACGTACTTGTTATAATACGAAGAATAACTTTCCATTTCCAATAATTTGTGTATTATTTGAAGCAAAAATTGAATTAAATATGGAGTTGTGTGGCCAACCATATGATGTAATGCACAACATGAGTTCAACAATTCCAAAATTAACTAGACCACAAATTCAAATAAACACCCGTTTTAATTAGTGTGTATGTGAAATCATCGCGCCCGACAAAGTCTTATCAATACCATTAGGTGTGCAGCGAATTAATCCGTAGCTTTGTTAGCGCAAATTTAAATCAATTTCTTAATATTGGTGTCCTGTGCTGTTCGTACATTCAAGTTTTATGTTATGAATAATTCTTACTTCAGGGTCCGTTTTGCATCTGAAGGCACAGGGTAGATCTTAATTCGTTAGTGATTGCTTTGCTTAGCTTAACTGATACCCCAAACTGTAGTATTCGCAATGTTTTCATTGTGCTGATGCTGTTCGTGTTACCTGTGTATTACGCCCTCGCTATCCCCCGGGTGTTATGTGGGTATTACTAGAAATAAACGCATTATTACTTGCTACTAGCCGATGTTATTTTTTTGTGTTCTTCGGGTATTCGTTACTTGTTACTTCTTTCCTGAGTAAGTTGTTGAACATAGCGCTCTTATCGATTAACTCATCGTTGCTAGCGGTAATTACTGTATTAAATAAGTACCTCCTATTACACCGCCTCCGTTGAATGATTTTTGTACTAATTAGTTCATGCAGATACGAATTTTGTGGGTCCCCAGACTTCAGTTTCTAAAATACAGTGAACACATTTTCACGCACTTCAGGTGTTACATGTGAAAACATTTCATTTTGGGCGTACATGATACACGTATGACCTTTTTACACAGTTCTTGCGAAGGACTAGTGCAGTTTGTTTCAGGGATGAATTTCCTAACGCTATTTGCGTATTTGGAATATTATCTTCTACTATCAAGGAGAAACAGATCCAAACGCAATTTTAGATCATTTCCGTGATTGTTTCATACTTATATCACGCCAAGAAAAATATTTCTGGGACGATCTGTATATGGTTTTCTGTTCTACAGTATTTACCAATGTTTCTTTTCTACCATAGATTTTTTGCAACTTCTACCCCTTATGCTTTTTGAGGTTATAATCGTCTTTTTTCACCACTTTTTCCACCAACGTAATCTTTATCCTTATTAGTCATTCGCTAATACTTAGGCCCGTTTCACATACAACTGACGATCAGTCCTAATGATCGGTCTGGATTATCCCTATATCCCTGTTGTGCCTGCGTCTCTGCATGAGTCTCTGCGCCACCCTTTCATCGGCAACGATCGGGTGCACTTCGTCCGTGATCGGCCGTCGTGTTGAGTGTCCTTTATGGAGGATATGTACCCCTTGTAGGCAAGTAGTTATACCGTCTGACTTACATTCGGATTTCGCAGGTTCGTATCCCACTGACTGCAATTTTTTTCGTTGCGAATTAATGTAATTGGTATTGCGAAGTGTTTCCTTTTGCTGCTCCAGCATTATTAGCAACATTAAGATATTTTTACCTTTTTGTACGTAATCTTGAACACTTTCAATATTAAAGATGATTAAATGTCTACTACTCGGAGTCCTTCCATAGGTATCTGGTAAACAACAAAGTTTGTTGATTTAATCCGTAATAATGCAATTTGGATATTAACAGATAATGATCTATAAGATTTATTAAAATCCAACAATGTCATGTAAGTTACTTCGGATTTATCCATACTAGTAGCTATTTCTGTAGTTACCTTGATTAATGCAGTTGCAGTGCTGTGATTTGATCGGACTGCAGACTGAATAACAAGCAAAGGTGCATTTTTATGAATACGCAGTAAAAGGCAATCATTCGCAACTCTTTCTCCAGCACTCTTTTGAGAAAGCGTACAGAATGGTGATATCTTTAGGTGAACTAACTTGATGTAGTAGGTTTATTGTAGCTGTTTTCCATACGATAGACACAGTGCAACGTCAATTCATTTATACAAAACAGCAGAATTTCCAGTATCATATTGAAGTAGCATTTAATCTCAACTTTACAATTACCATTACTAGTATTTAATTAATTTTAACCTTTTGCTTGTTATTTAGAAAAGACTCGTTTTATTAAGTATTCAATTATTTTAAATTCCGGTTTAGTGGATACATACAGTAAGCTGTTTCCACAACACATACATAGCCTCATCTCCTTGTACCCGAAGCTGTCAATGTAGTTGTTTCATTTATTAATCAAGTTTTTCCAAATCATCCTGTCCATTGCCATCAGTGTTGCTTCGTTCCAAATTTCTCTTTTTCCTTGCAGGGTTTCTCGGACGGTGTCATTCCAGGATCATTAGGGTCTCTCTTTTCGTATTTTACCTGCTGGCTTAATTTGCCACATCTTGATCTGTCTGTGTTTTCAGTTTCCTTTGTAAAGCTCTTACATTTAGCACTTTTCTTACTCTACCTGATATTCTTACCCCTTTGATCGTTTTTTAAAACTCCGTTTAAGCAGCCAGTAATCAGTTTTCAGCTCCACAAGGAATTGATCAGGAAATAGTTTTATATACTAACAGTTTTTTGCGGAAGGATACTTTTGCTTCCTTATTTTTTAGAAATCTACAGAACGGTTTTATCTATCTCGATTCTTTTTGGGTTCTTAAAATACTTCAGTGTAATCAATTTGGTAACACATTTATTAGGGTTAAGTTCTATACGTATTACATCTACTAAAGGCTGTCCGTAATTCATTTGTGGCTTGCTGAAGATGTCCGATAGCTTTAATCAAATCCCTGCATTTAAAAAATAAGGTGGTATTGTCGGCATACATTCTCGGGAACTGTTATAAACAAGAATGTCGTCAACATAAATATTAAAAAGCAAAGACCCGAACACATAACCCTGTGGCACATCTGCTATAATTGATGCAACTTTTGATAGCGTTGAATTCAGTCGACTAGTAACTATTGCCTATAAATAACTTTATAGCAGATTCTTAAATCTGGAGGAAGAAGCGCGTACCCCCACGAAAGAGCAACATCCGGCGACAATCTGACCGTCATATGTCAGCAAGAGGTTCGCTAGAAGTCGACAAGAGTCGCAAGACTATAACAAGTTCTAGCGACGAAATGTTCGAACTCGCACAATTAATGCGAGCACTGCAGCAGTGTCGAGTTGAAGTCGAAACACTCCCGACAACGCAAAAGTGGACAAAAAAGAAGGCGCTAGCGCAGTTGGTCAACGATAATCCACTCTCAGACACATTGGCATGTTGGGCGCATCCAAAGAATGGGAAATTCCAAACCATTCAACATACGAGCCGAGGGTCGTAAATCTTTCAGCTTACGCAATGGCGCAAGAATAAAATATACACGCGATCGGAGCGAGAATCAGACGATTACTTTTACGGTCATCACCGAGCGCTAACAAGAAGTCCGAGATTGACTGTTAGCACGGCAGTTGAATTCGCGGAGTATATTCTTATGTACTTATTTATTGCATTGTATATGTTGAAAGTTAATGAAGTTGCATTAAATAGGTGTTGATATCCACACGTATTTCTTGTGTCTATCTATGCGAGTGTAAACAACAACTAAACTATTTATAGAATCGGTATGTAATAATTTTTGGATTATAGTTTATGACATCATAGCTAAGTTCATAATAGGTTAGCATATGATGTAGTTCGTTGGTAAAACTATATTTCCATTTTCATTTATTTGGTACCTCCTAAAGTCGACAAATTTTAAGACTCGGATGATAAAACTAGAAGCAGTGAATACATCAATACGAATACAGCAACAAACTGAGCCAGCATTTCACTTATACAGCAATTATCGCACACAAATGTATTCTGCAGACGTCGCACTAATGCATCTCGAAAGCCGGATGGAGCAGGTACGAGTGTTTCCGCATCCCCGGTTTCCTTTGCAACCCCTAAACGTAAAGCCTTCCTTAAGGATTTTATTAATTTCGCACTAATAGCCCGCAGCCCGCCCGACTGCCGCGACCGAATATAAATAAAGTTAAGGAGCCGAAGGAAAGACCTCTCACAACCTGCGTAACATACTCGGCTCCACGCTGGTTTTCTTTATTTGCGCGGATCCGAGGGGCTTAAATTTTGCATAAAGGGATACAAATGTAAGCGGGAGCTTTGAAATTCATACTCCACTCGGGGCACTAAAAATACGGCCACAAATGGAAAGATTTATTCCGGTAGATACTTTAAATTTTAGCAGTCATCTAAGGGGTTTAAATTTAAAATATCGGCTCTCTTGCTTCGCGGGGAGGGACTGTTTATAAAAACGGGTATAAGGGAGCTAATTGCGGACAATTAATCAGCTATGTTCGGGTTCCTCTTTGTTCGACTTTCTGGTTACATACGCCGCGCCGGCTCGGAATATACAGAGTCACAATTTAAATGCACTGCACATCGCTGGCGAACTAACGCTCGTTGCCGCTCAATTTTAGGTAAATAGTTAGTAATTATGTATTACATTCCTGATAAATCAACCAGTAGTGAAACTTTGGTTGAGTTTGTGATCAAATGAACGCTTCCGGTGTTTATACAAAAATATACAGGGTGTATGATGTGCGAGTCTCAGCATTGCTACCTATTTCAAAAATTAGCAGATACACGAATCAGCTTAAATATCCCTATCTATAAAAATATGTTTGCTTGTTTCTCTGCGTGAGTCACGTTTTCATCGGCACTGATCATCCACGATCGTCCCCGCGTCCTTTGTAAGACAGCCATAAGCAAGTACAATATGTGCGCGGTCGTGAGCGTTCGGGTAAAGCGTCTGACTAGCAATCGGATTCCGCATGGGAGCCCGGATTCGTATCACACCGGCAGCATTTTCTTTTTGCAAATTGATGTAATTCGCATTACAAAGTGTGCCCTTTTCCCGTTTCAGGATTATTAGCAACGTTAAGATATTTTTTTCCTATTTGGTACACAATTTTGAACACTTGCTCTCTTTTATTAAAGATGTTAAAACATTTTCTTTCTCTGTAACTTTTTTATTTACAATTCAGTTTTAAAAATTCACATTTTTTAAATTAAAGTAAGTCCACCTATGTGGTGGGCTCAAAATCGAGTGTTCACTAAACTCGTGCAATTGTCAATGTCAAAGTTTACGAAAATGTCCTGTGTACTAATAAATTCATTTTTTTTTCTGGATTGTACTTCAAAACCTAGTCAAAAAAGTTAATAATAAAAATTACAGGTTACTTTAAGAAGGAATTAGATAATTAGTTAGCTCCTTTAAGAAAAGCTAAATATAGGTCAAGTTCGATCAGTCTTGGAGAAAAAGAGATTTTGTATCGATAATTCACAAGTACCTCAAGCTGACAATAAGAGTTTTACAGTATCTTCTCACGTTGAATACGAAGGAACTACTTCCTTTCGTTTCTGTCATCAAAAAATTTGTTAAGATTATTGATAAACGCTAATAATGTTCCTGTTAGTGCTACGCATAAACTTATACGACAAGAGTTTTCGCTGTTAATACTGTAAACAACAACAGAAACAGAATGTTTGCACCAATGATAAAACTGAAGATTTTTAATTTTTATTCAATGCTTTAAAAACTTGTGTTGAAAATATATTTGATTCGGCATTTAACTTAACTGTTCTTGTATATGATGTTGTTACGTGCATTCAAAATGTTTTTAAACGTAGATTATAACGGTTTAATAGTAGATTATGCAATAAGGGAGAGAAATTGCACTGAAGCAAAATATCATTCTCTCCGAGTTGCATATACTATTTTTTTCACGTTGCAGGAAGATTAAAAACGAAAAACCCGTTTTTTAAACGATTTTTGTCTGTATGGCGATATTTTTCTAATGGCTACAAATTGTGGTAGCTTTCAAAGCTCATTTCTTTCAAATAAGCGATGCTGTGCTTTTGGAATTAGGTTATTTTAAGCACATGTGTGTGGAGCAGGTTGCCTAGATTCATTTTGGTATATTTTTCAAAAAGTTCAAGTTAGCACTCCGTGTTGTTGTTTTTGCCTTTTCAGAGTTCAGCGAATTTTCCCGTGCTCTTTCATCAAAATGGCCCGTCTTCCTTTTGCCATACCAAAGACGTGGATCTGGACTTAAAAAAGGCCTTCACTCCCTTAATTGATGAATTCTGATTGGTTATTACACCCCTTTTCCGTTATGCGTTGTCTATGAATTCCCCAGCAATCGTTAAGGTCTACCAACATCTAAGGTATCCGATAAAACCAATATTTCTCGTGGTTTAACGTAGGAAAATTCATTTCTAGGCCTCTTCTAGGTTCCATTGGCGTTCTTTCACACTTGTAACGCCACTGTGTTTGGGCAATCTCCGAGAAATCCTGTCGTGGTTTCGCGGACAACCAAGGAAGCATATTCCAGAACCTTATCTGTAGCCGCATGCTGAAGAGACGGCTGCCTGTGGTGAATCAATTCCCGGCGTGATTGGGGTTTTCAGTGACTTTCCGTTCTGAGGATTTACAGGAGGTCAGCTATCGAGTACCCGACGTCGCACTTCCAACCCCGAAGCGCCTCTTTGCGTTCGCTATCCAATTATATCCAGTCAGAAGGAGCGCAGAAGTCACAGTAGATACTAAGCGTGTTTATTTCAGTTAAAATGTTCAGGAGCCCAAAAGTCACGGAAAACACTCAGTGCGTTTGTCTTAAATTCAGAGCGACCATTCGTTTGTTGTTCGCGAAGGTTTCTGAACAACCTCCTCTTGCTTATCCATTTAATTATTCTGTGTACTTAAGAATTCCTATAGCACGGTTTTTAATTGTCAAAATAGTACACGGTTTCATTTTCTTCATAGCGCACCATGCCGTCCAGCAAAAGCTTGTTTCTATGAAACACCAAAGTTATTTAATTATAAGCGTTGCATAATGTGATTTACTTTAGGGATTAGTTTATTTTACGCGCCTAAAAAGCTGCAACTCAGTCAAGGTTGATTTTGCTGTTCGGTTTCAGCGCATATTTAATCAATTCCTTGGTTTGCTTACCTAATTTCCACTTAATAATTTAATAATACATTTCTGGGTCGTTATAATATAACGAATTCCGTGTAATTTTTGTATATTAATAATTTACATTTTGGTTTACTTTAAATACAGTGTTGGGCAAAAGTATGGAAACACTTAACATATCTCCTATAATGTTGAAGGGATTCCTATGAAATTTAGTATGTATATAGTATTCGTTATTCTAAGTAAAATGGAAGTATCCATATTGTAACATGACTGTGGGTTTAAGCGGAAGTTGCACACAACTTGAAATTTTTAAATGCAACACCCTGTATATTGTTTAGTATTCGGATAGAGGATTTGATTTCGAATTTTAAAATATTAGTTTTGTACAATTATTGATCTTTTCTATTTCACATAAATTCAAATAAAATTGTAGAAGGTATAAACTATCATTTTAATCTAATATTTTGTTGTAACTATTGTGAGTGCGACGTTTATTTTATTCTAACTTTTATATTATTTTTATCAGCTGTAATTGTGACATTGTTTATGTCTGTGCATTGCTCTTTTGGCAAAAATAGATCAAAACAAACTAAATAATGAGCGATAGTTCTACGATTTCCTAGCAATGCCCTTTCCGTTTTCAAACCGCTAGTCAATTCTAAGCGAAAGCGAAGCGCGGAAGCTAAAAATTCGCATTATAAGATTCGTTACATTATAAACCGAAGTTCTCGTGCTATAGACCTATATGTTGGAATTCCTGTACACTTCAATTCGCGTAATAGCCGTCAGCCAGCATCCAGATAAAGGTTTCAGGTTTCCCTCGCTAGGTTATCGCGAAAAGTGGTTGTCGAATGCGTCTTCAAGCAAAGACTTGATTGTGACCAAAATTGTCGAATACTAACAACCACTATAAAAAAGATGAAAAATCTAGCATGTGACAACTGACTTATCCAGCACACCGTAAGTAAAGATGCATTCGATTTTCTCAACAATCTACATAGAAGTGTGACTGCAAATCGTAAATAAAACACTACAATAAGAACCGGCCTATACACAAGAGACATTTCTAAAATGTATCTTTCAACGTCCTAGAAACGGTTCGACTACGAGGGGCGACGCAAAAAGGAACTTGAAGATGCACAATCATATAGGCTGCGATCATAAGAAGCCACAAGAGCTGTAAAGACACTGTCCAAAGACTGCAGGTGATGTGTACTCGCACGGGGGAAAGGTGCCTCCAACACGTAGGAGAAAGGTAATTGCCAGCGTAGCTTAACAGGATACCCAAAACCACTCACAGGAGCTTCACGTGGTGGCACCAAAACCCAAAAGAGGAAAATTCCAAACAGGGTAATATGAGACCAAATCGTTAACCGAAGTGCAAAAGCGAAACCAGATTTGCATACCGAGGTTGGAGGATGGCCACAGGTAAGTTTGCTATTGAAATACTTTCTAATCCTGTCATAACCAGACTAAATTCAGCTACTGCATACAGAACACATTAATGCTCAGATAAACTTTTCAAAATATCATAGGATTTCAGATCCACATAAGTATAAATATGCATTATTTTTAATATATTTTTAGAAGTGGCAATAACTTCATTTTGATTCTATGTTGATTAATAAAGAACCTAAAGGGAGTTTGAAAGAATCAAGAAATCTAGTCAATTGTAAAACCACAAGTGGAGTTTCATCCAAATCAAACAACTGCCGTTTCTACGATTTCTGTTTGTAATGTTGCTATATGAAAAGAATTCAATCCGTAGATTAATATAAATATGATCAACCCAAATTCAAAAATTAAATTTACTTTATTGGCTAAACTATAGGTTTGAGTACAATTCGACATAACGATTTTTATAAGAGATAATAAAAAAAGGATAAGGGCTATTAATTACTTATCATATTTTAAGTACCGGGTGTCTTAAAAAGAATTACATCTAGTATGCTTTGAATTTCCCATAATGCAATCTAAAATTTTATTTGAAATTGGCAAAACTGTAAGTCTATGTCAAATTCGAAATTAGCAGGTTATGTTTTGCGTCTGTTTGTTTCAAAAATGACGCAAAACCTAACCTGCTAACCACGAATTTGACATAGACTTACAGTCTTGCCAATTTCAAATAAAATTTTAGATTGCATTATGGGAAATTCAAAGCATACTAGATGTAATTCTTTTTAAGACACCCGGTATTAACTCCTAGGAAGGATTCTGTATTTAACAAAACGTATCACTAAAGCTGCAAGACTACGGCTACGAAAGAAAATTTATAACAGTCATCTGATAACGCCTCCATTTTCTGAACTCGTCTTCAGCCCAACAGATGACCTATTTGGGTTACTTTATCGTGAGCGCCGTAGATTAGATTCGGAAAATAATAGCCTGCATAAAATTTTGTTCTCTTCGGGAATTCCCATTCGTCTGTATTTATGCGTCTACATTTTAGTGTCTCGTCGATATGTCGATAAAGTGTAGGTGGCAGCATCCTTGTTGGTGGCCCTTGGTTATAAGCAACACATACAGCCGGCATGGATTTTTCTAAGCCTCGTGCGTTATTTTTACGACTGCGAGGAGCTAATACTTGTGGTCGGCCTTTTCCACATTTCGTTAAAACATTTAGATCTGTTCGCCTTGCCCCAACTCTATATAAAAATAGTTATTGTTAATGCTTTGCATAAATGAATTTTATTTACTGAGTTTGAGAATAGTGCATATATCAGCTACGTAGCAAATATTTAAAAGGGTGGGGTTACAAGCACAAGTAAAAAAGAAGTTTAATTTTAATTTGAGCTTAATGCGATAGATAGCAATTCTGTACATGTTAACTAGGGTTTCCAAGTCCCGGGACCAAAAGTGTTTTCGGGACTTACGAGCTAAATGTCAAGTCCCGGGACTAGTCCCGAAGATCCCGAAAATGGTCCCGAAAGGGAAATAGTGTTCAGATGAAATTTTCCGAATGGAATTTCCAAAGAAAAACAAGTGTTTTAAGTTAACTAAAGTATTTATGTGCTGACAATCTGCGTTGGGGCTCGTATATAACTTCATTGCTTTCTTTTGGTACTACACATTTCTGTCGCTCTTCATCTTTTGCTTTTGTTTGAACTGCAAAGTGCTTGTGTAATCATTTCGTCAAGCTGCCTCTGATTATTATAATTTTATAGGAACACACTTTACATTTCGCCAATTGTTTATCTTCAATATATAAAATTGTTGCCATATTGACTTCAAATCGTTATTTTTTTAATGTGGAATGAAGGTAGGTTGCGAATCGGAATTCATTCTAATTGTAATGCTTTAGCAGACAAATAACGAACACATTTAAAACCTACAAATATAGATTATTTAGCACATAATTTTAAAAGTCTACAACACACAGGTTTAATTCTAACCTACCGAAAACAATACCTCTCCTGCCTACACAAAACGCAAATAATGCAGAGGGTGCAAAGGAATAAGTAATACGCCGGACGCCGGTGAATACCCGTCCTAATTCTCTGACATCGAGTATACGCACGCATGTTGATATGGTCCCGGGACTTCGCCTGGGCTGGCTGTGGTCCCGGGACTCGGTTTTTGTGGTAGAATCCCGGGACTGGAAACCCTAATGTTAACCTAGAGTCCTGTATATTCGTTAGATAAGAGTTAGGACAACGAAGGGTTCGATTGTGATTGGTGAAACAACGCGCATCGTGTATTTGCATATTTATTACTGCTATTACCTTAGAAACAGTGGTTCCGTATTAATCAAATTTGACGACAAAACAAGTTTTTATGGGTTATGTTGTTTACTTTAACATTACAAAAACAAAGAGGCGTTTGTAAAGTACTCAACCCGATTCAGCTACTGCGCAATCAGCTGACTACCAATTGGTAAAAGGTAAATACCTAACGGTATAAGTTTCTTAACGCTTTAAATACACCACTTCTGACGATGTCAAATGGGCATATGGGCAAATAATTATTAAATCTAGGTAACACATACCAAGCACCACAACTCTGGCATTGTGCGCAATCATTTATTTTTGGATCCAAAAATGGCCACTGTCATTTGCGTTGTCCTAACTCTATCTAAATATTATATAGAAACATTATTGTAACCTAAGATCACTAAATCACGTTAGCTACGCTAACACAGGTTGGGATACACCATTTGACAGGTTCAAGTTTGCCAATGTTAATCTCACCACATCGTCAACCGAAGTGAAAAACCGAACCCAGATTTAGGTACCAATGTTGGAGGAAATACTTTGTAATCCTGTCATAAGTCATAACCACACTAATTTCAGCTACTGCATGCAGAACACATTAATGCTCAGCTAAACTTCTCAAAATATCGTAGGACTTCAGATCCACAGAATTTATTCTTCCAATGCGATGCCACATTCCTTTCTCTAGGTTATAAGCTCACGTGATAGCCGAAGTGTTGGAATGCGGAATTTATTTCTATTACAACCCATAAACTGATTGTATACGATACTGAAAAACCGAGTTTGGTTTGACATAAAAAGCAGCGAGTTTCCCTACCTACGTTAGCGTAGCTAACGTGATTTGGTGACCTTATGTTAACCAAAGCCAGTAGCCACTATCTTTTCTCTCTTCAAATTAAAACTCTGAAATGCATGTTAAAATAACAGCTGCCACTATGAACGATAGCAGCGTCTCTCGCGGTGGTTTAACGGTTAGTGGTGCCTTTTATTACGTCAGCGTATCACGTATCTAAGAGCGGACATTTTACAGACTGCGATAAATAATTGATTCCCACTTTTCTATGCAAAATTACTTACTTCTCGGTACATGCAACGCGATAAAACACCTACAGAGCAACTGAGGTTATGTAATACTAAACATCTACCACCTATGGCGCCACCCTCGCAAATAAAAATAACAATATTTAGCTAGACTACAAGCACCATCCAAATCGGCAAAAAAAGTTTTTTAATCGTTTCTACATTCACCTGGTAAAATAGTACAAATAGCTTGAGTGCTGCCGTCAACAACGCCATCTGGCTAATATAATTATAAAGTGATTTATGCCGAAACGTGAACCATTAATGTGTACCAACCTATTGATATTAAAAGCTGGAGCGGCGACAATTTTTTGTGGCACAATAACGGCCCTAATGGACGGGCGGACGGGTGGAATCCGAAGCTGTCAATATTTTTACAAGTTTGTAAGGATAGGGCGCCGCCAAAATTATTTTTTAAATGCGCCTTTGTTTTCTGGGAATAAAGGGGTAAACAAAACTGGGACGGCTTGACGTTACCGAGAAAACGCAGAGGATCCAAATACATCAGGAAGCTTTTTCGAAGTTTGAGTGGCACTTTTGCTAAATGCGTTGCTTGAATTGCACCGTATACACGCCAGCACTTAAGACTGGAAAGTGTTTGGAGATGAAACATTTTTAATGACGCTTTTAACGAATAGATGTTTGAATGCTCAAGAACGTAACAACCCTATGTGCGTATTATATTTACATTAAATATGGCAAATCAAAACAGTGAACCATAGTTTCCCATCTAGTAACTTCTGCATTTTACAGGGTCTGCCATTTGGGGTTTCCTATACTACCCATAAAATGTTTTGTGTCCAATACGACGATAATAAAAAACCGTATTAAGAACCAGTTCGATTGCAAATTTTCTTCATCCACCTCTTCGTAAGTGATTCTTGGTTCTGGTGCCGTATGTTCGGACTGTATTTATAATGTATTCTTTCCCTGACTGCGCTTAACAGCAAACCGCATTGTAAACAAGGAGATGCAGTAATTACTGTACGCGAATTGTCTATACATAGATAGTGCATAAACGTATATGATATGAACAGTTATCATAGCGAAAATTTGCCTTTATTTCCAATTTAAACAAGTAATCAGCGTGCAGATCCAGCTTTACATGCGGTACTCTTGGTGTAGACCCGGCTTTACACATGATATGTTGCAAAATCTTATTATTACGAATCCTTTTACTGCCTTTTTAGGCACTACGTAACGTTAA
>CALNHX010001025.1:0-259188 GCA_940337035.1 Agriotes lineatus
AATGGAGGATTTGGTTCTACTCGATTTGTTGGGAGCATGCCCATCAAATATTGCGATCTGGTGGGATTGCAACGGAAACATTTAATACAACTTCTTAATACTCGTTTTTTCCAGAAACGGGCCAGAAGGTTTCCCTTAAAGATGATAAAACTAACTGAGTTCCACCATGAAGCAATTTTTCATGCTCGTTTTTTATTATTAAAGTGGTAAGCATGTGATTTGATGGCAAGACTATCGGAAATTTTTTATCATAAGGTAAATTTGAATTACCTAACCGTCCGCCTACTCTTAATACATTTTCACTGTCCAAAAAAGGATTAAGCGGCAACAAATGGCTCTTTGAATTGACCGATCCTGTTTTGTTTATACTCTTTATATCAACGTAGTAAATCTGATGCTGCGCAGTTTTAATTAAAGTAATGAGAGTCGTAGTTAATTCTTTAACGCTAATTTTATCCCTTCTTTTACGAAGATTTCTAATAAAACGTAAACAATATGCAAAAACTCTTTGCAATTTAACTAAATTTGAGTATCTAAAGAATAGGTCAAACTCATTTGATGTAGTTACTAAACAAGTAGTTTTACGAATTTCTAAATGTTCTTGGTTAATTGAAAAATTAAAGTTTTGCTCAGGCCAAGTAGAAGAATCGTTTTCTAACCAAGATGGTCCATGCCACCACAATTTTTATTTAAGTAGTTCCTGCGGAGTAGTACCACGCGATATTAAATCAGCAGGATTATCATTAGACCGAATGTGATGCCAATGATTTGGTTCAGTGTAATTTTGAATTTCAGCAACTCGGTTTGAAACAAATGTTTTCCAGCGATTGGGTGAAGATTTGATCCAATGAAGTGTTATAGTTGAATCACACCAGTAAACAAATTTTGAAAATTCTAATTTAATATTTTGGCGCACCTTATGACCTAAATTGGCCAATAAAACTGCTCCACATAATTCGAGACGTGGCAGGCTAACGCTGTGCAAGGGGGCTACGCGTGATTTCGAACAAAGTAAATTTATCTGACAATTTTTATCTTTATCAATCTTAAATAAATCGCCACGCCTATGCCAGCTTCGCTAGCATCTGAAAATGCATGCAATTCGATTTCAATTGCATTGTTACATAGAACATGCCTTTTCATTCGGAGATTATTTATAAATTTAAGATTAACCGAGAATCTAATCCACCTGGTGTGCAGTTCCATTGGAATGGATTCATCCCAATTTATTTTACATCGCCACAGCCTTTGGATAATAAATTTTGCAATTATAGTGACTGGACTTAGCAATCCTAAAGGGTAAAAAATTTGAGCTGTAATAGATAATATAGTTCGTTTGGTCACTGCGTGATTTTGATTTTTTAGCTTGACGTCGTATTGAAATATATCAGATACCGAATTCCAACATATGCCTAAAGTCTTTGTTTGCTCTTTTTCGCAAATAGGTAATACTACTGATTGTGAGTTTAAATTATCGCGAATTGTATCTAATATATCCGTGTTATTTGATGACCACTTCCTTAATTGAAATGCAGCGGAATTTAAAATATGAGTTAATTCAAAATAAATTTGTTTAACTTCTTCAATCGAATTAGCTCCTGTCAATAAATCATCAACAAAAAAATCATCCCGCAAAATATTTGAAGTTTGTGGATAAGACGCAGCATTCTCTGACGCTAATTGGTACAAACACCTTATTGCTAAAAAGGGTGCGGAACCTGTCCCATATGTTACTGTGTTTAGTTCGTAGCATTCTATGTTTTCATCCTCATTAAACCTAAAAAATATTCTTTGGAAACGCCTATCATCTTTGTCAATTAAAATTTGTCGGTACATCTTCGTAATGTCCGCACTAGTTACGATTGAATGTTTCCGAAAACGGATTAAAATCGAAAATTAATCATTTTGTAGAACTGGGCCTACCATTTGAGTGTCATTTAGTGATATTCCTGTACTGCTCTTCATACTACCTTCGAATACCACACGAATTTTTGAAGTCAAGCTTGACTCACGAATAACGGCATGGTGAGGCAAATAAAACCTTCCCTGTGAATCATCGTTGTCGTCAGCTACTCGTGTCATATGGTTTAGGTGTTTGTATTCTTCCAAGAATTCACAATAAAGTTGCTTTAGAGCAGGATTTTGGCTGAACCTTTTCTCAAGGTTCTGAAAACGGCTTAAAGCCAGGCTCCGTGAGTCGTCTAAAGCGCTAACATTTTCCTTGAACGGTATTTTTACGACAAATCTACCTGAAGCATCCCTTTTCGTTGTTTGCACAAAACGACCTTCACAAAGTTTCTCCTCTAATGACATTTTACTAAAGTTCTGGCTACAATTTTCTAACGACAAGAATTTTTCTACCTGGCGCTCTAAGGTAAAGTTATTTTCAGATTCAACTGAGACAAAATGATTTCTTGAAGTAATATAATTGAGCTGATCATTTATAGGTCCAGCGATCACCCAACCTAGCTTTGTTTTTTGCAAGGTAGGAAGTCCCTTGCCTAAATTGATTTGTCCTACTGATAATAAATTGTAAAATACTGATGAACCGATTAATAAATCAATATTATCAGATACGTTGAAAGAGCTGTCCGCTAACAGAATGTTTTCAGGAATACCCAATATACTTGCATCAAATGATTTTGATGGTAAAGGCTCTGTAATTTTCAATAAAACCAAGCACGCAAGAGAGATTTTATAACCTTCGTGTTGAACATATATATTTACATTTACCATATGAGTAATATTAAAATTTTACTGACTGAGTCCTGAAACAGCTACATTTATTTTAGATTTTTTCAAATTTAACAATGTACACATTTTATTAGTTATAAAATGGGATTGAGCCCCGGAATCTAACAAGAAACGACATTCATGGAGCCGTCCTGCATTGTCTTTAACATTTACTCTAGCTGTTGAAAGCAAAATTTGCGGAAACCTTTTAAACGAACAATGATTGACTAGTGCTACCGATTCGGAATTGTTTTCTTGTGCTTCCGGCGTCAATGGTTCATTATTGCTACATTTTTGTAAAATTCCATTGTTTGTACTATTTGTTCTTGTATATTCAAGATGTAGGCGGGTGTTGTGTTTTTTGTAGCATTTTCTACATCCATTTGCTCTACAGTCGCGAGTAAAATGACCTTTTCGCAAACAATTGATGCACAAGTGGCGGTTTTTGGCCTCGCTAATTCTGTCTGGAATCGATAATTTTGAAAATTCTTCGCAAATGTATATAGTATGAGCATTTTTACAAAATGCGCAGAGCTGTTGTTGGTTGGTTGCTAACATTACCTTGAAATGAATGGTATCTTTTCTGGGGTTATAGATTGCGTTACTATGTATTTCTAATTTATTAAGTTTTATTGTTTCTAGAATTTGACACTTATTTTTTAAAAATGTATTTAAATCATTCATATTTGGCAATTCTTGGGGTAATTTGGTTGATTCCCACTCTTTGCGCGTTACAGGGTCTAATTTAGAAACTACAATATATACAAGCAAATCATCCCATGTATCTGTAGGTAAACCTAAGTTTTTTAATGATCGAATATTTTTAGTAGCAGTATCGAAAAGTTGTCGTAAACTTACGTGTGATTCTTTTTGAATGCGTTGAAATTCAACGATGGATTTAATGTAACTGTTTACAATTAAACGTTTATTTTCGAAACGCTCCCGGAGCAAATCCCACGCAATATAGTAATTTGATGTTAAAACTTCTAAATTTTGAATTGTTAGAGCTGCTTCATTTTTTTAAAGAGCTTTTTAAATAATAAAATTTTTGTATCTCAGATAAGGTATTGGGCCATATGAATAAAAATAAAGTAAATGCTTATAAGCATAAGGCAGAAGGAAAAGCAAATGCTTAGAGCAAAAGGTAGGAGTAAAAGCAATTGCTTCATTCAATATGAATAATGATTACCTTATACTTGCAAGCAAATGCTTCATAAAAACGAGTAAAAGCTCATATCTAAAATATGGGAGGTTTTGTAGGTACTCATTTGTTTCACGCTTCTGAATAACAAAATTGTGCGTGTTTAGACCTGCAGTTTACGCAGTTGTAGCGACCTGCTGCGCACATACGGTTATTAAGTGTTCAAAATGTCGTCATCCGAAGATGATGTTACATGTGAAAGTGATAGTAAAGTGCAGGTGCTAGACTTTATAGCAAATCAAGTCAGCAAACATCCAGAGATCCTTAGTAAGTCACACACGCCCGCATCTAAGAAAAAGAAAGAAGACGCGATAAAAAAAATATTAGAATTATATGAAAGTGTTATGGGGCAGTTAATAACTACAGGACAACTAATGAAAAAAATCAATAACATGAAGACACGTTTAAAGAAGAAGACCGATGTGAAAAAACCGGTAATAAGCCTATTAAACTTCTCCCATGGGAAAAAACTTTATACGAGGCAATGGAGGGAGACTCAAATCCAACTGTGGCGAAAATAGCAGGTAAGAACAAAAATGAAATATGTTAGGGTGTAGATAAAAAATACAATTTCGAATTAAAAAAAAATGATAGTTGCCCAAATACGAAATGTCTAATTTATCAAATTAGTTTCATGGCAGGAGCCAAATCATATGGCACGTCATCTCCAAGTACATCGTTTGGAGACACAGTCACTGCACCCTGTTCCAGTTTGGATCAATGTGAAACAATAGCGACGGTTGCTACTCCTTTGCCACTGCCTCTACGTCGACAGCGAGTAACAACTGCACTACCAGGCGAAACAGAGGAAACTGAAAAACTGTCCAACGTAGAGCTACAACGGTTAGTTTTGCTAGAACAGCTACAGACTACTCGAATCCAAAGAGAGTATTATGAAAGGAAATTTCAAAGGGATACCGTGCAAATAGTAGACGAAGGGGGAAAGACATATGCGAACCTGTGATTGTTGGGTTTTGAGCAGGGCCGGATTTAGAATTAAGTGGGCTCCCTTTTCAAAATAAACATTTTCGTACAATATACAATGTGGTTTTTTTTAAACCTGACATAGGCTATTTTTTTATTTGAAGTGACAGATTAGTATTATTTCTAAAGGAAAATTTGTTGGAAATAGTTTGAAATTATATTACTCTACATTGTATTCTCATTTACTTTAAGTTTACAATTAATAAACATTTATTACACACACATAGATCACTAATTACTGTGCGTTATAATTGTGAATTATATTGGCTAAAGCTTCACGCACTTCCTGACCGCGGACACGTAAGTTGTCATTCTCTTCCTCATTCCCATTAACAAGATCACCGTCTTCATCTTCATCATTACCTTCAAAATCTGGATCCTGCAAGGCCTTAGCCATGTTGTGTAAAATGATACAAGCTACAATTATGTCTGGAACATTAGCCAATTTCACGCGACAACAATATTTCAGTATAGGAAAGCGCCGTTTCAGCTGTCCAAAACACTGCTCGATTATTACCCTTTCCTTTGACAACAGTTTGTTATAAGCCTTCTTTACGTCTGTGTAGACAGGTTCTCGATAAGGAGTCATAAGCCAAGGTTCAATTCCATATCCCTGATCAGCAATGAGAACGGCGTTCTCTGTACGTCGCATTACTTCTCTCACTTCGGAATTTTTCCAGATTCGGCTGTCATGTACCGAACCAGGCCAGCTCACATCCACGCTGGTGATTATGTACTTTCCATTGCACGTAGCTTGTACGTTCAAAGTTGCTTCTCCTTTGCGGTTTATGTATTCGTCCCCGTGTAATTTCGGTTTCTCTATTTTCACAGTGAACAGTCTAGTGCTCCAATAGCAGTCGGAAATCTAAACTGACTTGCCCACAGTTCTTTAGCTTCCCTTATGGCATGGTGACTTTTAGGAAACTGAATCCAACGATTAGCCTGTAGAATTATTTTTTTTACCACCATTCGCACAGTGCGAGAAACAGTCGACTGCTCAATGCCTAGCTCTTCGCCAATTCCGCTTTGAAAACCTGGATTTGCCAAATATCTTAAACAGACTTTCATTCTGTGCACAGCTGATAATGCACCACCACGGCGTTCTACACTCTCGCCTAAAAAGTTCTGAGCTAACCATTCCACATTTTCCTCTTCAAACCGGAACATACTTTTAAAATCACTCGTTCTCGGTGCACGCCGTTGCTTGTAGTACTTTACATTTCGTAGATTTATCATTTCAGCCATTTTTACTTTCAACCAAACAAACAGCCGTGTAAAAGAAACGCGCGAAACCTCTAATAGTGACAGCTCTGATGCTACTGAATAGCAGCATCACTTTTCCACAAGTAAATACTCGAACTTGTAAGCAAATGGTTGGCTTTATTCATACGTTTGAAGCCAATCCTTTTATATCATGAGCATTTGCTTCATACTTTTAAGCAAAAGCATTTACTTACAATATTATTCATACCCCTTAAAGCATTTACTTTGAATTTTGCAAGTATATGCTCCCTTTTATTCATATGGCCCATTGTTTTCGTGTATTAGCGCCTTAAATGAATCACAGAATTCTTGCCATTGATCGTACAAGCCCGTGAAAGAAGGCAAATTTATGGTTGGAAGACGAATATTATTTGAATCAGCTTGTGCAAAGGACGTGCTGTTTGGTGGATTTGAAATTGGATTGATTTGTTTTGGTTTGCGATATAATGAAATTATATTTTTTGCTTTTGAAGTTACCTCAAACTAGCTGTCTTCAAATGATTCTAATTCGGTATCATCGCTTTCGTCGGTATAATCAGTGTTAGAAATAGTTTTAATTTGTAAATGTACTTCGCAAAATTAGCTAGTAATGGTTCACTCTTTTCTAAACGGCCTTCTAATTCCGTTATAATTGAATCATTTAATTCGCTTACATCGTTTTTGTTGCATTGTTTTTTAAAGTTAGTGAGGGTGGTTTTTAAATGACCTCTTTTTATTTTTAAAGTTGCTAAGTTTTCCATGCTTGACTCAGAATTAAAGGGGATATATGAGGAATAAAGAATGGAATGCACTTACAAAGGAAATTGAAATAACCCCGAGCTGCACGTCTCTTGCTGGCGGACGACCTCACTTCTCGTTTCGTGGAAGGTAGCACCGCTTGGAACAATGGACAGACCTCGTGGTTTTCTTTGTTGATTTGAAGTATTTTCTTCCTAGGTTTTTTTTCTTGTTCACAATCCGGCTCGAAGGACCATGTTTATTAATGAATACTTCTTTTATTTTCACTAACTAATTTATTTACTATTAAATACAAGTTTATATAATACGACTTCGAAGGGACGACCGCATAGTTGCACAGTTCGCTCTGATCTGGTGTCCCCTCGTCCATCCCGGGTGGCTGCTGGGATGCGCCCCAACCACCGCTGTTGCGCATGTCCTGCTTGTACTTAATTGCCAATCAGAAACTGCATTTCACACAAATAACGAAATAAACAGTTTCATAACTGACTCTTGAACCGCTCCCGAAAGCTGCGTTCGAGTCAAACAGCACGGTGCGGGCGGTACGGGGTGAGGTCGACGCATTACCAAGCCCGCCCCGCCCGCGCCGTATCTCAGTCGCTAACAAACTATAGTGGGAGTACCCGCGCTGTCAATTATATCGACACCTTTTGTTTATATTTAGTTTCCTGTGTTTCTTTGCTGTTTTTACGTACGGCGCGTGTGAAGGTGGTTTTGGTAATCAAAATGGAAGACGAGAAAGCATCTACCAGTAAAGGAACTCCACCTAAGAAAGTGAGAAGGGTTTGCCACTATAATGTTGACTGGGAATTGCGATTTTCGTGGTTAAATAAATGTGAAGAAGACGACACAAAAGGCTACTGCAAATTCTGTAAAATTACGTTCACTGTAGCTTATGATGGCTTAAAAGCATTAACACATCACGCAGCGTCAAAGAAACACAAAGATTCAGTGCAACAGCCATGTCTCAGCGAATAAGTTCTTTCTTTACTCCAAAAGGCAGCGCACAAAGTGAAAAAGTTAGCATTGCCGAATTGACTGAAGTTTATCACAATATCAAGCACCACATTTCATATGTTGCTCAAGATTGCTCAATAAAAGTACTAAAACAAATATAGTTGGAGCAAAGATATTTCGGACGCCTCAGGCTACTACTTAAAGGTTAATGAGCATGGCAGGTGGGATTATGTTGTACACACGACAATCCCTTTGTAATAGTTCACAAGCAAATCCATATCCTTAAAATCGAAATGCGGCTACGGAAACGCAATGTTTGTTAGTGTTTAAAAACTTATTATTTTTATTTAACAACATTGTTAATAAAAAAAGATACAATCAAGAAAGACAAAAAATTATAGAAAATATGTATATACAACAAATAACTACAGTTTATTGATTGATATATACAAAAAACAACAATTATGAGTACAATATATAAATTAATTTTCGTTATCGCTATCACATGGCCAATCGTCACTATCGCTGTCTCTTAAATTAATAATTAATTCTGGAATATCAATAAATTTAAAAAATTGGTCTTCAATGCCAATCACATGCCGAACACAGTTTTTCCAGCTATTTACATGAATTTTATTAACTTCTTCTTTAATTATTTCTATCATTTTCTCACTAAACTTGGGGCATTGGTTACGTTTTCGAATGTGTGTTTTTAATTCTGCCCATATCATTTCTATAGGATTCATACAACAATGATATGGTGGCAATCTTAAAACTCTATGGCCTAGTTCTGTAGCTATGGTGTCTACTACATATTTTTTAGAGAACTTCTTAATGGACAACACTTCCAGTAATTGATTCTTATTGTAAGTTTCTTGAAAATACATGTTGTTCTTGTAAAGAAAATCTGTAATTTCTGCTTTAGTAGAATTACTATTTAGCACTTTTTCAGCAAGCCTTGAGTGATAACTGGCGTTGTCCATAATGATCACACTATTAGGTGGCAAATTTGGTAACAGCTTATTTGAAAACCACGACTCAAACACATCTGAATTCATGTCTTCATGGTAGTCCAATCGACAGTCTCTTATATTTTTCGCAGATAATAGGAGACCATCGTTCACCCATCCCATCTCAGAGCCTACATGTAAAATTATAATACGTTTTCCTCTTGAAGGTGGAATGTCTAATTGGCATTTCCGAGAATTATCTGTCCATCCTTTTTGAACCACATCATGTGTGTCATACCAAGTTTCATCCAAGTAAATATCGGTCTCTGTTCTTCCCGAAACTTTTTTATCTGTTGTAAGTATTCGCATCGCCATTTTCTAATCCGCGGAGATTCCATTATTTGTTGTCTTTTATCTATCTTCTTATAGCGAAATCCCATATTTTTTAGCGATGTCCTTAATGTCGTCATTGAACAATTTATACCCATGTCACCAATGATCGTATCATGAATAGTTTTAATTGTTGGCACCACATTAGTTTTATACATGTCATAAACTACGCCGCGTATTGCATGTTCATTAGGCTTTGTTAATATTTTGTGACACCCATAATCAGAACGCCGTTTACGTGGCAGCGCTTGATTTTTCGCAATTTGAAAAACCGTACTTTTTGGCACTTTAGTTAAAAACGCAGTTCTTCTCACAACATTGCTTTCTCCTTCAGAAATTAGTGCGTTGTATACATTCAAGACTATGTTTTTCGCATCGTCGGATAAAAAATGCATTGATCGCTGGCTTGGTCTCTCTCCCGCATCATCAACTTCTTCTAACTCATCACATGGAGCAGCGACTTCTTCAACTTCATCCTCAATTTCATTAGTATCCCATGGTCTCCACATATTCCACAAAATACAACACAACACAAATACTAGATGATAATTAACGTGCGTCAAAGTATAACAGCAACGTTATTATTAAATTAGGGAAGTAAAGACAAGTCAAGTGATTTATATAATTTATCTTTCATTCTAATTACTGGAAGGGATGTAGTTGTAAATACATACTTTAATGCCAATATGACGCGACGAAACATTAAATGTCGATTTCTCTTATCTAGGAATGTCATTTGAGCAAAAATAATTTATTCCTCAATCAGGGCATAATCGCATAATGTGTTTATTTACCTAGTAAAATTAATTTTGTCATTCAATATTATTAGATAATTAAATATAAATTAAGTAGAAACTTCACTACAAAACGAAATAAATACCACCTTGGAAATATTCCCACCTTTGCGTATACCTGGCACGACTTAAGCGGACTAACAATAGTAAACTCATTTGCGGTTTAACTTTTAAAGCTCGCTCTGTCCGAAGTATCTTTGCGTCTACTATAATTACAGATTCAGATATCGTAAAACAAATGACAGGCGGACGCACTAAATGTACTGCTATCGTGAACCGGGTTTTATATCCATATTCAATAGAACTTGTGCAGGAAGATTTAAAAAATGAAGTTCCGTTTTCCATCGCTACTGATGCTTCTAATAAAGGAAACAGAAAGTTCTTTCCAGTTGCCGTTCAGTATTTCTCGTCAAAAAATGGTATTTGTCATAAAATTTTGGACTTTTACGAAGACTCATTCGAAGATTCAAGATCTATTAAGGAAAAGTTATGTGAAGTCTTGAATAATTCACAGCTCCCATGGAGTAGAGTAACGGCATATGGAGCGGACAATGCTTCTGTTAATTTTGAAGTTAATAATTCAGTTTTTCAAAAACTGAAATCTGAAGAAAATAATGCAATAATAGCTGCTCACTGTAATAATCACATATTTCATAACTGCGCAAAAAATGCTTTAAAATTAATGCCTATTGATGTGGAAAATATAGTAATGAAGGTATTTGCAGAGTTTTCTTGTTCCGCAAAGAAACGCGAAGAGTTGAAGGAGTGTTTTAATTTCTTTGAGAGCGAATACAGAGAAGTTATACGACACGTTCCTACAAGATGGCTCAGTTTGTTCAAAGCTCTTGATAGGATGCTTTCGTCGTGGGGTCCATTTAAAAGGTACTTCTTAGAACAAGGTTCAAATAATTGCCCTAGGGCTCTTTGGGATATCTTGTCAGATCAAGAAGACGATATTGCGAGTGAAACCACTCCTACTGACAATGAGTTATATTTGTATTTCACTCATAATTTTATGGCTTCATTTCAAGAGATTCTGCTGATATTAGAAAAACATACCACAACAGCATATAATCTGCATAATATAATGGTGAAATTCCGGAACAATATTACAAAGAAAATAAGTGATGAACATTTCGGAATGAAAGTCCATATGGCATTAAGAAAAGGGTAGCTTACAGACAACCAATCAAAAGAATTTACTAAAAACGCTCTAAATGTTTACCAAAGAGCTCTAGCTTATATAGAGCGGTGGTATGACTTTCAAAATACAAATTATAAGGCTTTTAGTTATTTGGATATTGAATGAGGAAGATTGCCTACGCTGCACAGTGGTCGAATTTATAAATCTAGCGGGACAAAATAGGTAAAATCAATTTTCAAATAATACAACTTTAACAACCTTAATAGAATCCTAAATATCCACATAGCTGGTAAATGCAATTGTTTTTATTGTCAATGTGAACAAAAGCCGGATAGTGACGTTTAACTTTGTACTAATTTAATGCGGTGTCAGTGGCATCTGAGCTACTACAGTGTTTCAACATTGCTTTGGTGATCTGTAACTGTTGTGATTTTAGTTTGATTTATTTTTAAACATGGATTCGTCAACTCAAGGTATGTAGTTTACTTGATATACTAAAAATAAATTAAAATATTTATTAACAACAGCTAAAATAGTTTTTAAAGTATATACTGCAGTTTTACTGCATGTTTTAAAAATTAGTCATTTTGATTAGTCTGCAAAAAGTTTGGCCGATGTCAGCCGATGAAGTTATTTATAATAATAGAAACTACTATTTGTGTAGTAACATTCGACGAAAAAAATTAACCATCCGTTACCATCCTGATTAATTATTTCACTTCTAGGAACATCCTACAACATTACGCGAAAGGTGCTGTTTGAAGTATGGCGCAAGGAAAAAAATCTCCAAGAGAGACAAAGCAAGGTTTTTAATTTTGTTTTGAATAATTTGTGTCTCCAAGATAGTCAAAAATCTGTAAAAGACAAGATAGATAAAATTATTAGTACGTTTTGTAAATATGTAAAAGAAAGATTTCGAAAACATCATTTCAACATTGACCGGTTCGAAGCAGCACATTGCAAATGGTTAGAAGGTGAAATTAATTTTATGGATTGTGTGCGATGTAAACGACCGGGAAGACCTGTCAAATTATTTGAAGAATGTTCTGCCAAAAGTCAAAAACGAAAAGTTGAATCTCTGGTAGAAAATGCCACTACTGAAGAACTAACTTTCGCAACAAGACTAAGCCTTCGCTGTAACGGCAGAAGAGATGCGGCTAATATATTAAAGGATATATCGCAAAATTCTCCAAAACGAGCCACTAAGATTAAAAAAGTGTTAAAAGTTTCCAGTAAACATTTGCCTATCAAACTTAGTCCCGAAAATGCTTTAGCAATGTACATAGACAATAAGTTAACCAAGCAACAATATATAAATATTCGAAAGACGATGAAATTACAAAATGCAAATGTATTTCCTTCTTACGATAAACTACTAGTTGCTAAGAAGACGTGTTATCCGGAAGATATCATTATAACAGATATATCTGCTGAAATCAAAGTACAATCTTTACTAGATCATACTGTACATCGTATCGTCAAGTCACAATATGATACATTCAAAGACCTTCGTGATATGTGCAACATTAATGTAATTTATAAATGGGGATGTGACGGTGCTTCTGGGCAAAGCAATTATAAACAAGTTTTTGGTAGTGATGATGGTGATGGAAAACTCGATGACTCATTTTTATTTGTAACCTCGGTCGTTCCCTTAGAAATGAAAAATGGTGACCAAATATTATGGAAAAATCAGCGACCATCTTCCACTAGGTATTGTCGTCCTATAAAATTAATATTTAAGAAGGAAACTGCTGATTTCATTAGAGAAGAAGTGAATGCAATTAACGAGCAAATTGCAAATATTTCAGTAACTACGGTACAAATTAATGAAAAACAGCTTCTAATACACCATCAACTGATCATGACCATGGTTGATGGAAAAATATGTAATGCACTGACCAATCAATCTTCCCAAAAATGTTACATTTGTGGATGCACCCCTAAAGAAATGAACGATTTAGGTAATCACAAAAATCGAACTATAAATGCATCTGCTATGTCTTTTGGACTTTCAACGCTGCATGCATTAATTCGATGCTTCGAATATATTTTACACATAGCATACAGACTAGAAACAAAAACATGGCAGGTTAAAAAGGAGGATAAAGAAAAAGTAAATAGAAGAAAAAAAAACATCCAAGAAAGATTTAGACGGGAAATGGGATTACTTGTGGACATTCCCAAACAGGGCAGTGGTAATACCAATGATGGTAACACCGCGCGAAGATTTTTTAAAAATCCGAAATTGGCCGCAGATATTACTGGAGTAAAGGAAACATTAATTTTTCGTTTTGGGGTAATTCTTCAAACAATTACTTGTGGATACGAAGTAGATACCGATTCATTCCAAAAATACACAATTGAAACTGCACAGATGTGTGTCAATGACTACGGTTGGTATTACATGCCACCTAGTATTCACAAAATTTTAATACATGGCAGTGATATATAATATCTGCTGCACTTTTACCTATTGGACAACTATCAGAGGAAGCACAAGAGGCCCGAAATAAAGACTGCAGAAGGTATAGGGAGCATCATTCTCGAAAGTTTTCCCGCAAGGCAAATATGGAAGATATTATGCACATGATGTTGGTTTCCTCCGATCCAGTTATAACTTCCAAAGCAAAGTTTGAAAAAAAGAAGGCCTCCAAACTACCAGAAGACGTTCTTCAATTAATTAAACATTCACCAGAAACAACGGAACAAACTTCATCAGAAGAGGACAGCGACAGTGAATACATATTTTCTGATTCTGAATAGTTTTTTTGATAATTAGTTCAGACAGTTTATATTAAACAATAAAATTGTACTTTTGTTATGTTTTAATACAAATAAACCCAATTTTTCTTAAATTTCAGCTAAGGTTGACATTTTTAATGCCATATAGGTCTACACTTTTTTACTCGCAAGACAATTTTCTATAAGATGGCCTCATCTCCGAATTTTGTCCCGCTAGATTCATGAAATCGACCACTGTGCGCTGGAGCAATTGATTGAGTTATGGTCATTATCTCCATGGAAGCAGGAAACTCCTCCTGAAAATATTTATGACGAACTGGCTGCAATTCAAAGTGTTTTCTCTTCACTTGAAGGAAACTCTATTAGTATGTGGTGCAAATTTTGCAACAATGAAACAGCACCAAATTTATTAAAAATCGTGCAGTATGTGTGTAGTATTCCCATATCTAATGCTTTTGTAGAAAGAATCTTTAGCGTCATGGGAAATGTATGGACAGACGAAAGAAATCGTCTCGCCGTAAATACTGTTAAAAGTGAATTGTGCGTTTTCTTTAATATTACTGCTAGTTGTGCTGAATCTAAAGATGCCATCTCAGGCAGTAAAACCTTAATAAAAGCAGTAACATCAAGTACTAAATATATGAAAAAGTAGATTCTCCTTTTTTTTAGTAGCTCTAGAATTGTCTAGAAAGTTAATATACATTTTTATTTCTGTTAATAAATAAAATACAAAAAAATGTCCGGTTTTTTTTCAACATATCTGGCAACCCTAGAAATACGTAATGTATTTACATTTCTATTCAAATTTTCAAATAAACCATATCTATTATGTGATGAGGTTAGTAAGATAAATTAAAGAGTAATTAGTCTAGTAGGAAAGCAGTTAATTATGCGGGTAATATCTAACGATAATTGCGTAATAATATTTATTTAAATTTGTTTAAATATTCCCTTTAAGTGTATGTATTCAATGTAAAACCATGTAACAATCATTAGCAATTACACAGATAGTATTTGTAAGTAATACAGTGAATTTATTTTAATGGTTAACATAGCAGTTTCGTTTCTATACAGCATTTAATCATACAGGTCACTTCCATAGTTACCACTGGAATCAATAGATTAGAGCGTTTATGTTACGAGTTAACATACGAATTTGAATTATATACTTGCTAATAAGAAACTTGTAGCAGAATATTAGCCTGCCCATATGCAGAACAGCCTTCTCACGCCCTCGGACGTGAGACACCCCAATTAGAAAAAGTGCGCGAGGGTAGTAGATTTTAAGAAACACACACTTGTGACCGGGAATCCGAAAAGTGACAGTGTCGCGTCTCCGCGTCGGTTTTGTTTTAATTAGTTTTTAGAGTTATCACGTATTTTTGTTATTATTTTCACGAATTGTATTTAAAACCTGAGTTATTTTCATTAAATATTTAAATTAAAAGTGTTTAGTGTTTGTTTTGAGTCATATATGCTAAACTGGTGCCCAACGTAAAGCCGTGTTAATTTACAAAAATACTATAAAAATCAAACTCAAAAAGCAATTAAAACAAATAAACAAGAACAGTAATTAAAATTAGTGCTAAAGGTGACTTTCGTAGTGCATATATCATACAAGGAAAGTAGTGTGTGAATTGGAGGTGCGACGCTTAGCCATTTTGGCCAATTCGCAAACGCCTAAGGCCACATCAACTGCCGCATCCCTTTGTATAAGCAGCGAACGTCGTCCATTAGCCCCGAGCGTTTCTGAGCCAAGGTCGCGCAAAAGCAAACTGCTTTCATTTTCAACCCCAGTGAGCTGCTCGCTACTGTTAGACAAGGAACACGTCATCCCATTCCCGCTACAGTGGAACTGCCGCCGCATTGTGCCATTGTTCACGAAAAAGGTTGTGAACTTGACCGCGAGTAACACAGAATTTAAGGGTAAGTCAAGCTGCCGGGTTTGTTTACCATTCGGTGGTTGTAAACTGTAAACAAGTGATACTGTGTACGCAAAACGAACATTGTACAGACATTTCGACAATCAGGTCGCGTCTGCGTTCGCCGTCTATGTAATTATTGTTGTGATATTGACAAATGCACAAAGACAATTGACACAGTGTCGCGTCTTTGCTTATTAATTAACTATCTACGAAAAAGGAACATTGTACAGACATTTCGACAAGCAGGTCGCGTCTGCGTTCGCCGTATAATAGACTGTTGTGATATTCACAAATGCAAAAAGACAATTGACACAGTGTCGCGTCTTTGCTTATTAATTAACTATATACGCCAAAGGAACATTCTACAGACATTTCGACAATCACGCCGTGTCTGCGTTCGCGGTATATTATTGTTGTGATATTGACAAATACACAAAGACAATTGACACAGTGTCGCGTCTTTGCATATTACGTTGATTTTAAACACTATTAACTTTGTTTATAGACATTAACGTAAGATTATTTACGAACTTTTCTGTGAATGCCAGGAAGTGTTCGCCGCAGTAAATGACTGCAGTATAAAAATCGTGATAAAACACATAAATCTCAAGTTGCGTTCGTTTCTACGGCCGGAGATATGAGTTCCACGGTGGTTCAAATGACTACGGAACAGTTACAACTGCTTGCCGGTGTACAAACAAAAGTTAACGAACAATTACAACAAATTCAATTAGATGTGCAACATTTACTAACGCAATCCGCTACCCGAGAATCCACAGTAACTACATCAAAAGGAAGCTTTGCAAAATGCTTATCTAGGTTTTCGGGAACTGCAGGCGACGATGTAGCTGCGTTTATAGATGCTGTGAACACATAAAGAATGTGTGGATGTGTCCGAAGAAAACGCATTGCGCGGGCTAACGATGCTTTTAACGAGCGAAGCTGCTACATGGTGGCAACTGGCAAGGTATAAAATCGTAGATTAAAACATGGGAAGAAGCCACTACAGCGTTAGAAAATTCTTATGGACCGGGAAAACCAGCATATCAGATATATCGGGATTTATTTGCCAACGAACAAGACGATAAAACGTCCACAGATATTTTTGTCAGTCACGCAAGAACCATGTTTTCACAATTGAAGGAAGCGCCTACTGTAAGCTAGGGATGTTCCGAATACTCGTATTCGTATTCGTATTCGCGAGTATTCGCTATATTTTCAATATTTGTATTCGTAATCGTATTCGCCAAAATTAACACGAATATTATACGAGTGTTGGACATTACAATTATAGAAATATAGATAAGAATTTTAATAAAAATATAAAACAGGTATTGATACATTAAATGAAACATATTTTTTTAATATTAACCATTCTATAACATTAAATAAAAAACAAAACTATTTTCCATACTATTTCTAAAATTTGTAGCGCGTACAAAAACGATGTCGAAATTGATATTATTCACTCAAGGTCATGTATTCGTATTCGTATTCGTATTCGCGAATATTCATAACAGTATTTGTATTCGCTATTCGTATTCGCGAATACGCATTTTTGTATATTCGGAACATCCCTACTGTAAGCATTCACCTGGACATGATCTATGGGCTACTTCACCGCAGAATACGGAAAAGAGTCAAACGCGAAGATGCGAAGACCTTTGACGATCTTCTCACTTTAGCTCGTTACGACTGCGGTGCTGCTGGCATAATTCGCTCCAATTGTACTACATGCAACGGCTCTTCGACGTCAAAAAGGGCCATAAACTTTACAACGACGGCCCTGAATAACACAACAGTGATGGGGACTACCACTGAAAATGGATGCGCAAGGCCATTACTACCTTTAGAGCTTTTTGGACCAACAGGTGTGGCGTACGCTGACTCCGGAGCCCAAGCTAGTATCGGAGGACACTCGAGTTTGCCGACGGAATAGCTCGGCAAGAGGATGTGCTGATTGCCAAGGTACCAATTTATATTGAGGATCGTACCGTGCAGACATCCTTAATAATGCTACCACGCCTAGAGACGAACCGCACGCTTCTAGGTATAGAATTTCTGCAAGCTGCTGCCATCGTGATAAATCATGGGAAACACAGTTGGCACTTCGCCGATCAACCGGATCAGCAGGTCCAATATGCAGAAGACGAAACTTCCACCCAGAATGGGAACACTTTCGTGCAAGAAGCTAGTGTCACTGAGGTCGAACTTCGAGAAGAGGAAGGGACGTTTCGGCCAGGGAGAGGCCCTCGTCCTTATGCAGAGCATTCCATTGACAGTGGTGATCATCAACCTGTAGCAGTGCCCGCGTATAGCCTGAATCCCGCAAAAAGGGAACTCCTCAAGAAGGAACTGGATCAGATGTGGGCAGATGATGTAATAGAGGAATGCGAATCTCCTAAGGATCCTGGTAATGGTTCCAAAGAGGAAACGAGGACGCCTGCGAAAGAATCCATCCCAACAGAAAGGACCTGACGTACTGCGAGACGTTTACTACGTCAGGAGGGGGAGACTGTAGCAGAATATTAACCTGCCCATATGCAGAACAGCCTTCTCACGCCCTCTGACTTGAGACACCCCAATTAGAAAAAGTGCGCAAGGGTAGTCGATTTTAAGAAACACACACTTGTGACCGGGAGTCCGAAAAGTGACAGTGTCGCGTCTCCGCGTCGGTTTTGTTTTAATTAGTTTTTATAGTTATCAATTTTTGTTATTATTTTCACGAATTGTATTTAAAACCTGAGTTATTTTCATTAAATATTTAAATTAAAAGTGTTTAGTGTTTGTTTTGAGTCATATATGCTAAAAACTTTATTTTTTTACGGGAATGTACATATGCTCAGGGAATGAGCAGATTGATCGCATGACGGAAGAACGAATTGTGAAAATAACAAGGGATAAATCACCATCAGGATGAAGGAGCATCGGAAGACCTCGAAAACGATGGAGTGACAACCTTCCAAACGACTAAATGGACGCAAATATGCCAAGAAAAACAGGCAATTATGCCTAAATACAGAAGGAAGAAGAAGAATGTACATATGCACCTAAAGCGTAGATACGTAGGAACAACTTGTGTGTTGCATCTTTTCTTCAGTGGTATGCATTAGAATAACTTTTAATTGTCTTTTTGACAAGTAATAAGTCGTATGTTAACTGTAAAATAAACGCTCTAATCTATTAGTTTCATTTGTAACTATGGAAATTACCTGTATGATTAAATGGTGGCATAGGAACGAAACGCTTTTGATAACTACTAAAATAAATTCCCTGTATTTAATTTCCGGTAATGAACCTTAACTGTATAGGAAACCCCACTTTATTCTTAGTTATTACTCTATAAAAGCAGTGCACTAAGTAATTGATGGGAAAGTGCATTTGGTTAGCAAACAAAATTAATCAATTCAGGGTTTTGCTTGCAGAAGACGAAGGAATTAATTTGAATTTGGTTTTAAATGCAGCCGAAGACCTTGCTCAACCTATCGAAATGGAAGATTTGGAGGAGAGAAGCGATGTTACAAGAAACGAAAATTATATCGAAGAAGTGTGCCCTGATATCCAGACAGCCAATTTAAAGAACATTTTCGAATGTCTCGAGGTACATTTCAGGTATTTATTTTCTAGTTACGTAAATATAATACATTTGTAAGTATTTTCATACCACTAGCAATAATTACGAAAAGTGAATAAAATCACTTTCACACCGTTCATAAAGTACTTACAAATGAAGAAATAACTGACAAGTAGAATTAAATAGCATTTTTCTAAATAGTGATCACATAGTAAATTTATAAATGTTAATTTCAGGATTTAGACCAAGTTCTTGCGTAACAATGGGCAGAGAGGGAGGGATAACACTCCCAAAAAAAGTGATGTATACCGTTTGAACGCCAAGCAAACCTGAGAGTTTTTTGGCAGCATGCGATAGATTCGGAATAGTACCTAGTAGTGGTCATTACATTTTAAAAGAAATTGTAAATGTACTTTCAAGTTTAGTTCCGGAATATACAAAATGGCCAAACGTAGCGAATTACGGTGGCAATTCAAATGTAAATTTTTACTAACAAAAGCAAACGAGCAGCACCAATTAATGTTTTAAATTTTAGATCTTTCAAGGTCGTTCCCATCGAATTCCATGTGCTATTGGGGCAGTTGATGGATGCCACATCCCTATTAAACAACCACCTGGCAATGCCAACGAGTTTTACAACAGGAAAGGAGTCCACTCCATAATATTTCAAGGTACTTTTCATTAATTTTTAAAAATTATTGCCACCAGAATACCATATTATAGGGGATTCAGCATACCCCTGATGCCATAATTGATTACGCCATTGGGGGACGCAGATCATCTTACAAATAAAAAAAGCAGATATAATGTCTGTTTAAGTTCAATACGATCAATCATAGAACGTGCGTTTAGTTTGCTGAGAGGGAAATTCAGGCGCCTGAAACATTTGCATATGGCAGACTTGGAATTATCCAATCATACGATAGCTGCTGCATGTGTTTTACATAATTTTATTATAGAGCACCATGACGTAGCTATGTTGGGCAATATTCACGATGAAGGTGGCAATGAAAAAAACGCTGCGTTATTAAATAGGGAAGATGCAGGGGCTGCTGTAGAAAAACGTAACAACATTGTTCTATTAAATTAATATTAATTTTGTAAAACCATTTACATTTTTTATTGGTTTGTAATAAATAGTATAAAAATTTCAGTTGTAACGGCTTTCTATACTACCAATACTCAAGCCATAAATTTGCGGCTAATTTCCGACAGGGCCTAGTAAATGTTTACTCACCTAGCCTGCGTAGCAGTGGAAGACTAACGAGGAGTGCGTAATGATTACGTCCAAGAAGGACGCTCTCTGCTATCTTGAACTTGTTTTTGTCAAGATGTAACCTAGTTCCGCAATTTGTCAATTTGTACAATGTTTTCAATATATCAATTAAATTAAGAAGTGCTTTAATTCGTTGACGAATATACACTCCACTACATACTATAACTATGCAATATGTGATTCTCGTACTCTTTAATATCAGGTAGTACGAGATTAAGTGAGCAAGAGATTCAACATTTAGTTTGATTATAATGGAAAACACTTAGGTAACACTTGATTTTAAATAAAACAACATTTTAATAATATACGGATGGGGCCATAATTATATATAACAGCAATGAGATAACATGAATAACAAAATAGAATGCTTGAGCAAGAAAGAGATGGCCATACGAAAAAATTATTTTAGTAGGCATGTTTAGTTGACAAATGTCATAATTAAATTAAGCGTCAAGCCTTCTCGAATATTTGCTACTATGTTTATCTCTTTCTTACTCAACTAATACGCGAGAGATGTTTATTGATTGACGAAAGATAATAAAAAAATCTTTTTTATTCAATTTATTACCTTACGGGTTACAAAGCAAAAAAGTACAATGTTCTAAGCACGAAGTCTGCGATGCAACTGAACTAGTGATAAGAATTACGTGGGACATCCGTAAGACAAGATAAACTCATTATCAGCGTTCTCACATGTGTCGACAGATAATGCGTTTATGCAAGCATGTAATTAATACGTAACACCTCCCGACCGAGATTGGAAAATCATCTATGGAATAGGATTTTTCAATTTTTGCAGTTCTAAAGGAATCTCTTTTGGATTCGATTTATTTATGATGTTGGTCAACTTGTCTAAGAGGCAGTTACGTTTACAATATAATATTATACTAAACATAACAAAAGCAAACAAAAATATAACTACAAGTGTTAAAGAGCTTATTCCGAAATGCGTGGGCAGTACATAGTCATTGTGGACAATTTCTTTAGATAATTGAGTGAATTGATTTTTTATTGACTGAAAATCATTTAAATCGATTTGTTTTAATTCAATGGTAGGTGTTTCTGGAAAGTAATTTTTAAGTGTATACATTGTTATGTTTAAAGAAGGCAGGTTAATATTTCTAATGAATTCATTCTTATAATTATTTGTCGATAAGGTATATTCATGATTGGTTACCTTGCATTCTTTCGGCAATTGTATTAAATAGGTTCCAAAAAGAGGTTGTTTGTAAGGACTATTATTACTGCAACTTACATCGAATATTAATTCTTTAGGAGTGATCAATAACCAGGCATTATTACTTATTTTATGCATTTTAACTGTATTTAACTTAAATCTATAGATTTTACAATCTGTGGTTCCCTTAAAATTAAGAAGGTCAACCGCACATCTTTCGTCTTTTTCTAAATCTTGATCAACGTTTTCACAGAAATAGAGGCCTTGTTTCACTTTTGTGCACATATTATTAATTGTTACACTGAATTTATTATTGAATAGGATGTATGGTTTTGAAGGAATTATCATGTGGAAAGTGTTGTTGTTTGGTATTGGTAAGGGAATCAATTGATAGTAGTCGTAAGTGTCATTAGCACTCAGAGGTATTTCGAGTATGAAGACTAAATTAGTTCCTTTTCTATATGCCTTTACGTCGATTAAATGATCGTATTCACTAAGATCAATCGAAGGTTCATATGGGAGTCTGTATAGTATATGTTGTTTTGAGATAAATTCAAGTTCAGTTCGTAGATCCTTAAGTTCCACGATAGAAGGGTGTAAAATATTTAATTTAGCGAAGGTGATTGCTTCTTCAAGTGTATCCAGAATTTCTAACAGAAGATTCAATAGAGTGGCCAACTGAAGTTGTACCGAATGGAGATTAATTAGTGCATAATTTTCGATATCGTGTAATGCTGTAGTTTTGATGGCTGATTCAATTTGTAGAAGTCGAAATTGAAGAATTTTCTGGTTAGTTTCTAATTTAAATAATGTTTGATTGTACTTGTCGATAGCTTGGGTCATCAATGACGTTTGGCGTATGGTGATCTCTTCTAATTTATGTTGATTCTTTTGAAGGGAATTTAAGGCTTGATCTATTCTTTTTCCGTCTTCAGCATCGAGGTTACCAGTAATAAAGCTGATTAGGCTTCCTAAACCGTCTATTGCTCCTCTTTTGACTTTCCGAACGTGATTGGGAAACAAATGTTCAATTTTCTTTTGAATTTCTATTAATAGACTTTCCAAAACGAGCAGATAATTATGACTTTCTAATTTATATATGGGTCCATGATTTTCCGATTCTAATGGTTTTTTGAGGTAATTTACATTTTCTTTTAGTTTTTCATATTCGATTAATAAAGGTGAACAATCGATAGTCTTAATGAGGGTCCATTGGTCCTTTTTTATTTGTGCTGTACCAAGCCTGTTGAAGTAAAGACCTGGATTGTTTTTGAGGTTCGTGAATCCTGGTTCTGCGGGGTAGCAGATTCTAAAGCAGAGGAATCTGTAACAAAGGGCCGTAAATTGTTGACATGTGCCTGTCTTGTTCCTTTATTATTTTTAAGTGTGCATACATGATGCGGCGTTATAGATATAATTTCGTAGGGTCCGATAAATTTTGGTTTGGCTTTTCCTCTTCGGGAATCGGTTTTTAGTAAAACTTGTTGTCCAACTTGGTAGGAGTGTTTTCTATTTTCTTTTGCATTCAATTTTAAAATGTAATTTTCCTTTAATTGCTGTTGCTGTCTTTTAATTTGTTCATATAAATATTTCATTTTTTCAGTGTGATTAGCGGTGTAATACCATACTCGTTGTTGTTCGAAATCAGCTGAAAAGGGATCCTGTGACATAGTATGTCCGAAAAGTAATTCGTGGGGTGTCATTTTGGTGCTTGTATGAATAGTGTTATTGTATGCGATTATGGCATATCGCATTAAAGTTTTAGGTTCTTCCTTAGGATGTCGACTTTTTAATAATCGATAGTGCTCTATCAGGGTTGAATGTAGTCTTTCTATGGGACTGTTGGATTCATGATGTCCAGGCGTTGTAATGTGCAAATTAATTTTGTGAAAAGCAAGTAGTTCTTGTATTATTATTCCGTTAAATTCTCCGTCTCCTATAATTTTTATTGGTGTACCATATTGTGATATAAATTTTGTTATTTTCCGAACTATGGTTACGTTGTTTCGATCTTTCAGGTGATATACTTGTGCAAATTTTGAAAGTTTATCGATAATTGTTAAGAACATATTATTGTCGATATAAAATATGTCTATGTGGCATTCCTGCATCGGTTTATCCGGAGTGTCCGTGATATTATAAGGGGCTTTAGTAGGTTGTCTATCATATTTTTGTTTTTTGCATTCTGCACAGTTATTAATGTAGTCTGAGATTGATTTTTCCATGTTCTTCCAATAGAATTTACGCTTTAACGCTAATAAAGTTGCTTGAATTCCACGGTGATTAGTTTTTCCTTCGTGGTCCAGTTTTATTTGTCCATATTGTTCTTCTTTGTCGATAATATGTTTAACTCTATTTAAACATCTAAATAATCTTGGTTCGTTTACACTGAACAATTCGATTGTTAATCGGCATGTAATCCTGTATAATTCATCTTCTGGAAAGAACAGGTAGTATGATGTGTCGGGTTTGCAAAATTCTAAAAATATTTTTCGTAGGGTAGGCAGAGGATTCGTTGTATTTATTTCCACATTCAAAATCTTGTGTCCTTCTTGCATTTTAATTTTTGGGGTCGATGGCTCGTCGTGAACCATATGAAATATTATTTGGTTTTCTTTCGTTTCCAGGGCATCCTCACAAATAGGTATTGTAGGTGTCGATGATTCCTGGGTATGTTGTGTATTTGAATCTGTGTCTTCTGGTTGTTGGATTCTTGTTATAGGTATTAATTCTTCGAGATCGATTGGCGTTGGTATTCTTGCGGGTCGATTTATTACAGGTCGCGGTTCAGGTGTGTTTAAGCGTTCACTGTTTACAATTTCGTCCAGGAGTTGGTCGAGTTCTTCGTCTTCATTTGCTATCATAGAAATATTTGTTGTATGTGTAATGGGATTAATTTGTATGCGAGAGAGAGCGTCAGCATTAGAATTTTTGGTTCCTTTTTTGTAAATAATATCGTAATTATATTCTTCCAGTTTAAGTCTCCAACGTGTTAGTTTAGAATTGGGTTCTTTAAGTGAATTTAACCAAATGAGTGGTCTGTGATCTGTAACAATGGTGAATTTTCTTCCATAAAGATAAGGGCGGAAATATTTGGTGGCCCAAATTATAGCGAGTAATTCTTTTTCTATGGTCGAATACCTTTGCTCCGTTTCGTTGAGGGTTCTAGATGCGTATGCTACTGGTAGGTCTTTTCCAGGTGTACCTTGAGATAAAATTGCTCCAAGGGCGACATTGGATGCGTCGGTTGTGAGAATAAATTGCTTCTCAAAATCCGGGTATTGAAGTATCGGGTCATTTAGTAGTATATTTTGTGCACTTTGAAATGATTTTACAAAGTCTGGGGTGTGTTCTACCTTTTTACCTTTCTTTAGACAGTTCGTAAGAGGTTTAGTCATTTTTGCGAAATCCTTTATGAATTTTCGGTAATATCCCAAAAGTCCAAGGAATCCTTTGATTTCTTTCTGGGTCGTTGGGATTGGATAATTTTGTATGGCTTTTATTTTGTCGGGGTTTGGTTTAACTCCTTGTGGTGTTACTATATGTCCAAGATATGCTACTTCTTTACGTAGGAATTCACTTTTGTCTAGCTGAATTTTCAAATTGTTTTCTCTGATTCTATTAAATACGTTACGTAATCTAGTAATGTGTTCTGGAAGTGAGGTAGAAAAAATTATAACGTCGTCTAAGTATACTAAGCATTGGCTATCTGTTAGTCCTTTTAGCACGTTGGTCATAATCCTTTGAAACGTAGCTGGGCTGTTTTTAAGGCCAAAGGGCATGCGTAAAAATTCAAAATGTCCGTCATCTGTAGAAAAGGCAGTCTTTTCTCTGTCTTCCGGGTCAATTTCCACTTGATGGAAGCCTGAAGCTAGGTCTAGGGTGGTAAAATATTGGCTTCGTCCTAGTTTATCTAATATATCGTTGATATTGGGGATAGGAAACTTATCTTCAATTGTCTTTTCATTCAATTTCCGATAGTCCACTACTATTCGCCACTTTTGTTGTTTTGATGCATCCAATTTTTTGGGTACAATCCATATGGGTGCGTTCCAAGGTGATTCGCTAGGTTTGATAATGTTGTCCTTCAACATTTTGGCCATTTGAGTTTGAACTTCTTTTTTATGAATGTATGGATAACGATAATTTTTCGTAAATACGGGTTCATTGTCAGTTGTTCGAATTTTATGCTTAATTTTATTAGTAAATGATAATGGAATGTCTTTGCAATAAAATATATCTCGGTATTCCTCACATAAATTCGTTATTAACGTTTTCTCCTCGTCATTCATGTGATCTGTTCTTAAATTGTTTAAGTTTTCTCGTAATTTGATTTTGACATCTTTTGTACTAATATGATTTAATTCGATAGTCTTAGGTTCAACTATTGGTTGTAATTGAATTGGTTTCTTTAAATTAAGTTGAATTGGTTCGTTTCGTGTATTTATAACTGTAGTCAAAAATGCGTTATTTTCAATCTTGACATATGCTTCTGGGATTATTAAATCTGGTCCAAAGTTTCTTTTTTCACATAGTGCTTCTTTTAGTTGGCTGTCGGTTGGTAGTCGAATTATACTTTCTGATCGAGGTGGAATATTTATTTCAAATTTATCCTGTTTCCTTGTAGGTATTTTTTCATCATCTGATGGTTGAATATGGAGTGGCAAAGTACAGTTACTTGTAATTAGCTGATTAGTAGATAAATCGATTCTTGCGTTCAATTGTTTTAACAAATCGAGTCCAATGAGTCCTTCGTAGTTGTCATTAAAATTGAATAAGTAGATTTTGTGCATTTGATTTGTCTTGAAGGATCTTGGTAATGGTATATTAGCTACTTCATCATGAATTGACGTTGCATGTGCAGTGCTAATTTTGAAAGGTTCGTTGTAAATATATTCGGAGTAATACTTGTGTACGAAAGCGGGATTTAACAATGTTTTCATAGATCCAGTGTCAATCATGAGTTTTGCGTTGAGTTCCGGTAAGTATATGTAAGGTAGTTTAGGTGATGCCGAATTGTTAACGTATATTAGGTCAGGTTGTTGTTCGGGCTGGTCAGGGAAAAATCCTGTTCGGGGTCATTTTCTGATGCTGGAATCCAACTGTTGTCTTCTTCGGATTGTTCATAATAATTATATTCAGCGTCAGGTGCAAGTCCATAAGCGTTATCTTCTTCTTGTACTTCGGTTTCTACAGGTCCTTGATCATGGTAGAAAAGTTCTTCGGAAATGAAGTTCCTAGGTTGATTGGATTGTCGAATATAATATGGCTGTTTAATAGTACGCGATATATCCATAGGAGTAGGCTTCTCGAGAGGTTGGATATTTCGAGGCTTGAATACGTTGGTTCCTGTTGGTTTCTGGTTTCCAAAAACAATTGGTTGCGATGGGAACTGTTTTGATGGGAATTGTTTTGTAGACGATTGCTGTGGTGGTAAAGCAGGAAGTGTCCTTATTGGTGCTGGAAAATGTTGGCGTTGTACTTGGAATTGTGGGTGAACGGGCTGCATCGTTGGTCTATACTGCGTTTGAAACATTGGCATTGGTTGACGATGGAAGTAATAATTTTGCTGATTTGGCTGATTTGACTTCTGTGTCACATTTGGTTTGTGATGGGGTTTTGCAATGCTTTGATTTCCTGATTGCAAATGCCATACGTTTTGTTCTTCATTAATATATTTAAGGGCATTTTCCATAGTGGTTGGTCGTTGACTCCGTATGAATGATCCAAGGGGGTTTCTTAATCCACTTAGAAACGTCTTTAAAGTTAAATTGGTGTACAAGTCTCCTTTAACCTTAATTGTAGCTTCGTCTGTTGTGTTGGTACTTAAATGTGAAAATAAGGCGGCTCTCATTCTTATGCACGAGTTGTAAAAGTCGATTGGGTTTTCGTGATTTCCTTGTCTGAGGTGTAGTAAATCTTGAAGAAGGCTGTCTTCGGATCTTCGGTCGCCAAAATTGTTCTTTAAAATTTCTTTGAGTTCTTTATAACTTCCGATGGTATATCCTGCAGTTACTAATACGGCTTGTCCAGTTAGTTTGCTTTCGATGCCGGATAACAAAAGATGATTGATGTAATCTTCATTGTTGGCAGTTGAAAATTGATTGTAGATGAGATCGGCTGCTTTGAAAAATCTTGCAAGTTGAGTGGGATCTCCTCCAAACTCGGGAATGGTCTTTAGATATTCGAAATGGAAAGCTGGTACTGCCATTCTTCTTGTGTTTTGTCGTTCGAGTATATTCTCTTGTACAGCAGCTGTTTGTTGTATCGGCAGGTTTGGTTGCGTGGATGTGTTAGGAATTGCAAATGGATTTATAGCAAGGTTGGCTAGTTGATTGGCCAAGGTTTCCTCAAATTCAGACATGGATTTTTATTTAGCGCATTTATTAATTAATTTATTGTTTCACAAGAGTATACAGGCATAAATTAAGTCAACGGACACCTGTAGTCTCGCTTATATGAAACGGGAATATTGTTTTAAAATATTAAGCGTTCTCCTTAGTTTTCGCAAGAGTATCTTTAGATCTAAATTCTCCTGAGAATTTTAAGATCACAAGGTAGCACTTGCCAAAATCAGAGCTAAAACTATATTATTATTAAGGTTTAGCAGTAGTTTAAATTTTATTTCACTTTGTTTTAAATGGCAAAACTTAATTCTAAAATTTTATCTTCTTGCTGCAAATTGATTAGCGACTTACATTAGTAGCAGGCAAATTTTCATATTGCTGTTTGGATGCTCCGCTTCGGCGATTCTTGTCCTCTGCGTCGCGGTGCTGTATTGCTCGGCTTCGGCGATTTTTGTCCTCTGCGTCGCGGGGTTGTGTGGCTCGGCTTTGGCGATTTTTGTCCTCTGCGTTGCGGGGTTGTGCTGCTCAGCTTCGGCGATGCTTGTCTTCGGCTGGGCTGGTCCACTTGGAAGCGATGTCCAGTCTTCACTTGGAACCGGGTTGGATTTTGTTCGATGGTAGACGAAGTGTTAACACACAAAATTACGCGAATTTGGGGTAATTTTCTACCATCCGTACGACTGCGCCAGAGATGTTTATTGATTGACGAAAGATAATAAAAAAATCTTTTTTATTCAATTTATTACCTTACGGGTTACAAAGCAAAAAAAGTACAATGTTCTAAGCACGAAGTCTGCGATGCAACTGAACTAGTGATAAGAATTACGTGGGACATCCGTAAGACAAGATAAACTCATTATCAGCGTTCTCACATGTGTCGACAGATAATGCGTTTATGCAAGCATGTAATTAATACGTAACACGCGTTATTTTTTTGTTCATGTTATCTCATTGCTGTTATATATCGTCGTCAATATCACGAAGAGACGTAACTCAAAAAAATCGAAAAATGAGATAAGTCGTCGACATGGGTGGAAAGGTCAGTTTGACCATTCCACCAACTGGCGTATCTCAAATCCCTACAGTATCCATTATACAGACAAAGAAACAATGGTCGTATCTCATATACAATGAAATAGCAAGATCACGAATAGACGTAAATCGTAATACGCCATTTCGTGGAATTGTCGAAATGAACTTATCAGTAGTAGTACTGAGGGACGTATCTTAGGTTACCAAGTTGAGGCTTGCAATAATTTCGTGGAATGCATCACTGCATAAACAGTATTTATGCTGAGCTTGTATTATACTACTAAAGTGCTCATATTGTTATTAGTATGTTTTAAGCGCTGATGGTGTGAAGGTGCACAGTATAACCGTGTTAAAGGTTATTGGTTTGTTGTTGTTAAAAGTGAAAACTAATTATGGATGTGCTTGTAATTTGGGAAGATGGGTCTAAAAATATTGTGTACTCCAATGAACTTATAAATTTTGAAAAAGGGAAGACATTAAGAGTCGGAAGTAAAGTAAAAATGTTTTACGAAAAGAAGTGGTATAAAGGGACAGTCTTGGAAACAGAAGATCAAATGCTTAATAATGTAGAAAGTGACAGTTCAGATGAGATTCCACTAGCAAAAATAATGCGTAAAAACAATGCGAACGCACGAAATGCGGAAGCCCAAACAGCTAATAACGTAGAAAGCAAGAGTTTGGATAATGCCAATTCATTAGTGGAGTTTTCACAAATTGATACTACAGAAGGTAAGATTTTTATATAAATGTAAGTTGTAACCAGCAAATTGATGCAAACAAAACATTTTACATTGTAGTAGAATACGTAGAATTAGACTCTCAAGTGAAGAATCTCCTACAAAATCAGAGCAGTGAATGGAGTTCATTCCAAGATGTTACACAAACTGAAAATATATCAAAGGTTGCAGAAGGTAAGTGTTTTAATACTACAACCAAGGGAGTGGGATTTAATGCTCAGTCATTGTGTATAGCAAATCAAAGAAGAATAAACAGTCAAGATCAAGGTCATAATGAACAAGACGTAGTAGATTCTATTGAAAGTGTTGAAGAAACCGAGAATTTTTCATTTGATGAGAGTGATTACGACATTGGTATTGGTAATGTGTCAGATGACGACGATCCAACATATGTACAGACCTGTGAGGCCAAGTATTGCAAAAGAGAAGTTTTCAGTTCATGTCACATCTGCCAAATTTTATTGTGCTACGAACATTTTGAGATCTATGGAAATTCTTGTGAAACTCACAGTACTAGCACTCGCAAGAAAAGGAAACAACTACACAAGCACAGGGAAACCTCCAGCGTTAGACCGACTACACCTAAGCCTGAAGATTTTCCAGTTGAAGGTGAAAGAAGAGAAAATGACTGTCCTAAAAAGTTAAGAAGCAATAGGCAGAAATTGGCTAAGACAAGACGAGACCTGGGTCTAGAGTATGTTAGCCCAAAAACAGGAGCAGTTGTAGCGGCGCGACAGCTTCAACAAAGATGTAACAGCGAACAGTGCAATAAGTTCCGTCGTCAGTGTTCTTTAATTGACGAAGAAGAACGACTGAAAATATTCAAGTCGTTTAATGAGTTGGGAAATCTTATACGACAATGAGAATTTATAGTTCGTCATGTTAAAGTCACAGAAACCCGACAAAAAACTTCAAAAAAAGAAGAGTCCCGTAGACAAAAAACACATGAGTATTATTTAACATCTGATAATAAGTCATATTTGGTATGTAAAACTTTTTTTTTTGAAAACCTTGGGTGTCTCCGAGCGTGTTATGCGAACTGCCCTAGTAAAAGTAAATTCAAGCGGAATAGTAGAACGGGAGAAGAGGGGTGGTAGGCAATCTACGCTTGTTATTGAACGAGACAAGAACATTCGTGCAGCTATTTTGAAACATATTGAAAGGTTTCCTAAAGTAGAATCGCACTACTGCCGGGCAAGTTCAAGTAGAGAATACCTTTATCCAGACCTAACAATGTCTAAAATGTATGCTATGTTTTGTGAGGAAATGCACCCTAAGGAAAAAGCACCTTGCCTTGATTTATATCGCAAAATATTCAGATCTTTGAATTTGTCATTTCACAGACCAAAAAAGGACCAGTGCTCATTGTGTATGACTTACAGACAAGGCGACGAAGTTACAAAAACGAAGTTAAAAGAGCGGTTTGAAAACCACATTGCAGAAAAAAATAAAGTCAGAGAAATCAAACAAAGTATTAAAGCGGAGGCTCTCAAGAACAATGATATTGTAAGTGCAAGTTTTGATTTGCAGCAGGTAATATATTTACCCCAGTCAAAAGAAAATCAGTTATTTTACAAGAGACGTTTGGCAAATTACAATTTTACAGTGTACGATTTGTGTTCTAAGGAGTGTTCTTGTTTCATGTGGAAGGAGATAGATAGCAAAAGAGGAGCTGCTGAGATAAGTACCTGCGTCTACAAAGCCCTGCAAACCTACGATACTGAAACGCATGCAAAATCAGTTGTTCTGTTTTCAGACGGCTGCAGTGGCCAAAATAAAAATTCAATTACCGCAGCTATGATGCTTTATACTGTGGCCAACAGTGTAAATATAGAAGAAATTTCTTTGTACTTTTTTGAGTCGTTTCATGGTCAAAATGAGGGAGATTCAGCACACAGTGCAATATCTTCAGCTATATCCACAGCAGGTGACCTTTTCTTGCCTTCTCAATTGTATCCTATCGTACGACTTGCTCGTAGAAAGCAACCATATTGCGTTCGCTCCCTTCAACACAGCGACTTTTTAGATTTTAAAAAGCTTTCTCGAGACCTCAGGATCCTATCAATTAAAACCTCCGAAACAGGCGACTCAATAAAATGGAGCAACTTTATGGAGATCAAGGTCAAAAAAAGTGAGCCACTAACAATATTTTTTAAAACGAGTCACCTTCAAAATGACTATAGATCATTTACTCTAAAACGTCAGCTTTTGAATTTACAAGGCCATTCCGTGCAGCCTTTAAATCCAGCACCCAGAAAAATCAGCAAAGAGAAATACTTGAACTTGAAATCGCTTTGTGAGGGAAACACACCGGTGATTCGATTAGAAGAGCACAAAAGTTTTTATTTGAATATACCATATGAGTAAAAGGGGTGGCCAAAAATATTTTCGTTTGTCTTTTTTTAATTCATTTTTGTATCTTATTAATTAAAGTTACTGCTTTTCTGTTATTGTGCCATCATTTATAGGTAATAGTTTTTCTATTTCTCTAGTTATTTTTATAATGTTTTCGTTCATACCTTTAATAAAAATTATATTTTTGAAGTTTTAATAGTTTGATTACTATAATCTGCTAATGACGTAACTCAATAATTAATTCATACAAATTATTACTCCAATTTCACGAAGTGACGTATCTTAATTTTGCATTAAATTCAGACACATCTACAAACGTATATACAAAATTTTTTACATTTTTGGTAACTTCAATCCTGTATCTTTCAATCGCGGAAACATCAGTGTCGTTACCTTTGTGATATATTGTTAATGTTCATTTAAAGTCTATAAAAAAATTTACAAGGCTCCCCTGTAAAACTAGTAAAAGTGAGTTAAGTCTCTTCGTGATATTGACGACGATATAATTGTCGCCCCATCGGTATATTGTAGTAGTAGCTTCTTGAGACTGATAATTAGCTATGAGAATTTCTAGGTATGAAACTATTTTGAAATAATAAATTAAATTACTGAGTGGTTTTGAAATGTGCTACAAAAAATGGCGACCGCTACGACTGAGCGGCTAAAGGTACGTTCCTATGAAGCGGCGGACGCACGCGGCTGACGGACTGCGTCTGACAGCAGTCTATGCAACAATGAAAATTAATTGTAATCGTTTTCTTTTGCGCGTCTGCCGCTATGCGTTTCGTGCGGCTGACGCAGATCGGGACCAGTGATTGCGTCAGTACCTCTCTTCAAGCAGTCTAGCGGCAGCCGCAGCGCAGGGCAGTGCAGAATTTTTTGTGATTTGTGTTTGTAAAGAGCGAAAATTCATGTATATTATGGCTGTTAACAAGGCAAAAGTGTTATTTTCATGTACGGAAGACGAAAGATTAGTAGAATTTGTATCGAAGTTCCCTTGCTTATTTGACTTGGCAAATCCCTTGTAGAAAAACGAATTAGTTAAAGATAATGCATGGAACGAGGTTGCGGCGTTTCTAGGAAGACCAGGAAAGATATTAATTATAATAAATTAAAAAGGTTTTTTTAATGTTTATTATAAGATGTATACATACATATATTTCTACGTAGTTCTAGTAATATATTGATTTTGCCACATGACAGATCCTGCTTCCCCATTAAAGTAATCCATGAATAAATCTCTTACAGAAACCTCCCATTTTAGCTAACGAAATGAAATTGTCTGATGGTGGTAGCTCAGCAGGATCAAATTCGTAGTAAGGTCTATTTTGAGATTCTAAATATGCTTCTCTAAGAAAATTATGTAGACAGCATGCTACAATAATTAAATCATCAGGTATCTCTGGCTTTAAAGCAATAGGCGTGTAGAATACGCGAAAAATTTGGGACAGCAAGCCAAATGAATTTCCAGAAACTCTCCTGGCCTTGGAAAGTCGATAATTAAAAATAGATTTTTGATTATTAGCACTTGCAGCTGGTCCAGAAAAGGGTTTCATCATATGTGTATGTAATCGGAATGCTTGACCGCCTACTAAAACAAAGGACACCACAATGTCTGAGTTTGGTCGGCTACCAGATGACGGAAACATATTTCCACTTCTAAAATATTTCCCAATATTGCTTTTCTCAAAGCTTCCACTGTCACCTTCTTTACCATAGGATCCAACATGAATTAATATGAATTTCTAGTTGGCATCGACAACTGCGAGTAAAACCATGGAGAAACAATGTTTCTATTTAAAATACAGTGATCCAGTTCGCATGGGACAAAAGATTCGTATATGTTTGCCGTCTATAGCTCCGCAACAGTTAGAAAAATTATAAATTCATTAACTAAAAAAAACTAGGATGAAATCAATGTGTTTTTTTAAAGTATTGCTATGTCCGTAAAAAAATTCAAGCGGGAGATCCAAAACGAAGCAAAATTGCAAACTTTAAAAATGGTTATTGATTTAGAAGAACGTAATAACAAACCTACTACCAATACGCCTCAAATGTCACTATCAGAATCGAATTCCCGCAGTAATTTTCCCTACTCGCCTTCACCACCACCACCGCCAGTTACGAGAGGTCGTTTTTATCGCCCATGATAAATTTTATTTTGATCGTAAAGAACTATCCACTTTCTACCAAAGATCGCACACAACTGACGCGCGAGGGAAAACAAAAAACTTGCGTCGACCATATGCGTCAGACGAAGTCCGTCAGCCGCGTGAGTCCGCCGCTTCGTAGGAAACGTACCTTAAAGGTATGATTCCGATGGTGACCGCAGACTTCAAACGGCAGACTGCAGGCTGCAGCAGCAGACCGCCGACGACAGTACTGGTTTGACTATTTTATATGAAATACATTCGGAATATAGCGCCATTGTCGCTTGCGGTCACACCTCGCCGCCACCGCAGACCGCACTACCGATCAAGAACCAGTTGTGACGCTGACCGCAGAGCGACAACACGTGTTTTTTCCTTTAAAAATAGTAAAAACGAGTTTTTCAGAAGCAGAGAATGATAAATTAATAAACATTATTGCAAAATATCCAGTTATTTATGACACAGGACACGCTAGTTATCGAAATAACCTAGTAAAAGAAAATGTTTGGAAAAGCATAGCAAAGGAGCTCAATAAAAACAGTGAGTAGTTTTCAGGTTATGTTCTTTATTTTATTCATAAATAATTTGTCTAATAATGATACAAACTGATCTATAGGTACTAGTGTTGATGTTTATATAATTTCATTTATATTAGTACCTACATTTTGTGGATATAATTATTCAATTCTTCACGTTCCGCTGTCAATAACGGCGTCTTACCATGAAACTGCGCCGTATTCGCTACATCTTTAAGTTTGTTTCTAATTTGAAATCCTTCAATATTAGAAAATCCACCAAAACGAGCAAAGTTGAGCATGTTGTCTTGGCTGGTTTCTTCATTATTATAATTGAACAGTGGAGCATTATTTTCTTCGAGATAACCATCACGCAGAAGATTGTGTAAACAACAAGCTGTTAATATCAGATCATCAACTACATTTGGAGCTACAGCAATAGGTGTATAAAATACTCTAAACACTTGACTTAATAGCCCAAAAGCGTTTTCCGACACTCAACGACCTCTGCATAATCTGTAGTTATAAATTTGCTTCTCTCTTTCTAATCTTGCCACCTTTCTAGAATATGGTTTCATCATATAACTACCCAGTGAAAATGGGGTATCATTACATCTGTACCGGGCAAACGTTTCGGTGGTGGGATATTAAATCTCTAAGTTGCTATTTTCTGTCCAATCACAGATTTTTGAAATATACCATTGTCAGATTCTTTGCCGTAAGCACCAACATCAACTGCTATAAATTTATAATTTGCATCGACAATAGCCAACAACGCAATAGAAAAATAATGTTTGTAATTAAAAAATAGTGATCCACTATTTTTAGGTGCTCTAATGCGCACATGTTTACCATCAATTCCTCCAACGCAATTAGGTATATTCCATTTCTGCCAAAAATCTTGTTCAATACGTTTAAAATCGTTTTCAGTAAGAGGTGTCATTAAAACTGGCATTAATTTCTGTTTCAAAAACATAAGTACACATTTCACAATTCGGGATATGTAGGACTCTGATATACGGTATGCAAATGACAAGGATTTATAGCTTTCTCCTGTGGCCAAAAATCTGTAACAAACATTTTTTTATTGAAATAATAATTTTACGGTTTAATTTGCAGCTGAAGAGTGTAAGAAGAAATGGAAATTCATTCGCGATGGTTACAATAGATTTAAGAAGAAACATAAATTAGGTACTGGCTCGGCTGCCCCAAAAAACTCAAAAGATCAGAGACACCAACAATTACGATTCCTGGACGGTGTTTCCCAGCACCGATCTGGAGGTTCGAATATACCATCGTCACCACAGGAATTTACAGAAAATGAGGAAGATGCTGATCAATTAAGTTCTGAGAAACACGTTCTTGTGGGAGAATATGCAGACCCGGTTTTGTCCATTAATAATGAAGCGCAAGAAGGTGACGACAACATAGTTATTGAAACAATAAATGATGAGCCCAGAGAACAAATACAACCAAAAGAAAAGCGCCGAAACGTAACAAGGAAGATGAACTGTTGAAGATGTGGAAAGAAAGACATGAAAAAAGGCAAACATTATTAAAGTTAACTTTGAAAAAACACGATGATGATGTGGAGTTGTTTAGCCGCCACATTGCTGAAGTATTACGGAACTTGCCACCAGTTGAGAAAGCAGAAGCAAAGAAACATTAAGTCTAGTCCTATCGGATTATGAAATTAAAGCAGCAAGAAATGCATCTTCAACGCGAAGTTCTTCAGCTCTGTCACATTACACGTCTTCCTCTGATATTACTGCATCAGCATCTTCATCAGAGTACCCATCTCCTATACCAGATAGTGCTTATGACTTGCCAGGACCTAGCAATGCACCACAATTCCCTAACTTATCGTATTATACACAGGGGACCAGTCCATTATAATATGCCGAATGCCTATTCCCCCATTAGTGCTATGCCAACCTCACCAGAACCTACTGTATTATCATCTCAAGCAAATCAAGAAAGTGCAGAAAGTCAAAAAGAAATAGAGTATCATAATTTGTAAACTTACCTCAAGTCAAAAAATTTTTTCTTCTGCACTTATAGCATTCCTTAGAATTTTTGGTTTGATTTCGTCATAAATAAAAGTAAGTATAAAATTAAACTGGTTTTTAGTTAAACGACAGTAGCTTCTAAATATATCTTCATCCGCCATTAAATGATTTTTAATCAGCACTGAATAACTTCCTTCATGTAGTCTGTTTTTAAATAAAGGAATCGTAGCTTTTCTTTTCGGTCTAGTATATAATAACAAAAAGTCATCGTCGTCTTCTTCTTCCAATAAAAGACACAAAATTCTATCGGTAGAGTCTCCAAACATGTCTGACGTGCTGCCTCCAATTCGAAGCGACTGCAAGACCAACTTGTCGCCGTAAGCAACATTGATCCGACCACAGACAGCAACGGCACTGCCGTCTGTGGCTGCAGCCTGCAGTTGCAGTCGATTGCTGCGGTCATCTTCGGAATCATACCTTAAGGTCGATTCAGAGTGCGGTAGCGGCGCCGCACCCGTGCCGGTCACCAACCGCTCAGCATAGATTTCAATGGGATTATTTAGAGTAGCTTCCGATGCAAAAGCGGCAACATTGCGGCTGGCCGTCGGTGCGGTTTTCAACGATTTGGGACCGATTTTGGTTAACAAACCGCCCGGTTCGACAAAGACAGAGCGATAATTTTGAGTGAGACGACACTTTTCAGTGCAGTGCGTACAACAAGTGTATTCAGACGGGCAATGGAAGAGCAACTTATCCAATTTGTTTCTGAACAAAAAGAGCTGTATCATCTGAGCCTCCCAGCGTATTCAAACCCGAAAATAAAAGAAAAAATATGGCGAGAAATTGCAACAAAATTGAATGTAACAAGTAAGTATTTAATATTTCTCAATCGTTTCACCAACAGGTAGGGGAGAGTGGGGCACCTTTGAACTGGGGCACATTTGAACAGTTACATTTTAATGAATATAGAAAAAGATACTGCTTTTTTCGATTTGGCAACACTGCGTAGAGTGACTCCACAGTGATAACTGATTTTGAGGTTATTCGATGTAATGTTTTGTTGTGAGATGTCCTGTTTTATGCTGCGAAATTGTAAGATTGTCATTGCACAATTTCTTGAATTATATTTAAAATAAGTGCATTTATTGAACTGTTGCTATTTTATAGTGTGATACTGTCTTGAAGAAGTGTAAGGTAAGTGGTTTTTGAAGTGTAACATTAAGCAAAAATTTGTTATTTATATTTGAACATTTTGATGTTACTGGGGCACCATTGAACAGCCGGGTTAGGGCACCTTTGAACAATGTGCAAAGGTGCTAACTGGTTCTTTTAGTATTTTTACTGTAACTATTATGTTATGTGGGTAATATCAAACAATCTATTTATTATAGAGCTCCACAATGGTGAGGAATTACATACAAAAACGAACCAAACCACAGTTTATCGAAAAGGACATGCAAAAATCAATCGATAGTGTAATGAAAAAAGAGCGGTCACTGAGACAGGCTGCTGAAGTTTATGGGGTAAACTCATACTGCACTTTTTTATCGATTGAAGAAACTGGGATACGCAAATGCACCACAACAACATTTAGAAAGTTTTTCATCAAAGCATACTTTCCAACAAGTATTTAGTTGCTCATTACTACTTCTCGTATCATATGTCTTAAAATGTTCTCGTATGAACTACGGTTTAACTTATAAACTACTACAAAGATTGGCTTTTGATTATGCAGTAAGGTTAAATAGAAACTTTCCAGAAAAATGGAGGGAAAACAACTTGGCAGGACTAGACTGACTCCGAGGGTTTATGAAGAGGTATTCAAACCTTACACTGCGAAAACCAGAAAATACTAGCCTCTCAAGAGCTACTAGTTTTAATAAAACGAATGTTGTTGAGTTTTATGATAATTATAGTCGAGCTCGTCAAAAGCATTTATTCACTGCTGGTAGGATTTTCAATCTCGATGAAACCGGTGTGATGACGGTCGTTCAACGTAATTGCTGAAAAAGGAGTGAAGCAGGTGGGACAAGCTGTTTCTGGAGAACGTGGAACTCTTGTTACTATGGTCGGAATTGTAAGTGCATCTGGGAATACTGTACCGCCAGTTTTCATTTTTCCACGGGCAAGATTTCATGAGTCTTTCATGAACGGTGCACCACCAGAAAGTTTGGGTCTTGTGAATAGTCCAAGTAGTGGGTGGATGACTACATCACTGTTCTTAAAAACCTTGGAGCATGTAGCAATCATACAAAATGTAACAAGCAAGATCCAATTTTACTTCTTTTGGACAATCACGAAAATCATTGTTCATTAGAAGCAATCATATATGCAAAGGAAAACGGAATTGTAATGGTCACCTTTCCACCGCATTGCATCCATCGGTTGCAGCCGCTAGATGTAGCTGTAATGGGTCCCTTTAAAGCAAAATATAAAGTAGCTCAAAATGACTGGCTCCTTTCATATCCGGGCAAGACGATTACAATTCATAACGTTGCCGATCTAGCAGGCAAAGCATTTCAAAATTCTTTCACAATTAAAAATATACTTTCTGGTTTTCAAAAGCCGGGAATTTTTCCCTTTGATAGAAATGCATTCACAGATGAAGACTTCGACGCAGCAAATGTAACTGATAGGCTCAATCCAACCCTTTCCATATCAACGGGAGAATGCTCAAGTAGCTCTTCTCTACCGCAGGCACAGCCAACTGAAGTTCACCCATCGACCAGTTCTTGTGACTCAGTATCACTTCAAACCATACCTTTATCCTCAACTAACACAAATAATGTGCCATCAATTATTTCACCAGACTCTGTGCGTCCGTATCCAAAGGCTCCACCTAGAAGTGAGACCGCCCGTGGAAGGAAAATAGGACGCTCCAAAATCCTTACAGAAACCCCCGAAAAAGAGGCTTTAGAACAACAAAAGGTAGAAAAACAGAAGAAATTGAAGGTTACAAAGAAAGTTTTTGGTACAATCGAAACATCTAGCGAAAGTGACAATTTCTCCTCAATGATGACTCCGATGACGAATTGTCAGATGAAAGTATAGATAAAGAATCAGATGATGAAATTGACCATAAAAATTTGTTAGTGAATGACTACATTATCGTCAAGTTTTGTACCAAGAAAAGTGAAGTTCATTACGCGAACTACAAATTCAGTTTCTGAGGAAGAAAGGAAAGAAATTTTATTATCCCATCATAGAAGACATTTCTACTGTGGACATTAGAGATGTAGTTCGCAAATTGCATTCTCCTTCAAATACCAAGGGCACCCAAAGAACATCATCTCTTATTTCTTTCAACATTAATCATTCAAGATTTAATTTCCGATAGTGTACAGTCCTATTATACTTACATGTAGTGTAAACTCACTTTAATTAAAATAGGGGTCAAATATAATGTACACCAAATTAAATCATACATCCCTAGCGCTGTTCACCAAAAAATTTAATTAACATCAAAAAATCTTAATGGAACCCGAATTATTATACTTCGGAAAATGGGAACAGCACCACTAAAATAGCTATGTTGCGACTGTTTTACCATTGCTTACATTTTAAATTCCATATGTCTATCGATTTTACTAAATGTTCACCAAATTTACAGGGAAAACGAGGACGTGAATTTGTTTTGCGGCATGTTGGATGGTTTGGCCTTCCTCCCTATTGCCGAAGTCCCCAATGGCATGAATTTACTGAAAACGCTAATACCACCACAATTAGATGATTTCGTTGATTACTTTGACTCCACGTACGTGTCAGGTACATTTCGGCGAGTTGGGGGAAATGCAGAGGACATGCTGAGACTACGAAATATTCCACCTATGTTTCCGCCAACCCTATGGAACGTGCGAGAGGCCACCATAAACGATCAAGACCGGACCAATAATCAAACAGAAGGTTGGAACCATAGATTCTCGAATCTCGTAGGACATAAACATCCAAGTATTTGGACACTAATTGAAAAAATGCGACAAGAAGTTGCAACAGATGAAACCAAACTGTTGCAACACCAAAATGGAGTGCATTCAAAGAAGAAAAAAAGGAAAGAGTTCGAAAAAATGCAACAACGTTTAAAAAACTTGTGTATTCAACATGAAAATGGTGAACACAATAATGAAACTTTTTTACGTGCCATAGGACATACTATTACATTCCAAGTGTATGAATAACTTAGGGTTAATTATAAATTATTAGTTTTTACTTTAGTTTATTTGTGACTATTTATAATAAGCTTGTAGTTTATTTAGCAGTTAATAACTAATAATAAACATAAATTCTTAATATTAACTTTTAATGTTATTTCTTGAGTAATTATTTTAGAACAAAAGTGTATTTAGGCGCTTGAATCATTCGAATTTTTTTCCGCGGCACTTTTATCCGCCGGCACTTTTTTCCGTGGCACTTTCTTCCGCCGGCACTTTTTTCCAGGCACTTTTTTCCGCGGCACTTTTTTCCTCGGCACTTTTTTCCTAGATTCGATTCAACACACAAAGACGGCTTCGCATCAAGCCAACTGTAAACGGACTAAACTGCAATTGCCCCTACGGGAATTTTTTGCTACATCATCGAAGCTGAATCTTCAAGAAGAATTTAATTTTGATTTATGTGATGCATTAATTAGCGCTAACATACCTCTTACAAAGTTATTAAATCCGAGTTTTAAATTATTTTTGGAGAACTACACCAATAAACATGTGCCCGATCAAAGTACTTTAAGAAAAAATATGTAGATAAAATTTACGTCAAAACCATCACTTCCATTCAGGATATAATTGGAAGTAATTATATATATTTTTCTGTTGATGAGACTACCGATAGCTGCGGGCGATATATTGCAAATTTAATTATTGGAGTTTTAAATTGTGAAAAACCTTGTAAGCCCTATTTAATTAATTCAAAAGAACTCGAACAGACTAACAGTGTTACAGTTGCTAGATTTGTAAGTGAAAGTTTATCAAACTTTTTTCTACCGGAAGCGGTTCCCACCCAAAAAATCATTTTAATGCTTTCTGATGCAGCTCCATATATGTTAAAAGCAGGGCAAAACTTGAAAATATTCTATTCAAATTTAATACATACTACTTGTCTGGCACATGGGGTAAACAGAGTTGCCGAAAAAATTAGAGGTGAATTTCCTTTAGTTAATAATTTAATTAATAACGTGAAAAAAATTTTTGTTAAGGTACCACTTAGAGTACAGATATTTAAAGAAAAATTGACAGATATTCCTTTACCCCCAAAGCCAGGTATTACGAGATGGGGCACGTGGTTGTATGCAGCGCTGTATTATGCAAATAATTTTAATAATGTCAAGGAATTAAATTTGGATTTTGACGACAGCTCCAGCGCAATCAAAGAATCAAAGCTTTTGTTGAAAAAAAGGAACTTCCACATCAACTGACATTTATTAAAGCTAATTATGCTTTTGTTAGTACCACTCTTACACAGTTACAAGTTTAATTAAAGAGGTTAAGGGTGATATTGGCACGAAAGTATCACAAAAATTACATAAAGTCTTAAATAAAAACGAAGGATTTAAGACTCTTACTCAAATTAGTGAAATTTTAAAAGGTAAATTTGACAATGATTTAATTTCTTTAGATTCTGAGATTATTAGCAATCTAAAAAATGATCCAATTACGTCAGTTAACGTGGAAAGACGTTTTTCTGTGTATAAAAATATTTTTACTGAAAAGGCAGTCTTTTCTTCTAGCTAATTTAGAAAAACATTTAATTATCAATTGTTATAGTTCGATAAAAAAATAAAGATTAAAATTAGAAAACTGCCTTACAAGTTTAAATAAACAATTAAGAATAAGTTAAGATTAGTGTATATTATATGCTGTTGTGGGACGAATTTTTAGTATTAGTTGTAATTAATTAGTTTCTATTTATATTTTGTGTATTTTTGTAAAAATAAACTAAACCGTTGGCCAAAACTGTAAAATACATAATTCGAGGAAATACTGTAGATTTAAAAAAAAGATTATGCATTTTTGGTGCATATTTTGACTATTTTTAATGCATATACAGTGTGTCCAAGATAAGGAGGGCCAGTATGGGGATCTCGGTAATGGTAAGAGATACAAATTTGGTTAAATGGGAAAAAAGTTGCGTAATTAAAGGACTAAAAAAATGACGTCTAGAAATCCTTGATATGATTTTTCGTTTTTGAATGATCTCTTTTTAATTTTTTTCTGGCGTTAATATTAAAGTTAGAGCAAAACTGATTAAACTTCTTTATAGCAACTTTTAGTGGACTTAATGATTACGTTATCAATTTTTTTATCCGACGTTTCGTCTTCGAGAAACCATCATCAACTTCATTTTTTTAAATACGGTCCTGATTTTTTGATGCCAAATTTGCAAAGCCCTTGTTACTCTAAATTCAACAATGTGCCACATATTATGGTTTAATTACGTTTTGAGCTTTTTTCTGATCATTATCAGAAAATTTTTTAGATATGGACCTGCATTTCTCATAATTTTGTAAAAATAAGTTCATACAGTAAGTTAGGCCTTTTTACATACCGTTAAAATATTAAAATGCACATCATAATGTCATAATTCTGATACAATAATTTAATAAGCAACCAATAACTATTAACAATAAACAACAAATAAATGAACAAAAGATAGGCAGAAAGAATGAGAAAACGAGCCTTGAAACAATGTAATAGGTATTTAATGTTTTAAAATAGAAGAAGAACTTAGAAGATTGGTTCTTGAAGCCTTTCAAAGTATAACGCCAGTATTGCTGAACAATGTTTTAGATTCTACAGTTAGATGTTATTTATGCATAGAGAATGATGGCAACCTTTTTGAATACCTTCTGTAAATTTAATACCTATTAAATGGTTTCGATGTTCGTTTTGTTATTCTTTCTGTCTATCTTTTGTGCATTTCTTTTTTGTTTATTGTTAATAGTTATTGGTTGCTTATTAAATTAATGTATCAGAATTATGACATTATGATGTGCATTTTAATATTTTAACGGCATGTAAAAAGGCCTAACTTACTGTATGAACTTATTTTTACAAAATTATGACAAATGCAGGTCCGTATCTAAAAAATTTTCTGATAATGATTAGAAAAAAGCTCGAAACGTAATTAAACCATAATATGTGGCACATTGTTGAATTCAGAGTAACAAGGGCTTTGCAAATTTGGCATCAAAAAACCAGGACCGTATTTAAAAAAAAAAGTTGATGATGGTTTCTCGAAGACGAAACGTCGGATAAAAAAATTGATAACGTAATCATTAAGTCCACTAAAAGTTGCTATAAAGAAATTTAATCAGTTTTGCTCTAACATTTTGAGATAATTCAAAAACGAAACATCATATCAAGGATTTCTAGACGTCATTTTTTTAGTCCTTTAATTGCGCAAGTTTCTTCCCATTTAACCAAATTTGTATCTCATACCGTTACCGAGATCCCCATACTGGCCCTCCTTATCTTGGACACACTGTATATGCGCATATTTCTACATGTTCAAGTGCATATTATTCCTTGCCTTGACCATCACTAATGTCCATGCAAGGCTGGATGAGGATGTCAATCAATCCCAAGCAGCAGGCGTTGCATCGATTGAAGACAACCTCCATGCGGAAGAGGAAGAAGGAAAAGCAGAAGAGGAAAATGAAGTGGAAGAACAAGTGGCAGCCGAACCTGCCAGGCCTCTTCGGAAAAGGCAACGAAAGGAGGACACATCACTTCTGGCTGCCTACTTCAAAGAGAAGGAAAGAATGAAGAAACAAAAGGAAAATGAAGATTCGGATTCCTTAAAGCATATGCTTATATCTATGTATCATACTGTCAAAAAATTTCCCCCCACTCTGCAAGCGCAACTGAAAATGCAAATTTTCAATCTAATTACTTCTGCAGAAATTGTCCCCAATAGCAATCCCTTCGTATACCTCGACTCCTGCATTGTCCCCTCTAACAACTCCTTCAACTGAATACTCAGATTTCATTTTCCACCAGTTATAAATATTTATACTTTTATACTTAAAAAAAACGAAATTATTACTTGAGTTTAAAAAGTTTGTTAGCTTTTATTTTAAAATGTACCTACCGTAAGGTTACAGCAAGCCTTTCTCCAGGAGAAACAGCTTTTTGGAAATTTGTATCGCTTTTTCGTATCTCGTCCTTTATCAAATTTAATAGTTCATTCAATTTATCTACTGACATGCAAAAATATTCAACAAATTTGTATTCATCTTTCAGAAGTTCTTTGAATAGCGTGTGGAACTCGGAATATCTGGTAATTGGAATGTCATGTCTTCGTATACGTTTTCTGCTAATACCGTTTTCAGCAGCTAGTATTAAGAATTCTAATAACTCTTCATCCGAGCTGTCTGAACTGCTTGCAAACATTGTCAACTAGCACGCCGCTGGACGTATGTACGTAACACATCAGCCGCCTAACTACCGCCTACTAATTTAAAAACCGCACCGGACCAGCACCGCACCGCAGCCGACCCGCTGCCGCCACTCTGAATCAACCTTTAAGTGAGCGATCGATTTTATACGCATTCATGGAAATTTCACTCAACAGATGTAGTACAATTGTTATGTCGGTTGAATGCGTGTTCCAAGCAACACAAAGTATGCTCGACCCTAAAACTCAGGTATCAAGTCCTCCGCGCTTCCCCGCCACGTACCGGTCGCGAATCTCCACACGATACTGTTGTGCAGAGCAGCAGTGCTCTGAACAGTGCTGACAAATCTCCTGATGAACAGTAAATCTACTGTTTTTAGTTGTTTTCTACTGTTCTCCTGTTTTCAGTTTTAAATCTTGAGTTTTTATTCTAATTTCAGCGTTTTTTTTTAAAGAAAACCAATAAACACTCCCGACATTACACTTTTTATTTACTAAAAAGTTTTAACAATTAACATTGCTTGACACCGCGGTTTTTAAGCTTAATTCGGTCGTATCCAATAATATGTTTAAATAATTTGCTACGGCGTCGGCGACGGTGCTTCCATCATGTTTCAGTTAGCATGTACTAAATCTTTATATATATACAGTGTGTATCAGCCAAATGGAATAAATTCAATATCTCCATATTTTGACACTTGTCACTGATATATCGAAACACGTAACCGACATTTTTTTTAATGAGACGGTATGCCCAGTGGCACATCATTGGAAAGGGCATTCAAAGGGGAATTGAGCACTGTGTCTGGTTTTTGAATCCCATCCGAAATTAACGAGGAAAAAAATAGTTTCGAAAATATCAATTTTAATAAATACAATGTAGGTACCTACCTACAAAGTAGTGTCAAAGTCAGTTTGAAAGTCAGTCGAAAGCAAATTTGAAAATCGTCTTCAGTTTAGATTTACTGCAAGGATGGTGTATTTAACTGAAATTCATAAAATAACTATACTGATGATGAACGATTATGGAGATAGAACATGTACTCAAGCCGAAATTGTTCGCCTCTTCAGGGGGAGAACTTTCCAGAATTACCACCCATATCTCAACGTACAGTTAGCAAAATTGACAAGCAGTTTAGAGAACTTGGACATATACGACGAAACAAAAGTAGACGTCATGCTTACATTTGAGGAAAACCCGCATGCATCTACTCGACAAGTCACATTGGAGAATAATATTAGTCACTCCTCCGTTGCACGAATACGAAAGGAGAATAAAATGCATCCGTATAAGGTAAGTCCAACTCAGAAACTATGTGAAGACGACTTTAATAGGAGAGTGGAATTTTGTGTGCGAATGATGGAAAGAGTAGACAACAATATCATGCAAATAGAAAATGTTTTGTTTTCGGCGAATCAACGTTTACCCTCCACGAATATGTCAATGGTCAAAATTGTCGCTATTGAACCACATAAAATGCTCACTGGATGAGACAGACACATACGCAAAAACCTGAAAAGGTGAATGTCTGGGCAGGTATCACAAGAGACCATATCGTTGGCCCATTCTATTTGAATGAGAACTTTAATGGTGCAAATTACTTGGCTCTTCTTCAAAATCGTGTAATGCCGTCACTGAGAAATTTGTATCCCAACAGAAAAAGTCCACAAATACCAGCGGACATATGGTTCTAACAAGATAGCGCGCCACCGCATTACCATTGTGATGTCCGCTAATACCTTGACCTTGTCTTTCCAAATCGTTGAATTGGAAAGCGAGGACAGCTAGAATGGCCAACGAGGTCATCAGACCTTAATCCCCTAGATTTTTTCTTATGGGGTTATCTCAAGACCGCTATTTACAAATGTAAACCACACTATTTATTTTAAATTGGAGTATTGCCAGGGCATACAAGAGGAACATTTCAAGCATCTCTTACATTAACTGTAATTGTAATTTATTTGTATTTATTAAAATTGATATTTTCGAAAAAAAAAATCTCGTTAATTTCGAATGGGATTCAAAAACCAGAGTCTGAATTCCCCTTTGAATGCCCTTTCCAATGATGTGCCACTTGGCATTACAGTTTCATTTAAAAAAAAATGTCGGTGACGTGAGCGACAAAAGGCACATGAGCCAGTAGTGCAACCAATAGGCCGCAAATATCCACTACAATCAACATCGATTGACGTGTGTCGGCATATCAGTGACCAGTGTCAAAATATGGAGATATTGAATTTATTCCATTTGGCTGATACGCACTGTATTAATTCTTCTGCATGTGTGTATGTCACTGAACTCCTACACGGCTGGACCGATTTTGATGAAATTTTTTGTGTGTGTTTGAGTGGATCCCTGAATGGTTTAGATTCACAACTGGACCCGGTGGGTGGCGATGCAATCGGGTTCTAGGAAGTTTTTTTAACATTTTTGACGAATTTTTATTTTTTTAAAGATTTCTCGCATATCAGAACATATAACCCCAAAATTTCCCCCCCCCCCCATTCCCCCAATATTTTTTAAAATGAAAAAAATCGAAAATTTGAATATCGAAAAAACGTTTGCTGAACCCGCTAATAGCAGGCAGCGATCAGGACAACGTCTGTCGGGTCCGCTAGTTTTATATAAAGTTTATTTGATTCCCCCTAGGGGAATCCCCTATAATGTGGTTTACGTTTATTATTTAGTGTAGTGTCTAGTGTGTGTTAAATATGTTGAATTATAATTTTATCCAGCTTTTAAAATGAGTTGGTAAGTTTTTTTTTAATCTAAATAGGAAGTACATACATTATGATGTTTTCAGTACTGACACTGACACCGAGACTGATTATTTATCTGGTGGAGAAGGTACATCCACGGAACAACGTTCAATAAAGGGCACGAAATACTCCCAGAAATATAAAAAAACTGGGAAACCAAAGAAGTATTTAAGGGATGGGTAAAAGCAGGGGAAGACAATTAATGAAGCATTTTGTTTAGTCTGCAATAAAAACATTAATATTAGTTCCACTGGACAAGCAATCCTTTAACGACAAAAAAAGTGTTGCTCCTGTAAAATTAGCTAAAGATACAAAAAAAAACAACAAACTTTGACTAGTATGGCCAGTTTTAAGAAGTTCAATGGTCTTGAGGGGGCAATAGAGCAGCTCATGTGCATCTGGCAGCTTTTGTAGCGGAACACAATACAGAGAATGTTTGTTTTTAGTATACATACGAGCTATGTATACTTTTATAAAAAAAAAAACGTGTCAATGCATTGTTCTATTGCAATCTATAGGCAACCAAGTATACACTAAATTTCAAATTTGACCTTCCAATGTTTTGAAAGAGTAGTCTGTGGTGAAAACAGTAATCAAGTTATTTAATGTCAAATTAATAGTAATTAGTTTTTATTTGTTGGGTTACCCATAAAATTGCAATTCTTTAATACAACCATGTACAGAAAATTTAAAAAAAAATGTTAACATAGTATCAGCTTGTGCTAGAGAATTGTAGAGACTTATTTTCGATAAAATTTCCAAAAGGGCCTATTTTTTACATTAGAACTATTTCAAATTCCATCTATAATTAGCACTAAAACAATGTATTGACGCGTTTTTTATAAAAGTATACATAGCTCGTTTGTATACAAAAAAGAAAAATTCCCTGTATATCAATGTAATGGAACATTTACCGAAATTTATACAAGCAATTTGTCCCGAGTCAAGAGTCAAGACAGGCGCGGAGACCATCTTAGCAAATTTAATCTTCGAAATGTAATTATTTTCTGTAAATTCTTAACCTATTTTCTGTATGTAACAAAGCCATTAATAAATTTAGTTACTCGCGGAAGTCGTTTAATAGTAAAAATCTAAAACACGTTACACCGAAATCCGGGTTATTTATTTTAGCTAATATGAAACATGTTGCAAAATGTGCGTGCTTTTTCACGAGTCGTCATTACGACGAATGAAAAAAACAAAAAGGGAAGTTTGCAATGTGCTGCATACAAGATTTTTTTAAGTTCTACAATAAATAAAATTTTTAGATCTTCTAGGATATGTTGACAAGCAAAGAGTAAAAAAAGCACCTATTCGCGTCACCAAGGGCAACATTAAAAAAGTAGCTTTTTTTACTCGCGGCAATAGTATATTAAACATTAAGGGAAGTAAGGTATAGTTACCAGTCAAGGATGTTTTTGCGCCCGAGTGACAGCGACGGCTAGCAATAAAGTCCGAAACTGGTCAATTACTTACTTCCCGAATTGTTTATAATGCTTTTCCACTACAAAAGTTGTTTTTAATTGCTTATGTTTCACAATGTAATGCATGCACTTCGGACTCGTAATTTTTTCAAAGGCAGTTTTTTTTCGTTAAATTGCCAAGCAACGAAATTCTCATCAAAAAGTTTACTTCGATAAAAAAAAGCTCTCGTGTAATTATAAGTGATAAATTTAATTTGTAATTTTTGCAATTTCAATAAAATATCGGTTTGTCTTTGGTTACTAAGGTTTTCATCTGTCAGTTTTTCAAACAGTGTATTGTCAAAAGTTGCATTCTTACTTTGTAAAATGAATTTCGACGAAAACGGACTAGAAATGGAAATTGAGGAATCTGCAAATGCTGCATGTGCCTTCTTCCTGTCGGAGAAGTCAAAGGTGCGTTATCAAACTGCATATAAATGTTTCAAAGAGTGGTGCATGAGAAAGAATGATACTGCAATATCGGAAATCACAATGCATATTTCATGAAGAACGCAGTGTATTCAAGTCGCCAGCAAGTTTGTGGTGCAAATACTCGATGTTAAGTCAACACTGTTTATTGAACCAAGATATGGATATTTCCAAATTTTCAAAACTCGGGGCTTTTTTTAAAATAAAAAATTATGGGTATAAACCCAAAAAAATCGAATGTTTTCTTTCACCTGTGAAGAAATAAATAGATTTTTAGTAGAGGCTGACGACAGTAATTTCCTCTTGGTGAAGATAGTTATGATAATGGGAATAGCAGGTGCTTGTCGTTCGCAGGAACTGTGTGACATGATGGTGAATAATGTTCAACACATGGATATAGCGATTGTCAATATACCAGATTTAACCCTTTGTGTCCCTACGGTACTTTAGAGTACCGCATAATACTGGGTGATCAATAATGATTCTAGGGTTCGTAACTTCGCTATGGTTGTATTGTTATCAATAATGTATACCGGGACCCACGAGAATATGTTGTTTATCAAAACTTTCTTCCCCCACGACCATATGCGCGCACATAAAAATTTTAGATCTGTCAATAATTGATGACAGACTGTCATTCCTGTTGCAATAAGTAGATTAATGAAATTATTTCCATAATTCTCATAAACTTAGTCTTTAGTAAGACTAAAACTGCATATCTGATTGCTTTATCTGGTAAGTAGATAATTTACAGAGCTTTGTTTTGAATAAGAAAAAGTGAATAATTTTAGGTTACAATTTCTGATGAAAACAAATGTATATTGGAGGCTTATTTTTGGTCTGGGAAACGTGACCAAAATGGCGTCTGGCAGTATTCACAAGCTCCTTACTTCGCCAAACTCCAGCAGCAATTCGCAAACAATGACGTTAGCTATGAAACTTTCACACATGTTCGTCGCATTATCAACCGATTTCGGGATACTGGCAGTGTCTCCAAGGGTAAATCTCCTGGCAAAAGGCCTGCGCTTAATGAAAAAGCCTTAGAAGATGTTCAGGAGAGATAGGAACCAAGCCCCAATAAATATTTAAGGCGACTGTCTGCTGAAACTAGTAATGCGTATATGTTTTTATTACTAAATGCTGATTATTATTAAATGTAGGGCTTTCGTATGGAACATGCCAGATGGCTTGACGAAAAAAGCTACATGTGCACCCATACAACGATGGAATGTTTATCACAATATTTCCAGGATAGACTAATAAGCACAGGTCGATCGCCACAAATTGTATTTTTTTGCTAATTTTGTCTCATATTTGTTGTTATATTGTGTGTTTTTAATATAAGAAACGTTCATGTCTTTATGTGATTTCAATTTTATAATTAAAACTGGTTATATGTTATTTTAGTTCTTCTTGTATGCTTGTTCAATTTTATTAAGTTTTTGTGTAACAAAACGTGCACTATGTATAATTTAAAACGTTGCAATAATATATTTATTTTTAATATACCACCAGCTTTTATATTTCTCACCCAATCTGAAATACCCGCCTGTACGCCACTGGAAATAGTTGGGATCAGTGCATGTGCTAAGTGGACAATAGCTTTATTTGAAGGAGGCGGCACATTCAATCATTGTTTATCACCCGGTATATCCTTCATTTAAAACTTCATGCAAGCATATATCTCGGTTGGGTGCTGACGGTACTTAAAAGTACACATATTTATAGAGCTAAGTTGGCGCGAAAACTTGTAGATGTCGCCACGTTACCTATAAATGCATTTTCTGTCAAGTGGTTTGTTGAGGTTCTGCAGAGCTCCATGAGGTGTTTTTAGAAGTTTTATTTTCAAGCTATAGTGAGTGTGGCTTTGCAGTTAATTTTTGTGGTGTTGTTTTGTGCATGTGTCAGAACCTATTGCACTAGTTAGTTTTTAGAAATTCAATAAATAATAGTTTCCAGGCACTATTTTGTAGAGTGTACTTATATGTACCGTCAGGGCTAAATATACAGATTGATTTGGCATTCTGGTAAGAATATATTTATTGAATAATTGCTTACAAAATTTATAAATGTACTTCTTTACAGAACATTATTACAGAAATAAATATTACAAAATGAATAAAGAAGATTTTACAGCCTGGGAATGGACTAGGCCTCTAACAGATGACGAATTATTGCACTAAGTAGACGTGGTATTAGAAAGTTTGCCCCTTGACAATTCAGTCCAAACTGATGAAGAAGAAATCGACAGCGAAGATTTAGATATTTGTCTACTAGATCCCGATAAATTGCATATTGTCACAGAAAATATTGTTGCAGCTGAAGATGGTGAAAATGGAACTTCAAAACCTGCAGATTTGGAAATCGACGAAGATAGTGATGATACACCTTTAGCGAACAGAATAGTTACAAAAAAGAAAAAGAAGGAGGGTGAACCAAATAGAAGGTGGAAGAAAGTTGACGTAACAGAAAGAGATGTGAGTTTCGATATTCCAGAGGGTCCTGTTGAAGATCACTTCGCAGATTTTAATACAGCTACTGATTATTTTTTAGCCATGGTAGGTTCATGAATAGACGGTATAGTCTACCAGAGTAATTTGTACGCAACACAGAGAAATAAAGTGTTAAACCTAAAAAAGAACGAACTGCTAGCAGTTATTGGTATAACTTTTTTCATGGGGTACCACAGAGTTCCTAGTTATAAACATTATTGGTCATCTCAGACTGATCTAGGTATAGCACTTCTGAGTAATACCATGACAAGAAACAGATTCCAGGAGGTGCTTTCATTCATTCATCTAAACGATAACTCTAATATTCCCAAAGATAATAAAGACAAACTCTACAAGCTAAGACCTTTCCTGGAAACACTCAATCAACAATTTCAGAAATTAAGTCTAGGTACACGTGAACTATCGGTAGATGAGAGTATTGTTTTATTCAAGGGCCGTTCAAGCCTCAAACAATATAATCCCGCGAAACCCATAAAAAGAGGATATAAAATTTGGGCATTAGCGGATCAGAATGGCTATATGTTGAATTTGGATATATATCAAGATAAAAATGAAGATGTCGAAACAAAATATTCGTCATTTTCATTAGGAGAACGAGTTGTTTTGTCCCTTACGGAAAATTATTGGGGTCAGAACAGGAAGTTATATTTCGATAACTTTTTTACCACGTTGGTCCTTTTGGAAAAATTAACAGTTGAAGATACGTTGGCTTGTGGGACGATACGAAACAATAGACGGGGCTTGCCCAATGGTCTAATTGAAGATAAAAAGATGCGTAGAGGTGACCTCGATTTTAGGGTTGCTATAACTAATGTGGTGTTTTACAAATGGAGAGATAACAAGGTTGTCACTCTAGCATCAAACTACCATGGCACAGAAAAAACCACAGTAAAGAGAAAGGCAAAAGATGGAACCAGTACTGATATTATGTGCCCAACAATAATCAAGGACTACAATCGTCATATGGGCGGTGTTGACCATGCAGATTGTTTGCGTATGGCTTACAATATCATTAGACGTTCCAAAAATGGTGGCATCGGCTATTGTGGGGCCTCCTCGACATAGCTTTTGTAAATAGTTATGTTGTATATAAAGAGATCTTGAAACAAGAACAGATAACTCTTCTAGAGTTTAGAAGATCTGTGGCATTAGGACTAATGAATATGTGGACGCATAAAATAACAAATAGAAAACGTTCACTAAATGGAAAGAACAATCAACCAACAAAAAGACGCAAGTACAACTACAGTGTGTCGAATGACGTTAGACTGGGCAATAGAGGTAGCCACTGGCCCATATTTGTGACTGACCGAAGAAGATGCGAGTACTGTTCATCAATGGGCATTTAATCTAAACCTCACTCCAAGTGCTCTTCCTGCGGTATACATCTTTGTGTAAATGAAAAAAAGAATTGTTTTGCTAGTTACCATGAAGTACCAACAACCAATGTATAAATCATAAATAAAATATTTAGTTTATAGATCAAATTAATTTTAATATCTTCAGACCTGACGGTACTCTAAAGTACCAACCCTCTAAAACCCCCTAAGGGGAGATTGAAAAATTTTGGAAAAAATAATTTAAGCTAACTAGCAACCCTACTGTAATAATTCAAAACAATATTTTCAATATTATTAATTTTTCTTGTGCTGGGACAAAAAGGGTTAAAAAATGGTATGTTCCGTAAATTTACGATTACCGCAGGTGAGGGAGCAGCTGTCTGTCACTTGAAAATTTTAAAAAATGCCAGATGCAAGCACATAAAGCACCAGCCTCGACACCGCAAGGTAAAACGAGGTTATCAATTATAAATATGTACCTGAAAATCAGATCCATGATAAGTTGTGTCCATCAACTTTTTCTTATGCGGTATCAAAATGGTAAATGCTTAGGATAACCTGTTGGAAAAAAAAAGCGTCAATTCCGAGCAACATTGCAAATTTCCTGGGATTGCCAAATGCCGAAACTTACACTGGACATTCATTTAGAAAGACTTCAGCTACTTTGTAAGCCGACACTGGAGTCGACGTCCTTGCACTCAAGAGACATGGGGGCTGGAAATCAGATACCATTGCAGAAAGTTACGTCGCAGACAGTCTTTTGAACAAAAATAAGGTGGCTAATAGAATTTTATACAATAGTTATCATACATCGGATATAATATCAAAAACAAAGAGCAGCTCCACGGAAATCTCGTGTTTGAGGAAAAGTGGTCCGTGTTGTCGACAGAAACCGTAATTCTAGGTTGGAACGAAGATGAAATAAGGTTCAAGAAATCACACCAACTTTTGCTAACTGCAATTTTGAAAATTGTACTATTAAAATCAATAAAAAATAATGTTCTTGTATAAGCTTTTACTTACTTTCCTAGGGAGGTAAGTTTTTACTTACTTCCCGTTGTAAATAGTAACCAAAGCTCACTCAGTAAGTTGTACTTCCTTCCTTCAAATCAATGTCAAAACAGACAACTTACTATGTCAGGAGTGGAAAAAAGTATGCTTTATTGACATTAATAATGACAACTACAGAGTTGACATTTTAGTACTAGATTGCAAAAACTACGAGGGCGGTCCGATAACTACTTAGCCTACAAAAGAAAAACAAAAATTTTGGAAAAATGGCTATTTTTCAATATAGTCTCCTTTTAATTCGATACACTTGACCCAGCGATGCTCCAACTTCTTTAAGCCGTCTGAAAAATAGGTTTTCTCGAGGTCTGCAAAGTAGGCCTCCGTGGCGGCGATGACCTCCTCATTCGACTCAAATTTCTGCCCGGCGAGTGACTTTTTCAAATTTGGAAATAAAAAGAAGTCGCACGGGGCCAAATCTGGAGAATATGGAGGATGACGCAGCAATTCGTAGCCCAATTCGACCAATTTGGCCATGGCGAGGGCGGAGGTGTGGGGAGGTGCGTTATCCTGGTGGAAGAGCACTTTTTTCTTCGCCAAGTGGGGCCGTTCTCTCTTCAATTCGGAGTCAAATCGGCCCAATAATTCAGCATAGTACAGCCCTGTGACCGTTTTGCCCTTCTCCAAGTAGTCGATCTGGATCACACCTTGTGAATCCCAGAAAACGGTGGCCATCACCTTTCCGGCCGATGGGACAGTCTTCGCCTTCTTCGGAGCACGTTCGTCGGGTAAAGTCCACTGTTTCGACTGTTCCTTGGTCTCTGGTGTGTACCAGTGGATCCATGTTTCATCGACAGTCACGAAACGACGCAGAAACTCCTTCGGATTGCGCTTAAACAGCGTCAAACACTGCACGGTTGCGCTTGTTGTCCGGAGTGAGCAAACGCGGCACCCATCGCGCCGACAGCTTTCTCATGCCCAAAATTTCATGCAGGATATGACCTACGCGATCTTTTGAGATGCCTATGGTCTCAGCTATCTCGCGCACCTTCAATCGGCGGTCTGCTAATACGAGATCATGGATTTTTGTTACGTTATCTTCCGTGGTAGCTGTTTTCGGGGCACCTGGACGTGGTTCATCAAAAACCGATGTGCGACCACGTTGAAACTCGTTAAACCAATTTTTGACGGTCGCTATCGAAGGGGAAGAGTCACCATACACAGCATCCAAACCGGCCGTTTCGTTTATGTATGAGCCGGTGCGGTGTCGTAAAGTCAGTTCAAGACCGTAACAAAATGACATGGTCAAGTCACCTTGTTGAGTTGCTAAGGAGACGTAGAATTTTTTTCAAACAACCGATGTCATTGCGTAAAAATATTTTCCTACGACCATATAAGAAAGCCGTTCCTAACGCACCAAAAACAATATCATCTGTGCGATTTACTTTCACAAAACAAGTGAAGAACCCGTGTGTTAGCAACACGTATAGGAATATAACGCACAGTTTGCGCAGTAATAGAAAGCCGCGGCCGGTTCAAAACAAAAAATGAGGGTCGTTTTATCTGAACTGTCATTGTTACTTTTTGCGTCAAGTAGCAACGTACAAACGTAACTGAAAATGGATGTAGACAAAAACGGCAGTAGCAGCGAAGATTTGTCTGCACACTGCATTCCACCGAGTGTGGTCGAGGCTGCCAGGAACACTGCTTTGAATTTGTTACCTAGAAAATCGAAAAAAAGGTATGAATTTTCATACAGACAGTTTATGGATTGGCGAAAAGCCCAAAATATGGCAACTTCGTTTTCGGAGAACGTATTGCTTACCTACTTCAGCAAATTAAATAACACAATAAAGCCAAATTCATTGTGGACCCAATATTCGATGCTGCGAAGTACCCTCGGCGTTTATAATGACGTGGATATTTCAAAATATCAAAAATTAAAAGCGCTATTAAAGCGTCAATCGGACGGCTATACGCTAAAAAAATCCAAAACCTTAACAAACCAAAGCATCCAACTTTTCCTTCAATAAGCCCCAGATGATAAACATCTGTTCATAAAGGTAAGTCTTGAATTTTTGGTATTTAATTTTATAGGATATTGTTCATAGCAAGTTTTTTTTTTGGTCATAGGAAAAATAGTGTACAAAACTCGCTGGAAAGTGTCTTTCCTACACTCGCGTGATTGCTGCACTCGGCTACGCCTCGTGCGCAACTCTCCCGCTCGTGTGAAATATGGCACTTTCCACGCTTGTTATGTAATATACTATTTCTTGTACGGGTGCAGTGTATAATTTCGTTTGAAAATAATGAGCAGTAGCGAAGAGGACGAAGTTATGGCCGCCAATGCGATTCCTGCTGAATTGATTCACGATGCGAAGGCAGCAATTGATAATTTACTACCCAGGAAGTCCAAATCGCTGTATGAAAAAACATATTCTTTATTTAAAGGCTGGTGCCTGGATAAGAAGGTTCAAAGAATTACAGAAGATGTGTTTCTAGCGTATTTAGAACAAAAATCCAGGCAAGTAAAGTCCCCAACCCTTTGGTCTACTTTCTCAATGCTGAAGAGCATGTTAAATGTGAAAGAAAATATACATATTGGGAAGTTTCCAAAATTGATTCCCTACTTTAAAAGTTAGAGTGTCGAGTACCATGGGAAAAAATCTGCAATTTTGACAAAGGATGACATCGAAACATTTCTGGCTGAAGCAGAGGATACAGATTATTTGTTGAAGGTAAAAATCTCTTTAACAAAAACCGCTGTATTTGCATTATGTTTATTTGTTTGCAGACCGTCCTGATTTTAGGGGTCTACGGCGCTTGTCGCAGAATGGAACTGACAAACATGGGAGTAGGTGACGTAGAGGACATGGGACACATATTAGTCGTCAAAGTTGTTGATACCAAAACTCACAGGGATCGCACTTTTACGGTTTCGAGGTTTGAATATATTGAAATATATAGAAAACTTTAAAATTTGCGACCATCATATACTACGAGCAGTCGCCTTTTCCTGAAGTATGCAAAAGGCAGATGTGTAAATCCGAACGTAGGAATAAATAAAATTGGAGAAATACCCAGTCTCATTGCTGCATTTTTTAAGAAAAATGACCCTAAGAGCTACACATGCCACTGCTTCAGAAGGTCTTCTACTACTCTTCTGGGCAATGCTGGTGGAGATCTTTCGACAATTAAACGACACGGAGGTTGGAAGTCGTCTTCCGTAGCGGAAGGATATATTGAAGACTCCCTAGATAACAAGACTAAAATTGCAAATAAAATATTGAACACGGCGTCCACCTCTGGCAAAGTTGGAATATTGAACACGGCATCTACCTCAGAAATGTCACCCAGCGTGAAGCTAATTGAGAAGTGTTCCAATTTCACTATCAACATTCATTATAATAATAAATAAGTAGTTTGTTATTTTGTGTCCAAATCCTTTATCTAATAGACTTGTCCGTCCGTCCGGGACGCTGTTTCAGCAGCCAAACCGTAAGAGATAGAGAAAAAAGTTATGAAAGTTATATGTTTGGAATGGTCATGTCAGCTCAGGAACCGAATTTCAGTCACGTGACACTTCCGGTTTTCGAGAAATCACAAAAAAGACCGTTTTTCAAATAGAATGCGTATTAAATAAAAATGTTTCAGCAGCCAAACGGAGCTGCGACCCTCTGCGCCTTAAAACGTCGATCGGTTAGGCAACCACTTTGACACCTTCCAGGTCTGGGTACAGTTTCTATTTAATACGCGTTCTATTTGAATTTTTGTTTTTTTAAATGAGACATTTGTCTCACTGGATTGCTTGTTATTATTAATAGAGGAGATGGTCCGAATATGGGGCCTGCTTTTAATATGGGCCCCCACTAAATTGAATCAGTATATGGAACTACATCTTTGATTCTGCTCATAAACTACGACTAATAGACGGCCAACAGTTCTCTTGACAGCAGCCATTCCTCCTCGTGCACTGTGCAGAACTATAGTCCATTTACTTGACATCTGCACTGTCAAATTGACATTATGTTGGCACCACTGCTATTTTTCACATTTTAACAATTAAATTACTGTACAGTCTAATAAAAAACACATTAAATTTGAGGTATAGTCAAGGCATTTTTTTAAATTTTGACACTGACAGTGCAGATGTCAAGTAAATGGAGTATAGTGATAAAATTTGTGTTTCTGGAAATCTGATTGTTTTTTCAAGGTAAGTTAAGAATATAATAATTGGAAATTTTAAGCTCAATTTGAATATCGGTATTAGCAAAACGGGTACTACTAATATCAAGTTTTATTGTGTTTTAATCGAAATTCATATACCTAACCTACAAAGATAAATATGTGGTGCGTTTTGCAATCATAAAATGTTGCTAATATGGGCCTCTTGGATGGTCCTATTATGTGTTCTTTTCAGATTAACAATGCCACGAAGTAAGCCAAAGGTTCCACCAAAGAATTTAAGAAAGAAATGGACCACTCAGGACATGAAGCTGGCCATGGAAAATATAAATAACAGAACTATGGGCCTGAAAGTTGCAAGCAAACATTTTAAAGTACCTAGATCTACACTACAAAGGTTTGTAAAAAACAAAGAGAAGGAAACTTGAGTTCTGAAGCAGTTTCAACAAAATTGAGAAGAAAAACGGTGTTAGGACCAAAGATAGAGCAAGAACTTGTTAAGTATATTCTAACAATGGAGGCTACATATTATGGACTAACCAGAAAAGATATTCGTAGGATGGCTTATATTTTAGCTGTAAGAAATGGTAGTGTCGTGAACCCATTTAAAAATGGTATTGATGGACGGAGTTGGCTAGATGCTTTTTTGAAGCGGCATACACACTTGCTTTCAATTCGGAGACCTACTGGAACCTCTTTCTCCAGAGCATTGGGCTTCAATAAGAAGAACGTAGAAGACTTTTTCAAGAACTTAGAGAATGAATTTGCAAAGCACAATTTTTCACCTCATCAAATATTTAATGCGGATGAGACAGGTCTATCTGTTGTCCAGAGCAAGGTAGCACAAGTAGTGGGCAGAAAAGGAAAACGGCAAATAGCATAAATCACATCGGCAGAGCGCGGACCTCTGGTGACCCTTATCGCGGCAATGAGCGCTGCTGGGCAGTTTGTGCCCCCGATGTTGATATTTCCTAGAAAAAATTGAAACGACCAACTAATGCGCGGTGCACCTCCTGGTTCAATTTATGCCGTTCACCCCAGCGCGGATGGGTGCAGCAAAATTTTTTTACCGACTGGATGAAACATTTCATTGATTTTGTCAAACCTTCCAAGGAGTCTCCAGTCCTCTTGGTGTTAGACGGCCACTACAGCCGCACGAGAAATTTGGAAGTAATCAGATTGGCACGGGAAAACCACATTTCAATTATTTCTTTACCACCACACTCCACTCACAGGCTTCAGCCCTTAGATAAAACCTTCATGGGCAGCTTCAAGGCCTATTACAGTGAGGAAGTGAGAAATTGGCTTCGCAGTAATCAACGTGCCCTTACACCATTTGATATTGCTGAACTTCTGGGCAAAGCATCTTTAAAATCACAGTGTGGGGAACTTGCTGCAAATGGTTTTAGGGCAACAGGAATATATCCTTTCAACCGTCATATATTTTCTGACGCGGATTTTATAGCTGAAGAAATGGAAGCTGCAAAAAACTGTAATATGATCTTGGAAGTAGCAGATCCAGGAAAGGACCTACCCAAATCTTCAGAGCTACCTTCCCAATTTCTTCCTTTGTCACCACCATCACAAACTATTCCAGTATCTCAGAAGACTCATGTAGATGGGATACCAGAACCCCAGCCTGGTTGTTGTAATAATCCTAAAGTGCCCATATCACCAGAAAAAGAAAAGACTGTGGAATTTGTTTCACCATTTCACATTTCACCACTTCCCGTTATAACAAAAAAGAGGGGTACTCGAGGAAAGAAGCCATCACGATCTCAGATCATCACCTCATCGTCCTACAAGAACCAGCTTGAACAGTCCTGAGGACTCCGATTCAGAGAAAGAATATTTTGTTCCAGCTAATGACGACACGGATGTTAATGAAGTAGGTGTTACGCCTGATAACGAAGATACGGTCTGTCTTTTCTGCGAGGGTCTTTTTTCCGAAGATAATAGAGAAGAGCTGTGGGTTAGGTGCATAATGTGCAATCTCTGGGCTCACGAGCAGTGTTCAGCAGCTGAAAAAGAAGATTTTGTGTGCGACTTCTGTAGTTAATTTGTAAAAAATAAAAAAGAATACAGCTTAAGTTGACTTAAAAAAAGAAATAAAGTTTATTTTTCAAACGGCATACCATTATTGTCTTTATTTGAGGGGGGCCCATATATCAAACACTCTGCCTCTAAATAGAAAAATTGCACTATTTCAATTGTTTTGTAAAATTTCCGTTTTCTTTCACTGCTCAACTCTATGAGTTCATAAATATTACTAGTAAGTCCTTAGACTATCATCATACCAAATTCCAGATGGTAATTCCATAAACTATTTTAACAATATAGCAAAAACAAAATGGGGGCCCATATTCGGACCATCTCCTCTAGTGACACCAGGTCAAAGCAATTTATTAAAAAAATTTGGAAGTGACTGTATCTGCATTGATGGAACGCATGGCACAAATGCCTATGGCTTTGAAATGACTACCTTACTACTACTAGTACTTGATGACCTAAGGGAAGGTTACCCCTGTGCATTCCTGATATCTAACCGCACTGATGAAGAAGTTATGTCGATATTTTTTTGGCGCATTAAAGAAAATGTTGAGACCGACATACAACCAAAAGTGTTTATGTCATGTCAATGCATGGGTCAAGGTGATATGTCCTGCACGGTTTAAGTATATTTTAGGAAAGTAAGTTTAAACTTTATTTAAACAGTAATAGGTAAGGGAAGGTGGAGGGTGCGGGAAGTGCATTTATGGGGCAAGAGCATTTCTGGCAAGTTATTTATGTTAGGCACAGAGCCATTTTACTTGAAATTGGCAAGACTGTAAGTCTATGTCAAATTGGAGGTTAGCAGGTTATGTTTTGCGTCAGTTTGTGTCAAATAACAAACAAAACCTAACCTCGAATTGGACAGTCTTGCCAATTTTAAATAAAATTTTGGATTGCCAATAAATGTCATGTTGACAGAATTGTGTTACAAACCTCAAAGTGACGCATATGACAGAGGAACAAACATAGTGGACGAGGCGGTACTCTCCTATATCTACTGGCTCTGTGACTAACTAGAGTCCCTGTATATAATATACAGGGACTCTATGACTAACTAGAGTCCCTGTATATAGTAAGATGAGTCGGGCAAACGCGGTTCAATTTTTGATTGGCTACGATCCACTGAGCATTGCGCAGTAGCAATCTAAAATAAAAATTTGAACGATGGCTATGACAATGACAATTAAATGACGTACTGTTAAAAACTTGATTGTCAAACTATTAAGCAAGATGACAGGTGTTGCATATTTGGGTGTAAAAATCGCTGAGAGCAAGGTTCTAGAATATGCAAAGTAGGTAAATTTTGATAAAATTCAATGGGAAATGCTCTTCTCTTGTAATATAGTAATTATTATATTTGTATTATCCGCAACCTCTCTTTACCGAGCGGAGTAGAGGCTGGTACTTTGTACGCTTTAGCGTCTGAATTATTATTGAAATTATTGTCCGATTCGACGACAAAAGACAAGTTTTTAGAGGTTATATGGTTACTACACCACCAAAAAAGCGCTCGTAAATTACTCAATCCGTTCCATATACCGCAAAATCAGCTGACCACCAATCGGTAAACTGTAGATACCTACCAGCGCAGTTTTCGTAAATGCTTTACATTTACCATGTATTGACAATGTCAAACTGACAAGTAATTAAATTCATAAAAGTGACACATACAAAGGAAAACAACTCCGGCTTTGAACGCTATCATTTATTTTTGGAACACTAATGGCCGCTGACATTTTTGTGTTTGCCCGACTCTTATATACAAACCGTTCAATAGTTATTTGCCAAGTAGGTAGACATGGAATTTTGTTTTTATGTTTAATAAAACTAAAACTCCCTAGAAACTCTTTCTGACACTTTGTCAGAAGCAGCTGTTATGTACAGGAAGCTCACGAAAGTGTCTAATTTGACATTTTGAGGTTAAACATGCAATGTTGCCAGTCCTTTCATACTTTGTTTGCCACTAGGCATAATATGTATGGACATCGGCGTCATGGATATCTATCTGTCAAACAAATTGTAGTACTAAAGTAAATATGCCAAAAGTCATTAAAGGTGACACAAAACTACAAATTAAAAAGGCTTACAGGCATTATAAAGCTGACAGGCCCGACCTCAGTGAAACTGAAATCTTTGCTCGGCTTAGTGACTTTTGGGATGCAAGTATTTATGCATAAAACTTAATTGTTGCTTTAATTTTCGGCTTTGTACTGTTTTAGATATCTGAAAGAACTATTAGAAATATTATGGGGCGGAACAATTTTGAAATTAAACCTTTTGGCCCACGACCTAAAAATGATACATACTATTTGCAACATACGCACTGAAGAAGAAATTGGTTTGACGTCTTGTCATATAGGAGCAGTGCCACTAGCTGTCATTATAACAAAAGGTCAGCGCACAGAAGATTATGTAGCAGGTTGTAGTTTACTTAAACGTATAATGCCAGCAGCATTTTGCTCTCAGCAATATCCGAAAGTAATACTGATGACAGCGAATCAGAGAGACAAGCTATAGCTTTGGTTTGGCCGAATACAAAAGCATTGTTATGCCGATTCCACGTATGCCAGTCTGTCTGGCGTTGGCTGTGGGATAGACACAACGATATACTTAAAGAACATAGGCAAATTTTATACAAACTGTTTAGGGATATCTTAACAGCACCATCAGAGTCCAGTGCGTTTGAAGCTTATTGCCTTTGTATAGGAGATACTGCTGTTCTAGAAGTTAATGCAGTAGTTAAGCGTTATCCAAAGTGGATAACGTATATCTCTAATTATTGGAAACGACGGGAAGATTGGTCGCTGGCATTTAGAAGTCCTTTGACCCATGGTCATCAAACTAAAGGCTGGTTTATACAGCTTCCTTAGACCTAGTCTTAGTATTAGTATTAGTCCTAGCAAAGATGAATCATTCAGTTGCCACTGACGCGTTTATACAGTCTTAACTTAGTATTAGTCCCAGCTGTTCCTCAGGCCTGACCTTGAAAGTTCCTCAACTTTTAACTTAGTCCTAAGAATTCCTTAAGACAGAATTAAATTTGACAGGCGCGCATGCCCTAGTAGCCGATGAGGCGGCAAAATTTGAATGGTTCAATACCTAAAATATTTTTGAAGAACAACAATAATTCTTAAAAGTGCATCATTGTGAGCTATAATCTGCAAAAGTAATTAGGGAAGTACTGAGGCATCTGGATTATTATAACAAAGGTAAGCTTAACATTCTTCCTTGAATGCATTAAGGCTAGGCACATTTAACATTTGGAAAGTTTATGATTCATTCGAAATGGCACAGAAATACACTTATTTGCTGTTTAACAACCCCTTTTTGCCTCCCAACATTTTGGTTCATTCTTGTCCAAGAGCTGCTTTGAGCTGCATCGGTGAAAGTGATTTGAAAATTTGTGGTTATCGGTGTTTGTAATTAGTATTTTTGAAATTATTTTTAATTTTTTTTAAATTCTTTTGTGTAAATATTTTTTCTAAATCAGTTATAATTTAAAATTGTTTGTGTTATTTTTGTAAATATTTTCTGTGAATAATTTTTCTTCATTGTTTTTTAAAAATGGTTTTTGACGATGGACAATTAATAGAGTTGGTAGAGAAATTCCCAGTGATATACGACAAAAAACATAAAAACCATAAAAACAAGCTGGTGGTGGAGAATGCATTCAAAACCATTGCAGAAGTTATGGATTGTTCAGGTAATTGCATTTTATATAATAGAATACTTGTTGTGTAATGGTTCAGATATTCACAAATATTACAAAAATTTAGTTTTGGCATTTGAAGACGGTGTGTGAATCTATTGCAATATTTTTTTTAATAAAAGCATTCGCACATCAAAATTTTTTGATTACAGATTGTCTTTCTTTCGTGATCAATAACTTTCTTCTACAAATATGGTACTTAATTATATATTTATTTTAATAAAATGCATTTAATATGTATTGCAGTGGAACTTTGCCAACAACGTTGGACAGCCCTGAGGCATAGATATGCCAAGGAAAGGAGGAGAGTTTATAGCATTCCTACTGGATCTGAAGCGTATACCATCACATGGCCTTATTATGAACAGTACGGCTTTTTAGACAATGTGGTGATCCCCCGAAAGTAAGTTCACTGTATCGAAAATGGTTATGTAGGTAGTTAATTTTGTGTAATATGATTTCAGAACTATTGGTAATATTACCAAAGCTTCACCAAGCTGTAGTGGCATCGGTAGCAGTAAAAACACAGTTTCAATGTGGAATTCCTTTACGGAAATTATTGCACCTCCATCACACACAACTCCCGAACCAGCAAGTGAGAGCTCATCCACGTATGAAGAGGAAGAGACAATGCAGGAAGAAGTGGAATACGACACAACACAAGAGGAACCATCTATTGAAACCTTGGTGCAACAGCGGGAAAAAATTTCCAAAGCAAGGAAAACGTTAAGAAAAAAAACTAAAGTTGACACAGAGTTTGAAAATTTTGGAACTACCATTTCTGGGGTGTTTCAGAAGCTGGACAACTTTTTAGCTGATTCACCTTCTGAAACAAACCCAATATTGAACGATGAAGATTATTCATTTGGTCACTCTGTGGCTTTATCGTTAAAAGAAATTAGGTCCACTAAAAAAAAACTTGTTACTAAATCTAAAATAATGTTGCTACTAGCAGAGGCTGTAGAAGATGAATGAAAATAAATGTTATTTTGAATGAAATATATTGAAGGTTTTATTAGAAAAAAATGTGAATTACCTGTCCATCAAATAATTTAATGAGTTTTATACGAACGTTTTGTACACTTATGTGAAACTTACACTAATGTATCTTATCTACAGTAATTTAACTTATCTACATTAATTTTACTTATCTACATTAATTTAACTTATCTACATTTATTTACCTTATTTACATTATTTTACCTAATCTACATAGTTTTACTACCTTATAATAAATTATATAAATTATTTTTCTGGAAGAGAACCTTTTGAAATATGTTCTTCTTGCCATGGCAAGCTACCCACTTCCGATACAAAATAATCGGCCAAGTTGTCTCGGATCTGCTGCACAGCTCGACTGGCATTATTCGACCCTACACGGGCAATTGATGTTAATGCTGGATTAGCATCAACATCCCTCCAGTTACCCCAGTGTAAAACCCCGTTACTGTCCTCATGGTCGACATAGCCGGTTGGAACATATTTCCTATCAACTAGTGGCATCTCTGCTTCTCGCTTTTGTAAAAAATTGTGTAAAACCACAGTGGCTTTCACAATTTTTTCGCACATCTCTATGCTTGCGATGATTGGTTTTAGCAGGATTCGCCATCTTTGTGATAAAATCCCGAAAGTGTTTTCAATCACTCTCCTTGCACGACTTAAACGATAATTAAAAATATTTTTTTTATCGTTTAAGTACTTTCCTGCATATGGCCTCATTATGCGCATATGCAGAGGAAACGCAGAATCCGCAGTCATAAAATGCTCCGTATTTATAGCTGTCCCTGGAAGACACTTGGGTCCTGGGACGTTAAGTTCATTAGCGAGCAAAGCCTTCCCAAACTCACTATTTTTAAAAATTGCACTGTCATGATTAGAACCAGCACCACCAATGTCCACAAGAGTAAAACGATAAAAAGCATCGCAGGCTGCCATCAGTACCAAACTGTGGGTCTTTTTATAATTGAAGTAAGTCGAACCTTGATTAGCAGGTGCCTGAATGGTTACGTGCTTACCATCAATTGATCCAATGCAATTTGGTATATTCCAGTGCTGGTAAAAACCTTCTGCGATGTCGTTCCACTCTTGAGTTGTTGGTGGTGCTAATTCAATTGGCGATAAAACATTCCACAAGACGTCGCATGTTTCTTTAATGACAACGTGTGTTGTGGCTTTACCTACACGGTAGCACCATGCAACTTGCTGCATCGAACATCCTTGTGATAGGTAACTAATAAAAAATAATTTGTTAGTTATATCATACTTTACAAAGTAGGTACACTTACTGCAAAGTCATCATTAGCCGATGCTCAGGTGATAACGGATTTTTTGTCTTGTCCTTCTGTAGCAAAGGGCCGACCAGTGACAACAGGCAGTCGAACATTATGGGTGTCATACGGCAATATTTGAAGAATTGCTCTTCGTCCATGCACCTCATATCCTTCACCAGAGTAGCAAACTGTCCTTCTGTGTCTCGGTTCCTATTAATGGGTCTCACTTTATATTGCCTAACACGACGGTTTCTTTGTTTTATTTTAAAATAATAAAACGCTGCCGCAGCAGCTAGCATTCCATACATTGTAAGTACAAGTTTCCGTTTCTTCAAAAGCGAAATTTTACCCATTTTACAATGCAGAACCAACTACAACAGGAAACTGAATACGTAACGGATTTTCTGTATTTAAGGTTAAACGAATTTATAAAAGGCGCGATTTTACACACGCATTTGCGCATGCGCCGACTTAAATTTCCTAACCTAAAATATGTCTGTATAAACACCTATTTTTCTTCTTAAGACTAGTGCTAAGTTAGGACTAATACTAATACTAAGACTAGGTCTAAGGAAGCTGTATAAACCAGCCTTAATAATTTTAGTGAAGTTAACGTTAGGCTTTTCAAAGACATTGTCTTATTAAGAAACAAAGCTTACAATGCAATATCCTTGGTTGATTTTGTCTGCACTGGAATGGAGAAATATTACAAAAGCAGACTTCGTAATTATTCCAATAATAGACAAGTAAGAACAGCTCTTCTTTTGCGACATCAACTCCTGAAATGTTCCTATTTAAAAAATGAAGATATAGTTAAGTTGGATGCAAATTCCTACAAGGTGCCAAGTGAAAGTAATCCCGAAATAATGTACGATGTTCAGGTAACACTGGGATTTTGCTCTTGTGAAATAGGAAGATTAGGCAAATTTTGCAAACACCAAGCAGGAGTGTATCAGCATTTTGAAGAACATTTTCCCAATTCACCCGCTATAACTGCACAATCAAAATATTTAATGGCTAAACTTGCTTTTGGAGAAGAAAATTTTATAGAATTTTAAAATAAAAAGGTATGGAAACACTGCGTGCGTCACATCGCAGACAGGATGGCACTTGTAAAATTCAGCGATGACGCATCACGACAAATAATAAAACGGCAGCTGAGGGTCAAGTCTTTCGATAAAATATATATCAAAACCGATTTAGAAATTTGTACATGGCTTAATTTATATGAAATATTGTATGAAATTGCATGTAGAAGGCTTTTTAAACTACATGTTTTCTTAATTTTGCAGAGAGTGCTCGTTTATATAGGGAGGCAGGTTGGCCGAATGGTTAAGGCGTCAGATTCAAGCTCTGATCTCAAGAGAGAATACGGGTTCGATTCCCGTACCTGTTATATTTTTTTTATATATTTATTATGAAAGTCTTGATTTTAAGCTAGTTTATTCACGACGGCTCTACCAGAACAAACGACTGAGCTCCTTTTCGACTAAAATGGACAAAGAGCGGAAGATGTTGATTGTATCGCCGGAATTTGTCCAACGTCTTAAGTCTGGCGATGATGCGGAGAAAAATATATTATCACAGCTTGATGACGAAATGCAAAAAGTTTTAAAGTCCAAATTAACTGATCACGATAAATGGATCCAGTACAATCAGGTTTTACAAAGGTACCTTCATTTCACAAACCAGGCACGGCAGCCAATTAAAATACCCATTGAAACAACCAGTAACAGCCTATCAAATACCATTATTTTATCTACACTTCCCAAAACTTTTAAGAAAAAAGCTGAAGTTTTCCTACGCATTTTGAGTGCCTCAAACGATGTGAGCTGGGATCACAAGGGTACCGTTACTATAAAGGGTGAAATTTTACCGGCGTCTAACATAGTCGATTTAGTTCACGACACTCTGCGGCCTCGAAAAACTATTAATCCACCCGGACGCCTACAGTTTGCTGATTACATCAAAGACCTTAACGTTGCTAATGTGCTGCTAGCTAAACCTAAACAGCAAAAGAAGCCAACCCCGACTGGTACTACAGGAAAAACCAAAATGGAAACTGATAACTGCGAGTCCGATTTAGAATATAAATTAAAAACACCAGCTACTCATCCAAGTCCACATCAAAAAGGTTCAGTCAGAAGAACGCCGATAAGGAAACGCCTCCAAAAAAGGGCCGTTAGAAAAATGCCTCTAAGGCAGATGTCATCAACACCAAAAACGAAGGGTATTCTGGATTGGGTGCATCTTAAACTTTAAAATGGCACAATGAAATTCTGATTTTATTACTTGCAGCCTTTTTAATTTGAAATGTTGTGCACCTCAAACTACCGTTTTGTAAATTGCTAGCAAATTTTTAGAAAATAAGACATTCAGCTGTACATTTATTTTTATATTATTAAGTATTATACGAAATAAGAACAATATATTTGTTTATTACAAAGTGTTTGTGTTTTTTTATTTCTACTCTGCTTTTGTTTTTTACGAATCTGAAATAATTACAAAATCTAAAGCTAAAATATTAGTATTTGAAGTTATTTTACAGCTACAAATCTACGATTTCATAATGGTGTGATATAATTTAAAAAATTGTGATTTCTTTTAATTTTGAGCGATACATTTTATAAAAAAGTGTAAAACATTTGCAAATTTTTCAACGAAATTGTGTGTATTTCCATCAAAAGTACAAGAATTTTTGAATTTTGTTTATCGAAATGCTTGTGGTAAAAGATTTTTTCAACGAAATTGCTATTTCTTTTAATTTTGAGCGATGCATTTTATAAAAAGTGTAAAACATTTGCAAAATTATGCATAGTTTATGTAACATGATGCGCTTTTTGTAAAAATTTATGTGAGATGGCGTGTAATTGCGTGATTTTTGTTCAATTTTCGTCATGTGTTGAGTAAAAATGTCGTTTTTTGTATAATTTCAAGTGACATGATGGCAGTTTTTGTATAATTTATGTGACATGATGTCGATTTTTGTGAAAATTAATGTGAGATGATGTGGAACAGAACGTTTTTCAGCGAAAGTGCGTGAATTTTGCTTCTAGAAATGCTTGTGATAGAAGATTTTTCAATGAAAGTTCTATAAAAATATTGTTTTTGTCGTTTTTGGTTAGAACTTTTTCAGCGAAATTGTGTTTTTATTCAAATCTTACTAAAATTGCTGCAGAAATTGCTGTTTTTTATTCAAATCTTGCTAAAATTGCAACAAGTTAGAGAAAAAAGTGTAAAACATTTGCAAAATTATGCTTAGAAATAACTCTAAAAACTGCTTTTACATCATTTTCGTTTTACAAAACGATTTATAAAACGAATTGTCATCATTTTTTAAGTGAAATAATGTGAGATGGTGTATTTTTTATCGCTTACTGGATAAAAATGTCGTTTTTGTATAATTTCAAGTGACATGTCAGTTTTTGTAAAATTTTAAGTGAAATGACGGTGTCAGAACATTTTTTCAACGAAATTGAGCGTTCTTATTCAAAATTATGTTAATTTGTGGTCAATTGCGTTTTTATTTTCGTCCGTTTGCATTTATACTGGAATTTTTAAAACTAAAACAGAACATTTTTCAACGAAATTCTCTGTTTTATTCAAATTTATGTTAATTTGTGGTCTATTGCGTTTTTCTTTTCGTCCGTTTGCATTTATACTGGAATTTTTAAACTAAAATACAGTTTTTATCGATATAATTACACAATTTCAGACGTTTACTTATAAAATAGGGTTCCGTGGTGAGAAGAAACCGTTTATTCCGAAAGAAGTCGCTGTTTTCGTTAAAATGTTCTAAATTACCAATTTACATTAAGTTGTTATATACAAATTGACACTGAAAAATCTGTACATTTACAATAGCACAGTTTGATTCTTCCACTTTGTCAAAAGACACATCTTATAAACGCACAATAACTAAAAGTTTTACGTATTTATAATACGTTGCAACACTTTTCGCGATTTAAAATAATTATTCACATGTGGCTAGGGTTCAAATCCGACTTGGGCCACCGCAAAAAGCTTCTTTTTTTTAATTAAATAAATGATGAGTAAGACGGCAGACTTCGGCGTGACGTAATCAAGCCACAAAGGGCACAGCGTAATTATAAAACTCAAGCACGAAATAAAATAATGTCTATTTATTTTTAAAAGCGACAAAAATCATATGAACCAAATCGTTAGAAAATCGCAAAACGCTTATGCATATATTTTTTAAAACACGTCTAATATATATTTTTTAAATAAAGAATGACGAAATACCTTCAAGCATATTAAAACTATAGACATTTTGAGCGAGTGCCGGAGATAAAGTTACAGCAGTCAATAAGAGCGAGTGAGATAGGAAATTTCTACTTTACGTAAAGTATGAGTGCAGACAAGATGTCCCCGGCAGAGTCGGTGATATCATAGCAAATTCCTTTGTCTGTGCTAACAATCAAGTTAAAGCCTGCATTTCAAGGCTTCAAATTGCACAAAAACAAATTAGACGCACCGATATTCATATAGCTTTCAAATTTTCAGCGGCTTTCATAAATAATTTAATTATAAATACTTTAATAAAATACAACAGCGGCTAAAAAATAATTCATTAAATTCTATTTGGCCTTTACAAGAAACCAGACAGAGCGCGAAAATGGCTGATTTACCAATTGAAATTCAAAAACGGGCGCCAGAGAGTAGAAGTGAGCGGACATTGCCATCCATATAGCAGGCACAAATTATCAAATAATTAATTATGGCCCAACCAAATGCAAAAACACTTTTTTAAAATTACTACAATTCATTTAACACCACAAGCTATGCAATTCCAATTTTATAAATAACATTTTCGAAAAAATAATTTGTTTCAAAGCTGGGCTCGTGACGTCACAGCAGTGAAATGGCTTTCCGATAAACATTAAAATCTGCAGCATCTCCGTGGTGTTGTGGCACTAATGGATGTAGCTAAATTTGTGCAACACGAACGTAGAGCGTTCAAATCCCCGGTCGGCCTGAGATTTTTTTAAATATAAACAACCATTATGCGATGCAAGAGAGAGACAACCAAGGAGTAGAAGAGAGAGAGAGAGATTTAGCAGTTTGAAATTCAAATATTTCCGCGAAAATTCAAAATTAAAAACGACAGCCGTGAGAAGTGCGCGCGCAGAAAACAAAGATGGCCGACACCCCGGGAAGTTTAAATTAAAAAAATTGAACTTAGAAAAAAAAATCGAAAAAAATTTTAAATTCAAATATTCGCGCCAGAAAACCAAGATGGCCGCCGTGTAATTCCAGAAGCAAATTAAAAATGGCCGCGCGTAATTTAATCGGAAGCTAATGCGTAATTTAATCAGTAGCACATGTGAAAATTAATTAGATCAAACCGCGAAATTAAATCCGCGAAACTAATTAATTAGATCAAACCGCGAAATTAAATCCGCGAATCAAAACCGCGAAATCCGCGAATCAAATAAAAAGTGGAGGGGATAGGTGTCCCTATTCTACTACCAAACGACCTCGAAATTTGCAGCTTAATGTTGACAACAATGTCCCAAACGCAACAGGGCATTAATTTAATTACTATGTATTAAATTAGGTTGATACGAGTTTTTTTGTTCTTGTTTAGTGCATCTTGCCCTTGCTATTCTTTGTGTATCTTACTGCACTTAATAAATTTGTGTTAATTAAACATTGCGTGTGGTTACTATTTGCATAAAAAAATCGCTTTTAGTTGTATATTACCTATCAATTCCAATTCTGTCTTTGATCTCGGCACACCACATTCATTTCCGACCGCGATCTCAGCACTCACTTTCACGATACAATGCAGCCAATCAGAACGTCTTATTTTGGCTATGGCGGAATTGAAACATGCTGACGGACCTGGCGGCCGGCCGTTTTTGTGCAATTAGTGGTAAGTACGTATTAAATAGTAATAAGTACACGTTTGAGGTTTAATTTCGCGATATAACTTGGGACAATAATATTATTGAAATATGGCAAAACAGTATCTTGGGTTTATTTTGTACGCTTTTGAAATTCCAGTATTTAGCGTTAAAAATCGAATTTTTGTTTTTATATGTATAAGTATGACCAAACAAACTTTGTCAAAACAGGAAGAAATCAACATTTGTAAACGGCGGACACCCTAGGCCGCTAGTTAAGTACAACGAATTCTTTTGCATGAAATGCTTTTTCTGTTGAGGTACGGCTGCCGCGTTGTGCAATACTACTGTATTGTATTATGTAGTCAAATGGTTTTCTCCCCATCAAGCTCCGCTGTTGTATGAGAATTTATTGATATTTTTTAATAAATACTTATTTTAAATTTCGAGTTCACACGAATAATTAAGTACATTAGTATAATTCTCCTATGAAAATAGTGAAATAAATATTTTGATAGTTAGCTATGAAATTTTAGGAGACATGTGTATTATTAAATCAGAAAACCAAAATATTATAACGTGACATTTGCTAAATTATAATCATTAACAAATTCAGTTAAACATGGAAAAAGATTTAAATTTGTCAGCAAAACGAATTCATCTTTCGGAAGATGCAATAATCGGGGTCGTTGGCTCAGAGATAAGCATCCTGACTACTGATCTAAGGGTCGCGAGTTCGATTCCCGGTCCCGGTGAGGTTTTCAAAAATAAAAAAACGTAGATGAAAGCCTCTACAGAATGCCATCATTCGAAAGTGATGTAAAGCCGTGGGTCCCATGTTACTACGATGTGTAGCATGTAAAAGATCCCTTGCTAGGGTTGGAACTCCTTAGTCTCGGCCAAATTCTAAGTAGGACTTTGACCATATGAACGAAGCAGTTCGTGTCTAAGGTACCTGGTACTCTGCATGCCTAGACCGTGTCCATTAACAAACAAACAAACAACAGACCTTGTCCATTAATAAACAAACCAAAACATTATAACCTGACAAAGCACTAATGACAGTGACATTTCATATATTATAATTATTAACAAATTCTGTTGCAGATGGAAAAAGATTTAAATTTGCCAGCAAAACGAATTCATCTTTTGGAAGATGCAACAAAAGTTCCTATATCTACTGTTGCTAATGTAGTTTCCAAATAAAGGTTTAAACCAAAAGTTCGACAGCCACGAAATATTCTTAGTAAATTAACTAATATGATAAAAATTTCCATTAGAGATGTGATTCACAGGATGTACAAAAAATAAGTACCTACTCTAAACAAGATTCAAACAAAATTAGTGGATTGAGGTATTGATTTTTTATATAAAAGTGATACTTTACAGTCTATTCTTAATGATATGAGTTTTACTTATAAAAAAATCAATAAAAGACTCAAGATAATGGAATCTCTTAGATTTACTACTCACAGAATCAATTTATTACTTCTAAAGGGTGTTTTTTTTAGAGGGATACAACTTTTAATTGAAATAAAACACAGAAAGATGTTTTTAATATCCATGAAATTGGCTTTATTTGAAAGATAATTTTATGGCATTTATGTTTGAATATGATTTCGGGCATGTGACCGCCGTGATTGGCGTATACATGACGTAATCTGAAGGTCCAATTTTCATACATTCTTTTCGCAGTAAATCAGGCTGTATTTCATTTTAGCAATAACGCGTCGAATTTTGGCTTTCAAGTGCTCAATTGTTTCTGGTTTATCGGCATAGACATGCGACTTTACATATCCTCCAAGAAAATAATCTAATGGCGTCAAATCGCACAAACGAGGTGGCCAGTTAACAGATCCACGAAATGGATTTTTAACTGGCCACCTCTTTCGTGCGATTTGACGCCGTTAGATTATTTTCTTTGAGGATATGTAAAGTCGCATGTCTACGTCGATAAACCGGAAACAATTGAGCACTTGGAAGCCAACATTCGACGCGTTATTGCCGAAATACAGCCTGATTTACTGCGAAGAGTGTGTGAAAATTGGACCTACAGATTACGTCATGTACACGCCAGCCGCGGCCGTCACATGTCCGAAATCATATTCAAACATAAATGCCATAAAATTATCTTTCAAATAAAGCCAATTTCGTGGATATTAAAAACATCTTTCTGTGTTTTATTTCAATTTAAAGTTGTATCCCTCTAAAAAAACAGCCTTTATAAGAAAATTTAGATCATAAGGTTTTTTATTTAGAAGAAACATGGTACGATACCCGTGATATTACACAGAGGGGATGGGCGAATTCATGAAAATTTTGTTTGGATACCCCGATTCCTCGTGGAAAATGTGCTATAATTTTGCATGTTGGAAGTAAAAATGGATGGGTTGATGGAGCACTGCTACTCTCAGTGTAATCAGAATACACGAATATAAACAAATATATGATTTGATTAACAATGTGGACACATTTTACAAATTAACTCAATTGTCAAACACTAGGTGGTTGTCACGATACCCTGCCGTAGAAAAAATTTTACCGCAGTACTTAGAACTAGAAACATTTTTTCTATGATTGCTGTTAAGGAAAGGTGTCACATAGCAAGGCTACTTAGTGATGCCTTTAAATGTAAAGAAAATAAATTAGTTTTGCAGTTTTTACAGCCAATATTAAAGCAAATACACCAGCTAAATCTATATTTTCAGTCCCGAAATATGATCATTACACAGCATTTGAGGAAATAAATACAACTAGTTGGTTCTTGGCCAGACAAATTCTGCAGCCAAGTATAGTTAACAATTTGGATAATAGTTAACCCTATGAATTTTGACGGAAACTATCTAAATTTAGATTATTGTGACTTTGGATATGCATTTGCCGAAAATTTAAGGGCGGCTAACTTATCCGAAGAACGGGTTATTTCCTTAAAAACAAAATGTTTGAGTTTTATTAGATCAACTTATACAAAGGATGCCTGCCCACCTTGATGTCTTTCGTCAAATTAAATTGTTTAATCCAAAAATAATAATAAATCCAGCAAGTCGTCCAAAATTTACTGAACTGCCCTTGAGGTTCGCCAATTCTGACCAGTTCGGAACTATGGAGGTACAATACCGTAATTTAGTAAATATTCACTGGGAAGAAGTGTTTGAAGATAAAATTCCAAATGAATCAATAGAATTTTGGAAAAAGGTGGTAAATTTAAAAAATGCAGCAGGAGATTATATGTTCCGAGAGTTGGCTCTCTTTGCATTCAAAATGTTATCACTGCCCTCCTCAAATGCTGTAGTAGAAAGATCATTCAGTATAATGAATGTCATTAAAAGTAAATTAAGAAATAAAATGTTAGAATTGTTGAATGCTATTATGACAATAAAACTTCATTTCTACGTTAACAAAATTTGTTGTAAAGATTTTCAGCCAACTGCGGACACGTTTTCTCGATTTACCTCAAAAATGTACAAGACTGAGAAAGATAAAGACGGCAATACAAATGATTACGATGAAATAATAGAAGTTGTACAATTATGCAATACATGTATTTAAAGTTTTGTTAACTTTCCATAATAAAAATGCAGGTACACATTTAATAAATGAGTTTTCTAAATCTTTCTCTTATTATTATCATAGGCGGCTGGTTGAAGTAATCCATTGTTTTACGACTTTTTGTAGGCTGCGGGGTGATAGGTAAGCGTTAACTTAACCTACAAAGGTACGGACTTCTGCAACTAAATCCACATTCAGGATAAAAAGCTGAACTTCAGTGCTTTCTACCTTGGTATCACTTGGTATACATACTACTATTCCAGATTTTCCACTATACCACTAACTACCAAATTTCGCCACTAGATGGCACTCTCAATCCACCAGATTTAAGGTCACTAAATCACGTTAGCTACGCTAACACAGGTAGGGAAACTCGGAGTTACTTATGTCAAACCAAACTCGTTTTTGTCAGTGGCGTACCCAATCAGTTTATAGGGTATAATAGAAATAAATTGAAGTTTGTGAACATTAACGCACTGAATAAATATTACATAACAAATTATTTGTAAACGTTTTCCAGGTTAAAAAAATTAATTTTCACAAATCTAAACCGTTAGCGAATATTGTGTACCGCTCGCCGCATTCCAATACTTCGGCACTTCACATACACGTAAATGGTGCATATCATCTAGTGGACTATTTATTTCGTTCAACCACCTCTGCCGTTTTATGATATTTCTTGGTCCTTAATTTGCAAAAAGTAATTCATTAAAAAGTATTGATAAATATTGCAGTTTAAATACCTTCGGGAACTTGAAACAACGTGTAACTTTTTATGCTGTTGTTCAGGCAACCTTTAACGCAGCAAATGAAAACCATAATGCTATTTAATATAAATACCTACGTTTTGACAAAATTCGTCGGGAGAACTAAGGAATCGAGATCACAATCATCTCTTTAGGTCATAATTTAGGCAAATGATTTGTAATCGTGAAAAATTACCTTTGATATTTCTTCAGATCTTCAAGTTTCAGGGTCAGTAGATAACGAAAAACATTTTAAATTGCGGTTAAAAACGATCATCTGCCTAACCTACAACCTAGAGAAAGGATTGTGGCATCGCATTCGAAGAATACATTAATAATAAGAAAGATTATTTATGCCCTAACTAGTAGAGCCTATGGTAAATTTGACATTGACAAACTCGTTTTTTGAACTTGTAAAATGGTGTTTCCCTACCTGTGTTAGCGTAGCTAACGTGATTTAGTGACCTTAACCAGATTTAGAGATCCTGTATGTAGTTTACTAAGAGTTGGGCAAACAGCCTGATTTGACATACATTTTTGATCCAAATTAGATATTTGACATATGTCGGACAAAGAGGTTATGGGAACCAACCTTGCTAACTTGCCTTCGATGGGAGAGTTTTCAGAGTATTGATCATTCTTAGCATCTCTAGAACCGACTATTAGGAATATACGGCCAATTTAGCTAAGATTTAGATTTGCATGTGTGAAACTATCGGTCGTTACATGTTACAAAATATGTAAAAACGGCATTTTTATCACACATGCCTTGCAAAAAGTGATCCAAACCAATCAAAATGTATTCCGGTGTTTGCCCAACTCTTACACCCGTATGCATAGTCGTTCGCCAGCGGCTCGCCGGAGTTTCGTTATGAATAGTATGTTGGCGGCACTGTACGTCTATGTCAAATTCGAGGTTATCAGGTTAGGTTTTCTGTCAGTTTTGACAGACTCTGACACAAAATCTAACCTGCTAACCTCCTTTTGACAGAAACTGACACAAAATCTAACCTGCTAACCTCGAATTTGACATAGACGTACAGTGCCGCCAACATACTATTTATAACGAAACTCCGGCGAGCCGCTGGCGAACAACTATGCATATGGGTGTTAGTAACCTATATACAGGGACTCTAACCAGATTTAGTGGAAATTCTATCAAGTTGGCAACATTGAAAGCATCAATTTGCGATTTTTAACATGCGCATTGGCGACTTGGCTACCAGAAATCTGGCCACACTGGTCAGAGGTACCTTTCCGAACGCAGCTTTAGTAACGTATATACAGGGACTCTTACAAAATTAACTATGGATGTTTATTAGGCTATGTCGCAGTAAACAAACAAAGAATATAAATTCAGGAGCTGAATCAAAATGATAGACATTAGAATTAACAAGTATTTAAACAAAATATAGGTAATACTGTTTAACTAGCAGAACGACACACTTAACCTCAACAAGCAAACAAATACGGCGTTGGGAACGGTTGGGAACATCAAGATTCTGTGACGTCAAAATCGATATTCTTGTCTACGACTGCGTATTACAGGTTGGAAATTTCCTCGCCCCGACCCGATGGGGGGCCCTCTCAACTTTCTTGTTGCGAATGCTTAGGTCTCAGTTTCACTCCTGTGGCCGCAACCCATGTGACGGACGATATCATACACAACGGAGTGAAAGGGAGAGGGGGAGCGGGGGTAAAGGGAAGGACGGCAAGGACGCCCCCCGTACCTCGCGTCATTCCGTTGTCAATCGGCAGTAACGCTACTCGTTCGCTCGCGCTACGCTAACTACCTACCCACGTCGGCGTTTATTCCCAGCAAGTTTTATTTATTGCTAATATCTGTGTTGTTTTTGTGCATAATCTTAGCGTTCTAGGTAAGTATCTACCTATTTCATGATAATAATATTATTCCTGACATTACAAGTAATGGCTATAACAATGCAATATTACAGTGTCTATGAGTTTTTGGCCTCAATAGCTCGCATGTGAGTAGATTCACTGTTGTGCTTGCCTAAAAATACGATACTATTTGTTTACTCGTGTCACTACAGGTGTACTTTAGGTATAGTTGACATAAATTATACAATTTTGTGTTTTTGAATAAAAATATTCTTCGGCTTAGGTATGCTCACTGTCGGAGGATTTTATTTAGGGCGAAACTATGACGCTATCCGTAAAAACATATAGATATTTTTATATTTGATTTCTGTATTGTTGCAGATTTATACACCCAAGATGGCTTCTAAAAAAAGGAAGATCGTTAATAAAAGACGGATTTTTAATGAAGCATGGCCAAATTTATATTTTTTTCTACAACCGTGTCTAAAGTAGATAGTTTAAACACGTTAGTTAGTTTGTAAAGTTCCACTTTTTAAAAAGCAGTGCATAAAAAGTTGTTTACAAACCCTAGTGCATAAAAAGTGGAATGTATTTTGGGTTGCCTATTTACATAACCTTATTCTAGATATTAATCATGTGAAAAACCAGAAAGATGTAATTTATTTAACAGAATTTGGTAATTATAGGTACAAAACAATAATAATCGTGAAAAATTAACATAATTAATGAATTATTATTAGTAACAGTAATAGTGCATAAAAGGTTCTTTACAAACCCTAGTGCATAAAAAGTGAAATTGATTTTGAGTTGCCTATTTACAAAATTTTACATAATTTTGACAGTTCATCGATCACGATCAGTGGCGCCAACTGAATACTAATTTCAATCAACCAACCAGTTCCGTACCAAAATAAATAAATAAAGCAATTGATAAAAAAATGTGAAATGTTCAGTTGTAGAAAAAATCTAGTATGCAATGCTCGTGCTCTACCATTTCTCAGCACTCGATTAAAAAGACCTACTTTACACACTAGTTGCATAATAGTAGATTATGTTATTAGGAGCAAAAGTTATAATTTATGTGGCGAGGCTGGACGGGTTATCTGCCGAGCTTGCGAGGCAGATAAGTACAGCCGAGCCACATAAAGATACTTTTGCTCCGAATAACATATAGTATTTTTTCTTCAAACGTTTTTATAACAAATTATTTACAACTTTGTGAACAAAATTCTAAGAAAATTAATTGATCTCGTCAGCGGCAGATAAAGTTGTCAGCGGCAGATAATAACTTTATCTGCCGCTTGGCAATAAACTGACAGTTTAGCATCATGAATCCAGCAATATAATGCCATATTTTACTGCCGTTTGAAGAAAAAGGTATTTTTTATTTAGGAAAAGCTAAAATTTCGAAGCGTGGAGGAAGATCATGGAGAAGTAGAGTTTTGGTGAGGGCAGAAAGGCAGCCAGCATACCAAAAGATAGATTTCCACATTTTAGTAAATTGCTAATAGAACGCATCCCAGGTAGGAAGGAACGTTTCTGGAACATTCGGAACGTTCCAATAATGGCACATTCTTGTACTCCAGCGGAACGTTCCGCAAAACCAGTTCAAGAACCGTCGTTGAACCGTCCTTAAGTGTCCACATATAACAACGTTCCTAAGACGTACTTCGAAACAACTCGAAAAACGCTTTAAGTACGCTCTCAATAAGTGCGCCTGCGCAAATCGGACCACGACTTTAGTTATCGAGCTTATCGATTTTGTCTTTGTGCAACAGCCATTGCAATGTGTTCAGTTCGAAACAGTGTTACGTTGCAACTTTATTTAGTTTTGTGTTCCTGTTCGTATTAATACCTACTAACATTAAAACAATGTCTTCTGCACCATCCTCTGTATAGATACGAAAATGGCATTAAAGGAAAGAAAAGTTGACACGAATACTAATCGACATCCAAATAGAACTGCCAGATTACCTATTTCTTTTGCTCACTTACAATGGATATGATAACATGGTGTCTCTATCAAAAATAGATAATCTAGCTACTGAGAAAATGGAGACTTTTGCAAAAAGTAAGCTTTCCCAACTTTTAAAAGGTGAAGAGAAACAATCTCTTTTCGGCATTTTCGATGCAATGCCAGACCTATTTGAAGTAGTGGAAGGAGATAGACAACTTCTTTTTGATTTGAAGGATAAAATAGAAAATATATTGCAGCCAAGCCCGTGACGAAGCCTTCTACAAGCGGCCTGAAGCAAAAAGCAAATAAACAATTAAAAAATCTAATTATGAATTATGTCCAAAATAACTTGAAAGATATAAGTGAGACAAATATGCAGTTAATCAAGAATATTGACTGTAATGTAAACATGGACGAAAACAAGGCGAAGATTTCCTGTTTTTTTTGTTCCTATAAAACGACAGTATACTTCACCATAATGAATGTGAAGACTGGAAAGAGGAAATGGGTACCTTCCAATTTCACGAGGCATCTGAAGATTTGCTTGACAAATAAAACATCCGGAATAGTGAAGAAAAAATCGGGCAACAAACAAGGTAACTTGTTATCATTTGTTCACTCAAGGAATGAAAACTTCGCCGAAGGCTCAACTCCAGGACCTTCAACTAGACCTGTTGTAGAACCTGAGATCGTAGAAGTTATGGACGAATCCCAGGACGGATGGGATTTGGAACCGGTTGCAGGGGTCTCCAGTCTTGATAAAAACTCCGAAGAAACTTTTAAAGAGACATAAAAACTGTAAAAAAATTGGAAAGATCCTAAATATTCAAGATCCGCGATAAATATTAGAAACATGATCAATATGCCCATTGACAATCAGAGGCGCATAACAGAGTTTTTTGATAAGTTGGTAAATTTTGTAAATAATTCTGAAGAAGTACAAAGTGTGTTACAAAATAATTTAAAAAATCTTGAGTTGATCAAATCTACAGATAATAGTAATTTATTATACAAGACGATAAAGTTAAATTTTATCCACGAGTGAATCGTTTAACGTCGAGACGAAGTCGAGACGTTAATGATTCAAGAGTGGATAGAAATAACTTTATCATCGTGTATAATACAATATTTTTTTCTATAGCAAGAACTTTAACAATTTCAAAAGAAAATAATGACAGTCAATCACATTTCAAAATGTCAGTAGCTAGATTGGGTTGCTACGAAAATACGAAGCTGTCATATTTAATTTAAACAAGTTAGAAAATTAAATTACTTTATCTATCCTTGATGTTAAAGTGCTACTTTATCTACCCTTGCTGTTAAAGTAAAACGTGACCTTTTGTTTTGAGTTGATAAAAGCACACTTTAACATGTGCTATAGAAAAAAGAAAATAATGTAGGTCCTTTCCTTAAAAGACTATTGGAAGCTACAGAAAAAAAATCTTCAGTGAATAAGCATGCCCGAACATTTGATGATTCTCAAAAAAGATTTGCCCTATATATTTTCCTTATAGGAGGCCGGATGCTATATGAAACTCTATACAGAAATATTACTAATGGATTACCTTCTATAACCACAATTCAGAGATTATTAGGTGATGTGTCTAAGATTAGCGAAGGATCACTAAGGACTAAGGAATTAAATACGTATTTAACGAAAAGGAATTATTACAAAAAAATATTCGTGTCAGAAGACCAAACGGCACTTATCAATAGAACTGAATACGATCCAAAAACCAACAGTATTGTTGGTTTTGTTGGTCCAACTAATAAGAATGGATTTCCAGAAACTGGGAAATTTATTGTTAATTCTGCAGGAGACATACAAACAGCATTTGAAAATTATGAGACCAGTATCAATGCGTATGTTTATATGGCACAGCCATTGGTAGATCATGCTCCTGCATTTGTTTTGTCTGTTTTTGGTACGGATAACGTGTTTGATAGTAAGAAGGTTCTTTTAAGATGGAAATACATAGAACAGGAATGTAGGGCACAAAATATCGAGGTACTTGGATTTTCGTCTGATGGAGATCCGCGATGTCTTAAGGCAATGAAAGCAATTACAATTATTCCACAGATCTCTGAAAACCCATATGGCAGATTTTTGCAGGTATAGATAACAAATATCCAGATAAATATTTTGTTTATTGTTGGATTCTAGATTAATTATTACATATTATTATTAGCTGCATTTGAAGTTTCACTTTTTAATGATACTTTTGTAAACTAAAATTCAAATACACCTATAGAAAATATTAAAGTACAAGTGTAGTTAAAATACAAAGTAAAAGTAGCTGAAAATATCTTTGTAGTAATACCTCGAGTAATCCCTATGAATTTTTGAGCGGTTTATAAATATTTAACAACATTCCCTTACTAGATTTTATTTAGCTCTATATTTATCTCGAAATGACTAATACAAATTTGTGACTAATTCAAGGCAATTTCTGGTCTAGGTTGAACATAACTTAAACAGAATATCCTGCATCCAAGATACAGTGCACATAGGAACTAAACTAAGAACCAAGCTACTTAAAACAGGAAAGACGACTGAGGAAATTTCTCAATTTGGACTTGGTATGAGAAATAAAACAGTTTCAGTTGCACACATCAAGGAAATGATTTCTAGTTTTACCAAAGACAAACATCTGCTATCTGAATCACATCTTGATGGTAGGCATAGTTCTCGGCATAGTTCTTGTTCTACTATCGCGTACTACCTTTTTTTCCAATGAATTTTGAAGCTGTAGAAAAAATATGCTCAGAAAAGGTAATCAATCTTTTAAAAGAAATTCCTAACAGTGAAGCTACAGTGCAGTATCTATCCATGAGACGGGATATACTGGACTCTTTTTTAAAAAAAGACCTTTCCATTGGTGAGAGAATATATAAGATATGGGATGTCGTTTTCTTTCTGCGCATTTGGAAAAATTGGTTGGTATCATAAAAAAAAGCGTTCAGAAAAATGTTATAACCATGAATTGCTACACCTGTATTGAAATAAATGCGCATGAAATTCTCCTTTTTTTGGAAAAATGCAGAGATGAACCTAGTTGTTTTCTTCCATGGTTAATGAGTAGCCAACCATGTGAGAAAATTTTTCGTCAGACTAGAGCTATGACTACGACCTATTCTACAAAAGTAAATTTTTCAATTTTGGACCTCTTGAGACGACTAAACAGAGTAGAAGCACTTGGTGAAATAACAACTGATTTAGGTGAGACCTGAAGCACATATTTTACGTTTTTTTTTTTCGAGGTTTTTTCTATTTTTGCACTTTTAGGGGACGAGTATTGTTTTCCGCGGGAAGAAAACAGAAGATTAGGCAGTGGAGTCTTATCAAATGAAGAAATCCCTACTTTAGAGAGAATAGAACTCATCCTTAAACGAGCCGAAGAACACGCCAAATTAGCAGCAAGCAAGCTGGGTATTTTATGTCCTGACATTGATACAGTGGTAATAGGACAAACTACAGATCCTCGTACTGAGCTCATTGATGATGATGATGATGAAGACTCCGACACTGAACTTAGAAATAATTTAGTTTCTGAAAATGAAATTACAAACATAATTGGCGACGACGAACTTAACGACGGAGATCGGGACAACAACGATACAGTTGAATTTCTCTCGACGCTCGACCTCAAGACATTGACGTCCCACCAGGGCCAAGACAATAAGTTTTGTTTAAAAATGGAAAACTTATTAACAAATCTACTTTGGTATGGTTTTTTTCAAATAAAAAAGGCAGATTATCGACGGATAGGTTACTTAGAGTAAAGGCCAACGCGCACTTGGGCGACGCGCGGAGCAGCGCGGCGAAGAGCCGAAGAGCCGTGCTAACGCGCACTTGAGAGCCGTTTCTGTCGACAACCGGGTTGGTGTTAACCGAATATTTTGTGGATTTGTTTGTATTCGGTAGCTTTAATAAATAAAATGGATAGCTCGGACGAAGATACTCTAATTGTCTCTTTGCTTTGTGAAGAAGCTGAAAAGCTGGAAAAAAAAGAGAAAAAATCCGTTGTCAACTCCGAAGTCCTTTTCGATTAAATTTCGACAAAGAGATCACTATGCAAAAAAACTACGTATACAACACGTTTTGAAAGTCCTATTTTTCATTCATTTGCTTGATTAGCTCAGGCTTCGCCCTCGTTATCAAACTGCAATTTCATGAAAAAAAGTATGACTCAAAACTAGTTGTACAATAGTAATTTGTACAACTAGTTTTGAAAGGAATTGATCGAGTTAACTTGTCAACCAATGGCATTCTTCAATTTAAAAATAAACTACCAATCGAACGATTATTCTAGTGACAATATTTCGAGGAGCTTTATTTCAGCGATAATTTTTTCTGTAGGTAACTATTTTTTAATGAAAAATAACTTGGATTTTAGTTTTAGAAAAGGATACAATTCAAAGACCGCTAGTTTTGTGAATTTAAAATGTTAGTGTTAGGCATTTTTATTGACCATTTTCAATAATTGAAAAGTTAAATTGTCAAGACGAATAGGACTCTAGGTCAAAATATTGCCGAAAATGTTTGCTCTTCAGATTGTCTCGTTTCTGTTGCTTTAGAAAATAACGACTCGTGCAAGCACTCGTGGTTATTTTCATCGCCACAGAAACTCGTATCTGAATCGCAAAAATTATTGTCGGCAATATTTTGACCTCTTGTCCTATTATTACTGAAAATTAATTGCGAAATGCTGAATGTTAATGGAGCGGAGAGACAGAAAGTGAAGTTTGCATCCAAATTATTTCAGTTATTTTATAATTCACATTATTTTGATCTGTAGATTGTTTAAAAGAATGTTGGAAATCCCAATAACCTATAATTATCAAATATAATGTCTGCTTAGGAACACATAAGCCCCCCTGTAAAGATAATCCTTTGCCAGACGTTAATCAAACGAAACAAATGTTGCAAGCCACAATTCAGGTCACAGCATTTTCTACGAATTTTAACGTTAAATGCGTCATGGGTTTGTAGTTAATTTCTATGAAAATGAGAGAGTAATTTTAAATTTAAGACGAAATAGATGTTTCTAAGTAAAACAAGCATTTATGATTAAAAATATACTGCTCAACAAATGAATTGGACCACCCATAAAAATTCTATTATTGATTTTACGACAAAAAGTCATTCTTTATAAAAAAAGTTCTGCTTTCAAGCTTCAACGAAAGACAAGAAAAAAATTCAACTCTTGCGTTTAGCGTCTGTCGGAATACATTCGGCTAGTTCCAACTGCTTTCGGAAAACTTCGTAAACCCCAATTCCGGTCACTTGGGTCGCAAGGTAACGCGCACTTGGACGAAGCGCCGCGCGGAGCGGCGCGGCGCAGCGAAAAATATTCCCTGGCAAGAATTCCGCTAGGGTAGCTTCGCTGCGCCGCGCCGCTCTTCCGTCAAGTGCGCGTTACTAGGTAAGAAATACATTAAAGATATAACTGCTCGTCGCCACGCTTCGCCGCGCTGTTCTGCGCGTCGCACAAGTGCGCGTTGGCCTTAAGGGGTATGAGCTCCAGTATAAATACAGTAGAAAAAAAAGAAATAGAAATAAAAAGAAAACAAAAAAAACATGTTAAAACACGATCTAATTTCAAAAGAAGGAAAATTCAACCAGACAATCTATGCGATTCTTCATCGGATGAGGAACTTGATGAATTTGAGTGTGAGTCTGTAGAATCCTCGGTAGAATCAGATGAAGACGTTACCTCGCTGACTACTCAAAAGGATATCACCGAGGATATCACTAAATAAAGTTTATTGCTCAGTGAGCATTATTATTCGGTTTATTTTGATGAAGATTGGTTCAGTGGTAGAATTATTAAATCTGATGATAACAATACACATTATGTAATAACATTTTTAGAGAAAAATTTTGATAAGTTTCTCTGGCCAAAAAGGGAAGACATTCAACAAATAAATGTATTTTTTATGGGCCCATTCAATTAGAAGGCAATGAGCCATTCACCGTAAAAAGGAATGATTCAATAAAAATTAAAGCAAAATATAAGTCAATCAAAAGAGGTTTCAGGTCTCGTTAGGTCATAGTTATACATAGTTCATTCTTTCTTTAAATCACTTGCAAAGTTAGGTCAATAATGACACTAAGCGTATTGCAGGGAGTTTGATGAAAAATTATCTTTTTGCTTTGGTTACCTGTTTAAGTTTAAGATGATTTTATAATACCGATAGTATACAAATAAAGTTTGTATTTTTTCCATATACATATATGTTTCTTCTTCATTAGTAATAACTCGTAATAGATGGTAATAACACGTAATATTTTGTAATAACAAGTAATTTTTCGTAATAACACGTAATATTTGGTAATAAAACGTAATAATCGGTAATAAGACGTAATATTAGTAATAAATTGTAATAATGTTAATAATTAGGTACGTAATAAATGGTAATAGGTGTACAAATTTTGATGGGTGGTTTACCCCTCGGAGACAACATATACTGTCATACCTCAAAGTGTGCTCCAGCAGACATATTTTCATATGGCCAGCGTTACTCTCAATATGTTCTGTTACAAACTCGTCCACACGAAGGGGTAATTGTCTATGTCTAAATATTCTATTTTTTACTTTGTTGAAATTCGATTCGACACTAGCAGAGTTTGCAATTCGCAGGCAAGATGGAAAAATGAGCTCATGACAATTGACCACAATGGGATGGTGTAGAAGAAAAGAAGACGAGGAAGACCACAACAGACATGGGACCAAGCCATGAAAGAAGCACTAAAAAGAGGAATAACTTGGACGGAAGCTAGGAAATTGGCGAGAGACAGGAAAAAATGGAAGAAATTAGTGAATAGTATTTAACCCGACACCATTTTATGGTAAACAGGGTTTCTTGACTATATATACAATTCAAATGGGGAAAGCGCTAGGTAAAAGTGGTGGCGCCAGATTGCGCTTGGTTTGAAGAGCCTAGCGCTAGGTTTTTGTAAGATTTGCGTTAATTGGTGGTGCTGATTATCTCATCAATTTTATGACGTACAATTCAAATGGGGAAAGCGCTAGGTGTAAAATTTATGGCGCCTGATTGCGCTAGGTGTAGAGAATCTAGCGCTAGGTTTTCAGAAGCCTATCGTTAATTGGTGATGCTACCGTTAACTCAGCACCCCCCGAAAAGACCAGTAAAAATATCCGAAACTGCAATGGCGCTAGCGTAATAATTTGTGGCGCTAGATATAAAGAATCAAGCGCTTGATTTGGAGATCATTTGGAATAGGTGGTGGTGCTATGTTAACCGACCCCTCTGGTGCAACGCTCGTCTTGTCCGTTGTCTCAGTCTGGCAATCGCCACATACGCGACTGGTCCTGTAGCGATCAGACACCTGATTTTGATTGCATATTAGTGTTTAGTTTCTCTGTGCGGTATGCGGCCACGGAATATTTTCAGAGTCAAATATGCCTTAACAAAAAAGAAAAACAACGGATGAACATTGAGTGTATAATGACCGATGGGAATCAGACTGTTTGGTCACAAACACCAGTAATAAACTTCAGTGCCTTGTGAGTATGCAAGTATTATCAGTTCCCAAAGAATATAATTTAAAACGCCATTACACTTCGTTTCATGAGTAAAAGTTTCAGCAGTATACTAGCGAATCTAGAAATGCTATTTATCATTAATGAATATAAGAAGACACACAACAAACACATTTTTTCAGAAAGTCTAACACTAATAAAAATGCAGTCTGGCGGTTTCTTACATAGTAGCACTGGAGATTGGAGATTTAGTGATGGAGTGCTTATAAAGACGTGTGCAATCAAAATCGCAAAACAATTTAATGAAACAAAAATTGACCAGAAATTCGAAACAGTAACAGTATTTCATCAAACAGAAGGATTTTAATGAAATTTAATTTTCAACCCATGTGAGCTACATTGAAACAATCGTAGAATTCGATCGAAAACCGATTTGGTGACTTCAAGAAAATCAAAGAAGATATTACAGTTTTTAGTAGCCGCTCACCATTTCCATTGAGAATGTAAGAGCTGACCTTCAACTGAAACTGTGTGATTTGCAATCAGATACTTTTTACCAGGGAAGAACGGAAACGGGATTAAAGTTTTCAAGTTACTACCAGAGGAACATTATCCCAAATTGAGAAACTTTGGCCTAGAATGGATTCCATGCTTGAAGCACTTACCTCAGCGAGAGCAGCTTTTTAAACATAAATTTTTAAAGGTCAAATATAGATCTTCGATATCTGATAATTCACTTTCTCAGTTGCTTCGCTTGTCAACAACAAATATTGTATATATCTCTTTCAATGCTTCTTGTAACATAAGTTAAGGTTCTTGAATAAAGAAAAACTGGTATCCAAATATACATGTTTTATATTTATTACTCGCCAAGTCACATACAACACATTTTATGACGCGGGCCTCATACCCTTCAACTTTTTTTTACAGTGGCCCCTGGGCCACTTGAAGTTGGACAGCCCTGACCTAGAATATCTAACACAATGTGACGGAAAAAGTGCCACCGAACTAAGTTTTTATATTTCTGTTACGATCGTAGAAAAACAGCGTATGATACACGTGTATAAGAGTCATAAGTGACACTGTGAGAGTGACAGACGCACGACGCGAGTTGTTCTTTTTAACGAAAAAAGGGTGCAATCTCAAATATTCTCGTTATCATATAAAATTGAGCATAAAAGTATTACCTTCCAAGCCAAGGTTAGAATTAACCATGACGACTTCCAATCATGATATATCATATTGACGAAGCAGTGAAAGCTAATTTGGTTACACATACAGAGACGCATATACGCGAAAAATCTTACCTTTGTAATGTTTGTGGATATAGGACAGCATAAGTACCTCAAGATGGCGGGAGGTAGACTAGTGACTAGAGTGAAAAAGTGTCTGTACCATATTGGATGTGTAGGCATTACAATGGCCGAATATGAAACACTAAGGAAAGAAGGTAAAGAACATTTATGGATATGCATGGAATGTAAGGAGAATGTAAACAAAGAAAGTGAGAGTACAGTAAACCAACCAAACCCAGTAGACCAGTTAAATAGTGAAAATGGAAAAAGTGAGGTTAGTAACGCAGGTATGGGATTAGATAAGCACGCCGTAACCCAGGTAGGAAGGAACGTTTCTGGAACATTCGGAACGTTCCAATAATGGCACATTCTTGTACTCCAGCGGAACGTTCCGCAAAACCAGTTCAAGAACCGTCGTTGAACCGTCCTTAAGTGTCCACATATAACAACGTTCCTAAGACGTACTTCCAAACAACTCGAAAAACGCTTTAAGTACGCTCTCAATAAGTGCGCCTGCGCAAATCGGACCACGACTTTAGTTATCGAGCTTATCGATTTTGTCATTGCAATGTGTTCAGTTCGAAACGGTGTTACGTTGCAACTTTATTTAGTTTTGTGTTCCTGTTCGTATTAATACCTACTAACATTAAAACAATGTCTTCTGCACCATCCTCTGTATAGATACGAAAATGGCATTAAAGGAAAGAAAAGTTGACACGAATACTAATCGACATCCAAATAGAACTGCCAGATTACCTATTTCTTTTGCTACTAAAAAATATTAAAATAGAAGACATTCCAGAATGTCTAAAAATAAATATTAATGTGGATGGATTACCCATATCCGACACCGCATTGTTTTGGCCAGTCCTAGGGAACATAATCGGTTTTTCAGACGTTTTTATAATTGGGGCATATCATGGTAAGCAAAAACCACTCGATGCTCAAAGTTATCTGAAAGATTTTATAGACGATATCATTGATCTGCAGCAAAATGGTATTATGGTGCAGAATCTACATAAAAATGTACGTTTAAATAATGTTATTTGCGATGCTCCAGCAAAGGCATTTATATTATGCGTGAAAGGCCATAATGCTGCTGTAGGTTGCAATAAATGCACAACTGAAGGGACATATTTAGAGCACTGCATGACTTTCCCAGAGATGGAAAGTCCTTTAAGAGATAATAATTCTTTTCGTCAAAGAATGCAGGAGGATTACCATAAGGGAGTATCACCCTTGGAACGAATAGAAAATTTTGACATTATAGACCAAGTGCCTTTGGATTACATGCATTTGGTTCTGTTAGGAGTAACAAAAAAATAATTGACAATTTTATCGAAAGGCAAAATGGGCTCACGTCTGTTGCCTGAAAAGAAAGCAGAAGTCAATAGAAGGTTAGCCAGTTTAAACAAAACCTTGCCAAACAACATTTTTGCAAGAAAACCAAGGGACCTTGATATTGTAGAAAAGTGGAAGGCAACCGAATTCCGACAATTTATATTGTATACTGGGCCATTTATTTTAGATGGGATTGTCTCACATGACCAATATATGCATTTTCTTTGGTTGCACGTGGCCATAAGAATTTTATGCCATCCCCGCTTGAGCCAAGTAAAGGATCATTTGGGAAATGCACAAATATTATTAAAAAACTTTGTAGATGAATTTGGACATTTTTATGGGGACAACAATGTCACGTACAACATCCACAATTTAATTCACCTAACAAATGATGTTATTCTACATGCCACTGGACAATTTTAGTGCGTTCCCATTTGAGAATCACATGCGGGAAATAAAAAATTGTGTTCGGGGGTCTAATTTACAACTGCAGCAGCTAATAAAGAGAACCCTAGAAAAACGGATCAACAAAGCAGAGCAGGGGGAAAACCAGTTGCAAAAATAAATATAGAAGACATGTTTATTTTAGAAAAAGGCGAATTTGCTGTTATAACAAAGAGCTCTAAGTTGAATTTATTTGAAGCAAATATTTTTAAAACTGGGTTACCTTTATACTGTGAACCATACGATTCTAGAATACTAGGTATATTTACGTTTAATAAAAATGACTATTCAACACTATAACATATAAGCCAATCATATTGCAGACATTTGCTTTTTTCAACCAATAACAGCAGTATATCAGTGAATATTGGGCACCATGCAAAATATTCACAAAACAATGTACCTACACAAAAACTAAACAGCCTTGTTGCGAAATATCGCTTAGCAACGATGTTCTGTCCTTAGTGATATCGCTAGGTTACGTAAAACTAAACACCAACAAATTGTGTGAACAAAGTTTGGCTTGCGTAAAAAAATGTATAATGTTGTGTTTTGGAAGTATTCCGCTGAATTTAATCCAGAATGAATAATTATATTAATTGTTGGATTATTTTTCAATAAAGTTAACCGTTATGTATTAATATTGTTAAATAGTCGTCCCAAATACCACTCGAAGTGGATATATTTTTTAAAAATATTTTGCAATTTCCATAGAAATTATTGCCTTCGGCTCGTGACATTTTTAATGTGATTTTGTATCGTGAAATTTAAACGCAATAATTTACATGGAAACCGCAGAATATTTGTCAAAAATATATCCACTACTTGTGGTATTACCCTTGAATATACAAAAGGGCAAATTTTAAGAGAGAATTTAAAGCAGAAATTTGTTTGCATAGCAAATACAGATGCAAACAAATTTGTTGCAGTTGAACTGCTGCACAGTTAATTATAGCATGTATAAGATCATGTTTTCTCTTCCTCATCTCGTAAGTAAGCTATACAATAAGTTCACTATATATTTAGATACCGAGATTTTCTATTATTTTAGGCGAAGTCCTTCTACGTAGTAGTACAGTTTACTGCCGATGACAATATCGAAGCTGTACCAAAATCGTGGGTTCATGAAACGGACCCCAAAATATGACTTGCAGCTGGCCTCCTACGAAAAGCAACATTGCTATGTTGCAGAGAACACAAAGTGTTCCAGAAGAGGATTGGTCGAAACAACCGTGCCAAGTTTTAAAATATTGTGGTATGTATTTCAACATTATTTAATTTTTGCTTTAATCTAATGCTTACATTTGCTTTCATTAGGTTTCTTACTCGGTGCGAGAAGAAAAACAAAGAAAATTGTTGAAGATGAGTCAACGAGTGGGGAGGAATTCGGCAGAGGATGCCGTAAGCAGTGTTGCCGCTAGTAAATTTGAATTGTACTGTAATATTCACAATAATTGTACTAGATTGTACTTAATTACCGTAACTGAAATTAACGATAATAAGGTTATTTTTATAGAGAATTTCAGCTAAGTTTCATGTATATGTTTTTCTAGTAAAATTGCTTCTATAAACATTGATTTTGTTGAAACGTCTTTATAGCGTTACACCGATCACAGATGATGAAAAGCTCATGAGTAATTTTACCAACGCACAAATTGTACGCTGCGTGCAAGTTAGAATAATAATAAAGTATTGGAGATTATAATTATTTATAATGTTGCAATAAACCTTTTATTTATTAAAAATGATTTAATACACATACCCACCTAAAAATAACCCCCAAACTTATTAAAAATGGAATATAAAAGATCTTATACGTAAGTTACAGATCGTTTTTGTTTAATCCTTTAACCTACTTCATTAATCAAAAATTTTCAATAAATAACGCAACTACTACATTTTTATTGTACAGCTGTGTTCAAATAAATTGCGACATTTTTTTAAAATGTAGTTTGGGTTAAAATTGGACAATATACCCATGAATTTCTGTGAAAAATATAATTACTTTTAAACTTTGACAAGTAAATGAAATCTGTGCCTTACCATAATAGCATAAACCATGGAGAAATTGTTCAATTTTTAACCCAAACTAGAGTTAATTAATAAAAACTGTCCCAGATTTATTTGAACACTACTGTAGATCACAGTGATGGGGAATTTAAAAACGTGCAGGTAGGTAGTAGGTACTCGAAGCTCCAGCGCCAGATACATAAACACAGAGAACCTACGATGCAATTTTCAGATTTCGCGAATTCTGTTTATCTAGTCTTATATTATATATGAACCTGCACGTCAAGTACACGGATCATGTCAGAGGAAGTACCAGCGTACATACATCAAACAAGTAGAGACACTCATGCCAAATGTTGAAACCTGTCCAGAGTGCCTGGGACAGTAACTCGGGGGGTATTTCAAAACTTGACTATCAGATGGCAGCACAAAATTCTACCAATCAGAGCCAGTTACTGGCTCTGCTACCAATCATATGCGATGAAGTAGTGGCGGCATCTGTTAGTACCATCGGAAAGTAGCCCCCCAGGAGCCGTTCAAGGTCATCCAAATCGGTATTTTTACAGCAAAGGAACCGACAGCGAGTGTCTCTACTTGTTTGATTTATGTACGCTGGAAGTACCGTCAAAAATTATTATATTTCTAAATGACATGAAATGTCAAACGGAATGAAAATTAAATGTAATTAAGTGTGCAGAACCGGTGGAAGAATAATGATTACTGATTACTATATCAACAAAAATTGTACTAGATATTGTCTAATTTTATGAAAGGAGTACTAGCAAACGATGTAACTAAAATTGTACTAGATCTAGTACAATTGTACTAGAACGGCAACACTGGCCGTAAGGTTAAACCTTTGTCGTCAGTGTATCCATTTTTGCAACTGAATGCCGCATCAAGTGAGTATTCGAGCGGTGCTGGAAGCACCAGCAGTAAGTCACTGGAAGTTCGCCCCGAGGCTAAGAAGGCTCCAGCCAGGGCTGTCGAATCCAATAGGGGATTAGGTAAGTTTACTTCGTGTGTTTTACTTTTTTTTTAAATATTTCAAAATGTTTTGATATAATTTTATTAAATATGCTGCTCAAAAATAGTAGCACGCACTATTTTAATAATCTATTCCTTCAGTAGCAATAAATTGTTTATACGTTGTAACAAATTAAAAGGATATATGCTCCGTCTAGTTAATTTTTAATCAGTGTACCACTTTACTGGACTTCCACTGTTTGCTTATGTAGAAATGTGTTTTAATACTAATAATTGTTTTTTAGGTGATCGCCAGGCACCAACAAGGGAGCCGATGCGAATGGAACAGATGCCAGCGGCTGATACAGAGGTTCTGCAGCAAAGTAATAATATTTTATAAAAATAATGTTTTCCCTGTATAATTCATAATATGCATGTTTTAGTTCTACAAGCCGTAAATGAAATGACAGGTCATCTGCAGGCTGTTGAAGGTCGTTTGCAGACGCTAGAAGGCCATCAGCAATTAGTATTAGAAGAGATGGCACAACTTCGGGTCACTATTCAACAAAATAACAAGGGCACAGTTGAAGCTGACCCAAATTTCACGATAGATGGGAACACTACCCTCGAATGTTTGCCACTGAAGACGTTGGAGGAAATTGCAGATTTCGAGCAGGATCTTCAATCAGAAAACATCCTTAAACAATATGTACGTATATTGTGGTAGTAAAGTGTATAAAAGAAATATATTTTATTCTAATAACCTGTATTTGAAGTAAAATATTAACTTGTCTAATTTTCAATTAAACTTTTTAGGTGGCACACTTAACAATTCATGTTACTTCACGTGCTGATGATGCCATCCGGAAATGCCTATCGACCGTATACAGTGTTGAACTGGCTGTAAACTGTTCCTGGACGGGGGCAAAAAACAATTTTACTATTACGAATTTGCGACAAATTGGAATAATTGAAGGTACCTATTTATTTTCTACTTCGTATGGTACGACCATAGCATTCAAGTAAATGACAATTTGAATACTACATATCGTCTAAAATGTAATTCGTTCATGTTTGATAATTATAGGGGAAGGCGTGTGGTTGGAAGGAATCATTTGTACTTGAAAAATTTTTATTTACACTTGCAACACAAACGAATCTTGAAGTTACCTAATTTTTAATTATTGCTGCTTTTAATATACAAACAAATATTAATTAATTTTGTTTTCTACCTTTTTTCATAGGAGTTGTTCGAAAGCACCGCCCAAATTTAACCAAAGAAGAGTTTAAAAATAACGTCTCCAACTGGTTTAGGAGGGCAGCGACCCGGTTGCAACGGAGCAAAAAACAAAAAGAGCATCCACAAGAAGAGCATCCACAAGAGGAGCAGTAGCTTTATATATTTATGTGTAAAGACCGGATTTTTTGCACATTTGTTGTTTTAGTTTACATGTGCGTGTTAGTTTTAATAAAAATAATATGTATATAATTCAGTTTTAATCGGTGTTGGATAATGTAAAATAATTTCATGTATATAATTATAGGTAATTTAGTTATTTAATTTATTGTGTGTTACTTAAGTATAAATAATTGTATGTATGGTTATTTATAAGTATATAAATTTAGTAGTTTAATTATAAATAATTTCGTGCATGTTTTTGTTATTACATGTTAATTACCTACAGACAATAAATTTAATATTTATCGTAATCTTCGTTTTTATTATTAGCAATAAATTTATTTAAATAAAATATTTTTTTATTAATTAATTAAATTACTTAATTGGTTTCAAGAGGTCCCCGACGTAAGTTTCAAAAACGTTCCCAGGCTTGTTTCAATAAAGGTTCATGTTAGTTTCAATAACGTCCCTGGAACATACCCTTCTGTTTCAAAAACGTTCCATTTCCATATAAGGAGCGGCATTATATGTACAGATAACGGTTCAGAAACGTTTCTGGAACTGATTTGTGGGACGTTCCGCTGGAACGTTTTTGACCTAGGAGATTTTACGTTTCGAAGTACTTCTTTGGAACATGTTTGGAACGTTTCACACAATGTTCCATGTTTCAGAGGAACATGTTTCAGACTGTTCCAGGAACGTAATTTTTCTACCTGGGATTGAAATAAATAAAGAGAAAAATACCAAGTCTGTATTTAGAAAATGCGGTATTTATCCACTCAATTGTGATGAAGTACTGAATCGAGTTCCAAAGACCCCCGAAAACGAACCTGTAGCTGTTGAGCACAATGTAAGCAATGCAGTAGTGGATATTCTAAAAACCTTGATATACCCTGATAAACCTACGCAAAAGAAAAGACGAAAGAAGGTTGAAGTGTCGGCAGGCAAAAGCGCGAAGGGAAAAGATTTTCCCAATGATGATGAAGAGGAAGAAGATTATTCAAATGTGGAAAATTTGGAAAAAGAAGAAGTTGATGGAAGATGTGCAATAGAGGACGACGAATTGGAGGAAGAACAGGAATCGGTTGGGGATGAAGAAATGGATATATCACTTACAAAAGATTCCACCTCCCACTGGCCAGAAAAAGAAGTCTGTTACTGGTGTCTCTTACAGGGGAAGAATTTTTGACAATGTGCTTCCAATTGCGTGCGAGTCTATAATGAATTTGTCTGGCTGTTGGTCGCTTTTCCAACAAGCTTTGGAAAAATGAAGAAGTATAAATATTACATTGGTAAAGTTACAAATGTTAGCAGAAATTGTGACGAGATGGAAGGCAAGTTTTTGTGACATCGTTCAACAAAACAGTTTTCTGGACACGTGTATGCTTTCCCTGAAGTGCCTGATATTTGTACCTTTGTATATGACCAAGTTGTTGGGGAAGTTATTCCTATTGAAAACCGTGACATTTCTGGCAATTCTAAGAAAGAGATTCTCAGATTTCCTATTAATCAAAGTTCTCTTAATTAATATTTCAAGTTTGCTAATAACTAAAGTGCCCTTAGAAGTAATTATTTCTATTATGTATCTATATTTTTATTATGTAATCATCTATACAGGGTGTCTCAAAATTGACGCCCGTGCTTCAGGGATTTAATTCAGGGGGCTAAAAGAAATCGAAAATCAAGAGTGGAAAATTTTCCGATTGTCATTTGTTATCGAGTTATTGATGAAAATGTAAATAATATAGCTTCTATCGCCCAGTCGCTCCAATTTTTTGTGTAACATAATTCAATAAGGTGGCTATGGCGATGTTAAAAATTTATGAATCGTTCTGTCGTATTGTTAAGTATTTCCTTCGGTTTTGTGAGCTTACCTGTTGTGAATCCTGAAGATGTAGCTCGTATTCATGCTGCAGTGGCGTCAATAGACGAAATCATGCTACAGAGCGTTCGTACTTCAATGATAAATCATACGAATGTTTGCCTTGAAGTAGGGGGCAACCTAACACATTTTATGACAACAGATGTGTAAAATAACTTGTTTTCAAATATTATTCGTTTTTAATAAAGTTTAAAGTTTATATCTTAAATTTTTGTTTTTAATTGATAACTCGATAACAAAAGACAAACGGAAAATTTTCCACTCTTTATTTTCCAGTTCTTTTAGCTCCCAGGATCAAATCCCAGAAGCACGGGCAGCATATACGTAACCTGCAGACGCATAAGGTATTATGACAACTGTTCGGCTACAATCGGGAATTGATTAATATGGAGCCAATGAAAGTTTATGTAAAGTGCAGACACAGAAGGAACATTAGACGTCTGCAGTTTACTCAGTGGTTTCGCTTTGACATGCTATATCTTGTTTTCCGCGGAGTCAAAGAACTAGTTGTTAGTTCGTGAAAAGACTATTTAAAGTGCAGGAAGAAGTAAATGTAATTTTTTCCACAAATATAAAAATAATTAAATTTACATTATGTATTGCAAAAACTACAAATGAATTTAGAATCTGGCCGTTTTATTTATTCATTTCCATAGCAACGCGCACTTTCATCTGTAGAGTGAAATAAAGAGCTACTTTATAAACACAAAGCTATCTAATAAAGCACTATTTTATAACGCAGTCTAACATAAACGAATTTTTACCCTCGTAAAACTACCACTCTAGCAAAAAATCAATTTTTGTACAACTGTCATTAAAAACGACATTTTTATTCCAGGTAACTACACTTATATACGTCAAAATTAAATATTATGAAAGAGCACCTTAAAAGTAAACACTTTTAACATGTGTTAAAAATACTACTTAGTAAACCAATATTTGTCAGGTAACTAAGGAAAATCAATAATTTTCAGTTGTTCGACAGCTAGTTATTTAAAAAAAACTAGTAAGGCTTTCTGTATTCTAATCAAATGTCAAAACTAACATGATTATTTTGAAAAATGTCTACCACGGCTTGCTATATTACAATCAAATTAATAAAAGCTACATTTAGGCCATAAAAATCATTTTGCTGATTTTTAGTGACAGTTGTACAATAGTATATTGTACAACTAATTATGAAAATCATACTTTTTTCACGAATTTGCAGTTTTATTAACGATGGCGAAGTCCGAATGTATCAAGCAAATAAGTAAAAAAGTTGCCTTCATACTTGTTATACATATTATTTTTTTTGCATAGTGATCGCTGGTAACTCGAAATTTGGCCGAAAAGCAGTCATATTACAAACATGCAGTAACGCGAGAAAATTCTTATTTCAAAATTAAATAATAGAATCTAATTAGACCTGACCAAAACTTCGTTTAATCGGAAAAACCGAACATTTCAAGAAAAAACACAGTAATAATAATAATCTCTATTTATCAGCTCAAGATACAATAAATAAGAAAAAATAGTGGCCACGGTGCTTGCGTAAAGTGCAGACGTATTATAATTCAACACGTCTGCAGTTTACTTCTGTTTTGATTGGCTGTACGACTTCGGAATAAACGATGTGATGGTTATACCTTATGCGTCTGCAGATTACGTATATGCGCACGGGCATCAATTTTGAGACACCCTGTATGCTTTTATTTTCATAATGTTCTTTGAGTTTATAATAATATTCCTAATAAACGCAGGTAGTTATACCGTATTTTACTATTAACGCAAAGTTTTCGCCCTTAAAAAACGTCCTAAATTTAAAAAATTCTATTGACCTCCAGCATTGTCTAACAGCAAAATAAGCATAGAATAAATGACTGTTTCTATTCACCCCACCATCAAGGTGAATAGAAATTGACCACTTTTTTTACATCCTTTTACAATAAAGGAAGTATTGGATTCACCCCAAAAATTCGAAATTGAGTTTTCAACAGATCTTCACGTTTCAGATTCTCCTGAACCCAAAAAGCATATTTTTTTCGTGGGTTGTCTGTGTGTGTGCAAGTTTTGAAGAAAATTGCATAACTTTAGGTACCGTTAAAGCAATATCCAACATAATTTTGGAGTCATCTAAAAGACGCAAAATGTATGCAGATATAATTGAAACCGAAGACGAAGGACAACTACTAAAACCAAAACAACTGATGGCGTTGTGTCCAACTCGCTGGACGGTAAGGGTAAATGCACTTTCGCGGTTTCTTGAAAATTACAAAAAAGTACAAGGAATTACTACTACAAGAGCCTCATGCTCTAAGAAACGATAAATGGTCGACTGTTAAGGGTTTTAAGTCAAATATATGATGCTACTGAGAAATCTGCAGAACATTTAAGTCTGGATAAACCAGTACCGCCCAGAATTGTAAAACTTTCTAGACGGTATGAGCAAACAAACACACCCGTCTCTTCCGCGGCTTCAACTGCTAAGGAAAATTTAAGAAAAGAATATTTTGAGATACTAGATTTAATAGTGAATGAAATAGACAGACATTTCAATCAACCTGGTCTACAAAGACTAATCGATCTTGAATCTATACTTATAGTACGGTGTAATTACACCAAAAAACGGCCTAACCTCAACATCCAAAGTAAAAGTTTCCCTCCAACTCCAAATTGTTCTATACATTCCACATATTATTTGGTAAAAAGTTACACCATTTTAAGCGTCGGGTTTGGGGGGGGGGAGGGGGGAGAAGTTAGTAAATTAGTAGTTTTTATCATTTTTTCTTAAATATTTCGAAAATTATGCGGTTTAGCGCGAAAAGTGTTGTATACAAAAATAATCTACATTAAATTGCGAACAAAAATGGTCCTGTGCATAATCTTGCTAAAGTGAACGGTTCCGTATTCTACCCACGATTATTACCGAACCAATAAACACCATGTCGATAACAAATAAATTATTGGAATCGGAAACAGCTTTATTAGTATTTGGCGAAACTTTGAAACTGTGTGAATTAATTTTCTCAGTTCCTGCATCAGCTGCCTTTGCCGAAAGGTCATTCTCTGGGCTTAGGCGCCTTAAAACGTACCTAAGAACAACGATGTCCAAACACGGTTGACACATTTGCTTATGCTGCACATTCACGAAGTGAGAAACACGCCGGATTAAGACTTTTCATATTTTCCTGCCTTTTTGCCCCCCCCCCCCCCCCACCCTGTGAAATTAGACTTCCGACGCCACTGAATGTTAAAGTGTCTTTTGGAAACGTGTTAGTTTTTGCTGTAGTTTGTTAAAACTAATCGCGTGAGTATTACATTTTTTATATAGCTGTCAGTCATTACTTATCAGTAGCATGACTTTCGATGCTTAAATCAACAAGTCCTTCACATCTTTTTATTTACCTTGGGGTGCGCACTTACCCCAGGAAGTTCTCATAGAGGGGGAAGTGCGTTTTCTACCCCAGGGGTAAGAGCGTATTTACAATAGCATGTCTTATTCTCTTTTTTCAGGGAATGGTTCGATGTTACAAACGAAAGGGCACCAGAAGAAGTAAATACTCAAAGGAACAGTTACATGAAGCACTCGAACAAGTGAAAAGTAGAGTTGCTTCAGTTAAAGGTGCAAGCAGAACATTTGGAATCCCTGTAAGTACCCTTAGGGATCACCTATCTGGGAGACGAGGGGCAAAAAGTAATACTTTCGGCCGACCAACTGCTTTACCGCATGATCTTGAGAATAATCTAGCAAAAGCGCTTACTGTACTCGAAGAATGGGGCTATGGATTATCTCGATACGACATTTTAGACCTTGTTGAAAAATATGTCACTATTAACAATTTGAAACCCCCATTTAGAAACAACAAACCAGGGGAAAAATGGTTTCTCAATTTTAAAACCAGACATAAATTGTCAATTAAAAACCGCAAAGTTTGGAATATTCCAGGAAACAAATAACCAATCCCTTTGTAATTCAGGAGTACTTTGAATTGCAATATTCTACTTTGAGAGAGCTTGACGTTCTTACTTATCCAAATAAAGTTTGGAATTTAGACGAGACGTCCCTTTCTTTGGATCCCCACAAAACCAAAGTTGTTGGAGCCCGTGGAAAATCTTGCTCTCGAGTTACAAGTGGTCATGGCCGGGAAAATGTAACGGTGCTGTACGCAGTTAATGCAGCAGGACAGAAAGCGCCGCCCCTCGTTTTTAAAGCTAAAAGTTTATGGAACGAATGGATACCCACCGAAACAGCGTTTCCTGGAATGTCATATGCATCATCCTCCAATGGGTGGATGCAATCGGATATATTTTTAAATTATTTTAAAACAACGTTAATTCCAGCGATAGGAAGTGAAAGACCCGCATTGGTAATCTACGATGGGCACAGTACCCATGTAACAATAGACGTTGTCAATTTGGCTATAGAAGAGCAAATAACTATTCTGAAATTACCACGCTATACTAGTCATCTGCTTCAACCTTTGGATCTGTCGGTCTTCAAACCAATGAAGGATACTTGGGACAGGAAGTTAGCTTCTTGGCAGCGGACTAACATAGGTAAGAAAATCCCGAAGCTGCAGTTTTCAACTATGGTAAGCAAAACTTGGAGGGATCTAAAGATTGACGTTATAAAAAACGGATTTAAGAAAGCACGAATTTTCCCGTTTAATAACGAAGTAATATCAGAAGATAAATATGATCCAAATGCTTTACACCGTTGGAAGCTGCACCAGCGTGCTAATTTGGATCCTTCAATTTCTGGTGTAAATACAGATGATATACTGCCAACACAAAATAGCACTGCAGCAAGTATTTCTACTTTGACTACATCCCCACAACATTATCCTGCAACATTAGTAACTCCAGACGATGCTACTGCAGGTATTTCTGAATCTAGCACTTCTGGAATCTCATTTGAAAATCTTATTGCGGAAACACTTAGACAATCAATCCAACCTCCTAAGAAAACGAAGAGAAGAATTGCAACAGGGTCGGAAGTCCTAACCACTTCGCATCTTCATCGGAAGAATCAGAAGCAGATGAGCATCCTATTTATATGGACACCGATGACAGTTTGAATTTGGAAAGTGACGATGACGAAAATTATTTTGATGAGGCAAAGGTTGGGAAGTGGATTATTGCTAAATATGCATCAAAGAAAGCAATTAGATATTATGTTGAAAAAGTATAGCATTCATATTTTGATTAGATATATTATTACTAGTAAAATTATTTTCAGATTACAGATAAATCCAAGAACGGTACCGGCTGGATTGTCAGATTTACAAAATATAATAGAGGAAAATTTATTTGAACTGAGGAGGATGATATCGATAAAATTGAAGCTTCAGATGTTGTAAGAGTATTACCAGATCCCAAGAAGCACAGACGAGGAAATGCAGTAGTTTTTGATGTGGATTTTGATTCTTTTAATTTGAAAATTGGTTGAAAATAGTTTATTGTAGTATGGCCATGTATTTTTGATATATTTAGCATTTAACTATTATATTACAGTTTAAATAAAAAATAGTTCATAGTTGGTAGCTTCCGTTTTTCCCTATAAACTAATTTATACTGCAGATCTTGCTTGGGCAGAATATTAAAATTGAAAACTTCATTTATATAAATAATTATGAGCAGCTAAACTTGAATTATTAAAAAAGGGGTTGCACTTACCCCACCTTACCCTATGTGCCTAATAAATGGCTATTGCGCAGTTCAACTAGCCAACAACTTATGGACCAGTTAACCTTGTTTAAAAGCCGAATAAGAAATATAGGTAGATGAGAAGATGCAATTTTTAGTTACAAGACAGATAAATATTCTCCTTAGCATAGAATTTCGGCTTAGACCGCTTAGTATTTGTATATGAACACCCAGCATTTTCTGGCTTAATGTGCCTTGCACCTTGTGAAGTCGAGCAAAAACCCGCGCGATGGCCATGCTCTTTGGTGGCTCGTGTTGTTTGAGTATCTTGAGAACGAGGATACTTAGGCAGATTTGGCCGTTTTGCTGTTTGTGCATCCATATTCACTAACGTTTCGCAAGACCTTGCAGCTTGCATCATCAGAGTGAAAGTCGCACAGTGCGAAACGTCACATCACTCTAACACCGCCCCAAGCTCCGAAATAGGCTACTATAATTAAGAAATTGTAATCATTTTACGCTATTGCCATCTATTTTACATAAGGAAATATTGGTAGTGAAAAAAATTATGTACTTTACACAGGATGTAGGTAAAATTTACACTACCTCGCACCTTGACACCCTCGTTCGCTGCGCTCACTCAGGCATCAAACGGTCCTCGGTAGTGTAAATCTCACCTACATCCCTTGTAAAGTATACTATTGTTTCATCAAATAATAAGTAGAAAATGGTGCGGCAGTACAGGAAGGAACTAGGTACCAGAGTGTATCAAAATTATTATTCTGAACCCTCGTAAGGGCCTTGCAAGACATAAAGGATAAGAAGATGTCCATATGCCAAGCTTCTCGTCAGTACAAAATCAGCAAAGGTATTATAATTTTCAAAATTAAACTTTTAATTACCTACCTATTAAACTTACCTAATACCTACCTACTTCTTCTTCTTAAAGGTACATTATCTAATAAAGTAAAGAACATTCATGCTAAAGCAAGCGGAGGTCAACCAGTGTTTAGTGCCGATGAAGAAAAACAGTTGTGCGATTGTTTTATACAGCTATCAGAATGGGGTTTTCCAGCAGGTCAGACAGAGATACGCTTTATAACCAAATGTTGCTATATCGTCTTGGTAAAAGATCTAGACAATTCCGAAACCACAATAACATGCCGGGGGTGGGTGGCTAGCTTCTTTTATCAAATGACACCGTGACAATCTTACTCTGCGAAACTGCCAGAACATCAAGCCATCAAGGGCTCAAATAACAAAGGAAGTGATGGAAATCTACTTCAACAACTTACAGGAAACCATAGGAAATGTACCTGCAGAGCAAATTTATAATTACGATGAAACGAACTTTACCGATAACCCAAGAATAAAAAAGTGCATTTTCAAACGTGGTACAAAATACCATGAACGCGTTATGCCTTATTCTAAAACGGCATTTTCGGTTATGTTTTGTGGTTCGGCAGCAGGTGAGCTTCTGCCACCCTACACGGTATATAAATCTCACCTGATGTGGTCATCTTGGTGCCAGAATGGTCCAAACGGTACACGTTTTAATAATACAGACCATGGATGGTTTGATGCACGAACATTTGAGGATTGGTTTTCCACAATTTTTATTCCACATGTGAATGCCAAAAATAATGGTAGTAGTACACCTACGGTACGTGTAGGGGACAATCTTTCCAGCCACTTTTCCTCTTTTGTTGTGGGTTGTGCCTTAGAAAATAATATCAAATTTGCATGCCTACCACCAAACTGCACCCACATTGCACAACCTTTGGATGTTGCCTTCTTTGCTGGATTGAAGTGTATTTGACGAAAAACATTAACAAGTTGGCGAGAGAGTCAGGGCCATTCAGGAACTATTCCAAAGGAACAGTTTCAATCCTTGTTAAGGACAGTTATGAACAAGATTTCGGAAACCGCTAACAATAATTTAAAAAGTGGATTTAGGACTACCGGCATTTATCCTTTTAACCCTGAAGAGGTGTATAAGAAACTGCCAACTACCACTGCTAATGGTGAAGACCAACATTTTAATCGTGCCTTAAATGACACTGTCATATCAATCCTGCAAGAAAATCGCAACAAGAAAACGGCCAATGCAACTGTGAGACGCAAGAAGGTGCAGATTCAACCAGGAAAAAGCCTTTCTGTGGAAGAATACGATGCTTTGGTTGCTGCTCAGAATGAGGCTAAAAATAAGAAGCAATCAAATAAAGGGCGCCTCGGCCGTAAAAAGAAACCTAGAATTGAGAAACCCCAAGCAGATTTGAACGAAGAAGGGTGTCTTGATGATCTTCAGCAACCCTGCACTTCTAAAATCGCCACAAAAAAGGATAAAATGATTGGCTGCCACTGAGGATTCAGCAAGTGAGGAAGTTGTGTATAACGATTCCGATTATAGTAACAATTCCGAATCCTGGAGACAGGATATGATACGTGAAATGGAAGTGGACAATGTCGATGATGAACATGCATTTAATGATTTGACAAATAAGTACTTGTACTTGTAAAAGATTCACATTTAGACGCAATACTACGAGTCTCTACTTCAAAAAATGCAAGCTAATATAAAAAACCTGCAACTCAAATGCAACCACAAAAATCTCATTGATTTTATTAACTACAATAAATGTCGTAAAAATATACAATAAGCGTTTTATTTTTAAAACTAAAATATTTGTACACAAATATTGTAGGTATACTCTATCTATACTGTAATGAGTGTAATGACATGTGACCCAAGTGCGGCCCGCACTAATCCCCAGCTAAATTTTTTGGCCCTTTTACAACAAAAGGTTGCCGACCCATGCCCTAAATTGATGAGGAGAGTGGTGTGATGACTGGTGCCTAGGACCTACCTAATTATTTTTTAGCTTTTAGTACATTATCTACATCATCATTATCTTTCTTTACAATAAAACCGTTTAACTTAAAAAATAAAATTTATCTATTTTATTTATAACACTCCACTATATAAATATAATGCACTAATTCGAAAAATGCTTTAAGGTCAAGGAATCTCGTCTCAAATGGATTCGCAAAGTGACAGCAGTCTAACTAGCGCTAGTACAAGCAGTGCATCTTTACCCATCTTATATCCACTTGATAAATTTATAGATAAAACTAATAATGATGAAAAGGCAAGGCCTAAAATTAGATTTAGTCAAAAATATAATACCTACAACACATCAATATAGATATTAGAGCAAAGCAATCTAATTATTTTTAGAAATGTTTTGATGAAACGCTGGCACGCGCTATATATTCATCTGGCTCTCCAATACAGATGGTAGAAAACATGTACTGGAAAGAATTTTTCCAACGACCACTACGAAAAAAGCCAAAACTGGCATGGCTTGGTATTACTGAAAGTGACACATTGCCCAGGTCACCTCAAAAGGTCACGTGGGGCGTGCGTTTTCCGTCTTGAAACACTAGTGCGACATGGTCTCCCGTAGCGCGAGAGTGTCATAGCCAATTCGGCATAAAACAGCGCGCAAGTCGCGAAACAAGACGGTTCAAAAATCTAGTAAGCTAATGTCACAGAAATAGTATGACAATTTAAGTTGATGTTTAAACAATAATTGTTTCATTTTGCAGTTAAAAGTGGTAAATTTGGTTTATATTATAAAGAATCAAATATTAATTTATTTGATTTTAGCTATTTTTGACCTAGATGGATACAGACAGTGATTCGGATTTACCGGAAAGGAATTCAACACCCCCAAATATTCAAGAGTTAGCCACATCGGCCACGGAAAATTTGCTACCTTTTTTATCAAAACCTAGATATGACATTGCCTACAATAGATTTTTGGAGTGGAAAACTGAAAATCAAGCTAATTCGTTCTTGGAGAATGTCCTGCTAGCGTATTTTGGACTCCTTTTAAAAACATATAAGAGCAGCACTTTATGGTCAATATACTCTATGTTGCGGTCATCACTTATAGTCAAACATAATGTCAACATTGCTACCTATTGTAAACTTAAAGCTCTTTTAAAACGGCAACCCGATGGGCACGTGGCTAAAAAATCAAATACCCTAAATCCAGAAGACATTAATAAATTTATTGAGATCGCTCCCGATGACATTTACTTATTAACAAAGGTACCTAATAATATGCTACTGTTTGCAAAAAATAATGAGGTATGTAATTTCTAATAGGTAGCGTTAATTTTTGGATTGAGTGGAGCATTACGAAAAATAGAATTATGCAATATCAAAATTCAAGACTTATAAGATTTAAATTCGGCTTTGTTGGTAAGAATTCCAGTCACAAAAAACAAAACTCGCAGTTTCACTGTAACTGGAAGATTCTACGACATTTATAAGAAGTATGCAGCGCTCAGAATGAAATAATCTTCTGCATCCAACCAACGATTCTTTTTGAATTTTCAAAAAGGCAAATGTACCTCTCAATATGTAGGTATTAATAAATTTGGAAGCATGCCGAGGGAAATTGCAAAATTCTTAAAATTGCCAGATACAGAATCCTATATAGGACATTCATTTAAAAGGTTTTCGGCCATTATTCTGGTTGATCAAGGTGGAGACCTACTGACATTGAAACGTCACGGTGGTTGGAAGTCCAGCACTGTGGCTAAAAGCTGCATTAACAAATCTATCTCAAATAAAATGGCGATTTCCAATAAAATAGTAAAATCTGTAGCTTCGACATCTTCATCGTGTGGTCATAATAATTTGGATCAACAAATTGGTTCAAAACAGGCTCCCAGTATTTCTACTCAAATCATAGAATCTTTACCTTCTTCGTCTTCCTGTGAACAGATTGATTCACAAGTTCCAATTATTTTAACAAATTGTTCTAATTTTACTATTAATTTTACCACTCAAAAATGATTTTTTTTTAAATTGATTGATACATTTAACCAACATAGTTATTTAACATGTCAAAACTAATTATAATACATGTGCTTTGTTCTACTGTCTTTGTTCATAATATCTTTTTTTTTCAGTGGAATTAATAGTAAAATTAGCATTCGTAAAATTAGTTTGTTAATATTAGTTATAATAAAACGTTTATTACAAAGACATCAATTTTTATTTATTTTATATTTATTTGGGCAATATGTAAATCAAGTAGGTGGTCGTCGGAAAAGTAGTGTATAACACGTGCTGATTGGATATTTCACACTTCTGCGAATGAGCCACTTGCCTTCGCTGTTTCTGGGAAAACTGAATTAGGGTAAATTTGGGATAGATGCCCTGGGAGGATGGACGCCACACTTTCAAAAGTTAGCGCATTTTACGACATATGGCGAAAGACTTCGTTAACAGTCTTAGCATTGTATGTTACCAATAATTTACAATATTTGTAGGGGATAGATGCCGTCCTAGTTTGTGAATTAAAAATATATTTAGGTGAGTACACGTGTAACTGCATGTAAATGGAGAATCAGGTTGTCTGTATTTAAGGTTTTACTATTAGTTTTTATCATAAATGATCAATCATCCTAAGTTTATACCATCAGAATACATTATAACCTAACTTATCAAAGAGTCGTTTTGCGCTTTATCTGGCTACAGTTTAAAATATTAAGTGAGGCGTCTATCCCAAATGAAAAGGATAGATGCCCCACCTAACTTGTGGGGTATATGGCCGCTACGTTACTAGATACATACCCGCCTTGGTACTAACAAAATATTAAATTACTGTTTCAGAATAATGCCTAGAAAATATATTACGAAAAAGTAATGTTAGGCCAAGGGCGGTTTGGTCTGAAGCAGACTTACCTAATTTGTGCTATAAGAAATGTTAAAGATGGGGAAATGGGAGTAAATGAGGCGGATAAAAACTTTAATATTCTATCTCGTATGTTAACAAGAAGGCTGAAATCTGGAAATACCAAAAAGTTATCTTTAGGAAAAAATCCGGCAGAAGGTTTTGAAAATGAAAGAAGATCGGTGGCTCATATACAGAAACTAGAGAAAGCAGGTTTTGCCCCTAGTCGCTTAACAGTACGTAAACTTGCGTACGAGTTTGCATCAAAACTGGGACTTCAAAAAATATTCTCACCAAAAAATAATGGAAAGCAATTAGCAGGACATCATTGGCTATATTCTTTCCTTGAAAGAAATACTGATCTTAGTGTTAGACAAAGTGAAGGACTCTCTCTTGCGCGTTCCAAAGGAATGTGTCGTACCAAAGTCAATGCATTTTACAACCTCTTGGAGGAAACATTAACAAAATATGACTTGTTAGACAAACCAAGTCGAATTTTTAATATGGACGAGAGTGGGATTCAGTTAAACAACAAACCTGGAAAAGTTATAGCCACGAAAGGAAGTAAAAACGTTCATATCCTTACATCAGCTGAAAGAGGTGAAAATGTGTCCATAATTGCCTGTAATAATGCAGAAGGTGTCTTTCTACCACCAGTATTCATTTTAAAAGGCACGCGCAAAAATCCCGCCCATTCAGACGGTTTACCAGCAGGTTCTGAAATTTACATGAATAAAAAAAGTTCGTTTATAACATCAGACTTATTCATAAAATGGTTAAAGGAACATTTTGTGCCTCGAAAAGGTGAAGGTAAAGTGATACTACTATTGGACGGCCACTCCTCTCATACCAACTGCCTCGACATGCTACAGTTTGCCGATGAGAACGATATCATTATGATTTGTTTGCCAAGTCATACTACTCAGGCTCTACAACCCATTGATAGGTCTTTTTTCAAACCTTTAAAAGACTATTTTAGACAAGAGGCTGAGTCATGGATGCTGACCCACAAGGACAGGAAAATTGGACGGCAACAAATTGGTAAACTAATCGGCACTGCTTGGCAAAGGGCAGCTACTGTTGGCAATGGCATATCTGGGTTTGAGGCTTCAGGAATATATCCTCTCAACCGCACTAGAATTCCTGACCACTTTTTTCAAATATCCGACTATTGCGTTAACTTGCAAGTCGAAACGGAAGCTAAAAATAATAATATAACTGATGCTGTTCAAAGTTCAAGCGCCACCAATTCTATATCATGTGTGGAAATTCTTGATGAAATTAATTTACCTCAAGGCTTTTTTGAGAATGAAGAAAATTATATAATTGATTTACAAGAGCCAAATATAGTGCTAGAAGTACAACCAGTTGAGGAATGCATAGACAAGCCTACTCCATCGAATTTTTTAAACGAACTAGCCCCTGTTCCTACTATACCTCTACAAACCACCAAGAGAAAGCAATCGGTCGCTATTCTTACAGAAAATTTAGAACAGAAGAAGGCTGGAGCCGAAGAGAAGAAAGCTAGAGCTAAAGAAAAGAAAGTATTAGCCGAAGAGAAGAAATCTTTAGCCTTAGAAAAGAAAGCTGTAGCAATTGAGACTTCACAAAAGAAGAAAGCTGGAAAAACATGTATGGATAAAAACAAGAACACCAATTTTCCGAGTACTTCTAAACTAACCAAGAAAATACCTGAAAATACCTACAATTGCACTGAATGTCTTGAAAATTATTACCAAACTAAAGATACTGTGGGTTGGATTCAGTGTGTGGATTGCCAAAATTGACTTCACGAATCTTGTACCATGTATGAGATAAGGTGCAACGACTGTGGAAAGAAACTTAAAAGACTAGAAAAATGTAAGAAACGATTAAATATATATTTTCTTCTTTAAGTTTCCTGTTCAGATTTATTGCATACTAGCAAGATACCCGTTCTTCGTACGGACTACAAATGTTTTTTCTTCTAAATCCAAAAGGAATTCTAGAATGCTCCCTTCCTCTCTCACTCAATACGCTAAACTAACAAACGCATCAAAACAATATTGTAGGTAAAAAGGAAACAATATTCTTCCAAAAAATGTTATCCATAACCCTTTTATGCTTCACGTATCCCCTGGAAATGTATATGTAATTGTCGTTCTCTTTATATAGATTGATAAAACTATAGGTTTAGTATAACAATGAGAATAAAAATAATAAATGTACTTATTAAATGTTGTACTCATAAATTGTAGCAACATACCAGTTTCCACCACTTAGAGGTGGAATTTCGGAAATCCTTCTATTTTATTCTAAACTGAACACACGGAAAAAAATCAATAACCTTAACCCCTTTTTTAACTTCTTTTTACTTTTACCCCATTTTTACTCCTTTCACAATGTAATTTGGAACAAAAACTTGAAACCACTTTTTAAAGATTTAAAAAACACATACCTGCATAACGCCAGAATAAATGTTAATTGGTTAAACGCCAAATTTGGTGGAAGGTGGATAGGAACGCATAGACCAGTTCAGTGGCCTGCGCGTTCGCCCGCTCTTACGCCCCTAGATTTTTGGTTTTTGGGGCTTAAAGATCGTGTTTATCTAACACGTCCAGAAAACGAAGAAATTCTGAGGCAGAGGATTATCAATGCTTGTCGCGAAATACCTCCCAATTTGATATTGAATGCGACCAATGGAGTAACTAGAAGATGTCAGTTGTGTGTTCAACAAGGTGGCGGTCAGTTTGAGCAATAGTTGTAGATACGTTTTGTAGTTTTGTTTAAATTTGTTTCCAATACAATATTTCAACATTCTGATTGTTTTCCACGGCACACCTGAAAATTTTATGGTACTGTACGACTGTCTACATGCAATATTAAAAAATTATTTTAAACATTTCTAAGTGTCCAAAAAACAAATAAAGCATACTACTGCATGCAGAATTTCATCCTGAATCCAAATATGTAAAAATATATAGTGTTCCATTTAAAATAAAAAAGTTGCTCAAAACAGTTGAAAGATATTTACGAACGGGCGATGTCAAAAGGTAGCTCTTGTCTTGCCATTTAAGAATATATACAGAGAGATTTTCTTTACTACGAACACGGCAGACGATATGACGAATTGACCAATGCCGAAAATTTGACTTTGACAGTTCGAGAATTTTGTCAACAGATAATATCTGTCATTATTTCTATCTTAAAATGGGTAAATACGAGGCAACGGAAAAGTGCAAAATGTAAAATGCTATTATCAGGTTCAAACGTTTCGGGAAATTCAAAATTCTTTCACAACAACATTTGAAAATAGACGTTCTCCATCGTTATTAATGTTGTACAGAGGTACCCCAGATTTTCGAAAATTTGGATGTGTTTCTCCCCAAAAGCATAACGGGCCTAGTATTCCCAACGAAGAGAGGGATTTAAAGGAACTAATGGTTTGTACTACCGCTAATGACCATCCAGATTATTCCCTTAACCAAATTGTTGAAGTAGTAGATGTAGGTGCTTCCACTACTAGAATTATTTTACGAAAAGTCTGTTATCGATCCTACGAATTACAAAAGACACACGAAATTCTTCCCGATGACCATTTCAGACGTATGAATTTTGTGAAACTGTGATAGAAATGGCAAACACTTCCTCCGGAAAGTCGTTTTCACTGATGAGTCGACATTTTCCAGTGCATGGTTGCCATAACCCATAAAATGTGCTTAGTGACCGCGAGAAAACATCTATAGATATTTTGAATTCCGGACCCAGTACCCCAAAACTTAAATGTTTGGGTAGGAATGCCGGGTAAGAACATGTTGGGTGTATTTTTTGTTGATGGAACCCTCACCAGACCTAAATACCTTGACCTACTACAGCAGCAAATCATTCCAGAAATTGGACGTAAAGCGAATGAGAGATTTAATGAACTTTGGTTGCAGTAGCATGGCTGCCACACTCACAACACTGTTGCAGTTCAAGAATCTCTGAACAATACATTACCAAATAGGCTGATGACTGGACGAGGAACTAGTTTGTGGCCAGCTAACTCTCCAGATCTCTCTTCCAATGATTTCTGCTTATGGGGCTCGAAATTGAAAATTTATGGTTTTCCGGATAACATTAGGTACTACATATTTGGGGAAATTGCGTTTAAAAATTGAAGATGCATTTCAAAGTATTAGTCCTAGTATGTTGGCTAATGTGCGAAGAAGTTTCTATGGTCGCTTAGGTTATTATTTAGCGCAAGAAGGCAGGCTCTTCGAGCACGATCTCATTTAAAAACTTGAATTTTTTTGTTTGAAATAAAAACAGTTTTAGTTTTATTTGCACATTTTTTTCTAAATATTATTTTGTTTGTTCAGAATAAATTGTTTATCTCTTCAGAATGCGTTTTACTTTGTAAACTACCTTCTTTTACTTTACTGTTAATCTCTGGAAATCCTGTTATTCAAATCTGAATTTATCGTCTGAATTTAATCACAGAATAACACAGTATCTCATACAACTAAACTGTGATATAATTAATTATTCAATTACAAAAAGTATCTACACTATAGAAGAGACTTGTCAAAAACTTCCAGAAGACATTAGACAGGAATACAGAATTAGAAACAAAATCATACTAGAACGACCTTACACAATCAGACAAAATATATCCAAACAAGAAAAACATTCACTACACACACTAAAAACCGATAACACAATTAAAATTCTACCTGCAGACAAAGGCAACGCCACAGTAGTACTTGACACAACCACATACAACGAAAAACTTTTAACACTAATTAGTGAGGGACAATACACTAAACTAAATAAAGATCCAACACATACAATAGAAACAAAAATATACAGAACACTTTACAAACACAGAGAACAATTTACAGATTTTGTAAGACGTACGCTAACACCACACTACAGTAAACCACCACATTTTTATGGATTACCAAAGATACACAAACCAAATGTACCACTTAGGCCAATAGTTAGTTCTATAGGTTCTCCTTGTCACAGTTTAGCTAAATATTTACTTAAGATACTGACTCCTATATCAGGAAATACAGACACGTATATAAAGAACACTCCCCATTTCCTTGAAAAACTTAAAGAAGCAAACATAAACACACAACACTTAATGGTTAGTTTCGATGTAGTTAGTCTCTTCACTAATGTTCCAGTAGACAAAACACTCAACATCATTAAACATAAGCTACAAAACGATAACACATTACATACACGAACAACATTAAACGTTGGTACCATTATGGAACTCTTAACACTATGCATTAAAACGACATACTTTCAACTAAACAATGAATTTTACCAACAAGATTTCGGGATGGCAATGGGTTCACCTTTATCTCCCATTGTTAGTAACATTTTTATGGAAGACTTTGAACAACAACATGTCTACACGTACACCAACAAACCAGTAGTTTGGTGGAGATATGTCGATGATGTTTTTGCAATTTGGCCTCATGATATAGATGAGGTGGACAAATTTCTTGAACATATTAACAGTAAAGAAACCTCCATCAAATTCACATTAGAAACAGAGCAAAACAATCAGTTACCCTTTCTTGATACACTAATCACACGCACAATAAATACTTTTGAAACATCAGTATACCGTAAGAAAACCAATACTAATAGGTACTTACATTTTAATTCTAACCATCACAAAAACATAAAGACAGGCGTTGTAAAAAGTCTTTACGACAGAGCCAAAGTTGTTTGCTCTATGATACAATTTTCAAAAAAGAGAAAGAATTTATTATTAATGTTTTACAAGATAATGGCTATCCAGAGACTCTTGTTCGGAACATTTTCAATACACGAAGCAATGCCACACACATACAAAGGAATGACACTCAAAAATATAATACTCTTACTATACCATATATTCCAGGCATATCTGACAAAATTAGACGAATTGGAAATAGATTCAATGTTAGGACGGTATTCAAAACGATGAATACTTTACGGTCAGTTCTTACAAAAACTAAACCGTTCAACGAAGAACAGCATTCAAGGAATTGTATATATAGTATTCCCTGTGAATGCGGGAAATATTATATCGGTGAAACATCCAGGCCTTTAGCAGTAAGAGTTAAAGAACATAAAAATATGTTGAAAACGTATCAATTCAATAAGTCTAAGCTGGCAGAACATGCTTGGGATGAAAACCATAAAATACAATGGGACAACACAAAGATCTTGTCTAAAGAATCGATGTCAACTAGACGAAAAATTAAGGAAACGGCATACATTTTACTTAACGAAGAAAAATGCGTGTCGTCTTTCTCAATATTTTTAGACAATAGTTGGCTATCGATTCTTAAAGATGAGATCAAGTAGGTACAGATATCAACAAACGTCAATGTCAGAAAATTCATTGGAGGTTGGTCGTTTTTTCTTCCAGTGAAAAAAAGATAAGTTCTTGTTAGTTTTAATTGTTATTCGTTGATAACGAGGGCAGATTGTCCCTCGAAACGTTCGTTGTTAATATTTTCGTTATTTAATATTTTAATTTGCAGAGTGGCGAAATACCCATATAAGAAAATGAATTATGAATTCACGCCACAAAGAAGTTTCAGAGATTATCATAGTTATTTTAGTGATGCTGTTCTCATTTTCCGAAGTATAATAATTTGGGTTTCATTAAGAATTTTGATGTTCATTAAATTTTTTTGTGGACAGCGCTAGGGATGTATGGTTTAATTTGGTGTACATTATATTTGACCCCGATTTCATTGAAAGCTTTACCATATGTGATAATTATATTGCATAAAAAAAATTAAATAACAAGAGTTTAGTTTCTGTATCTTATTTTAATTTAATGTTTATTGATAAATATTTTGTGAGCATATTTTAACTAACTGCATCCCCGATATATACAAAGCCACAATAATTTCAAATAATGTTTGAGGCTTTCGCGGTTACTTTCGGCTTAGACTGCGTCGTCTTTGAGGATGAGTACCCAATATTTTTTGGCTTAAAGTGCCTAACATCTTGTGAATTCAAGCAAGGATTTGTGTAACGGCTATGTTCTTTGGTGGCTCGTCTACTCTTACAAGCCACCCATAATTTTGTCCGTGTTGTTACACTACCTTGTAAACATAGTAACTTGACTCTGGTGATGCAAGCTGCAATGTCTTACGAGACGTTAGTCTTTATGGGTGCACAAACAGTAAAAAGGCCAAATATGCTTAAGTATCCTTGTTCACCAGGTACTCTAATAACTCCAACCAAATCATGGGTCGCAACTAGCCACCAAAGAACCCAACAATTACACAAATCCTTAAGTGAGTAAAGCTTAACCTCACAATGTGTTAGGCACAATAAGCCAAAAATTTGTCACATTCAACTTTGTGGTTTCTAATATTTTTGTACTTAGTATTGAAAAAGATAAGAAAGAGCAAACAATTGAGTGATTTTACCATGCGCTCTTTAGGAGACATTAATATTGTCTTTGTAATCTGTTAAAGCAGGGTAGCGGGTAGGCACTCCTCTGCTATCTTGGCGGGGGCCAAGTCTACTTCAGGGAATCCCCCTTGCCCACGTGAGCCTTGGTTTTTCCCTCACTCCCTAACGCCATGTCCTAACCAAATATCCGACCCATTACCATTTACCACTCGTGTATCCTACACAACTCGCCAACCCGCATTAAGCAAGCGTGGCGTTGTAAAAGCTGAAACACCTCATGAAATGTCAAAAATATCAAGGCCCCATGTGGGTAGAAACATTGTCTCACAATCTCACACTGCTCGAGCAGTTCGCCACAACAGAAACACTAATAGTTGCAATTTACGAATGTAGATCACTGATGAGCGATTCACAATTATACTTAGAAAACATCAAATGGAATATTATAGGCCTATCAAAAGTCAGAAGAAAAGACGAAAGCCTTGTAACATTACAAAGTGGAAACTTACTGTTCTATATCCTTATTAATAAAAAATTAGAAATGCGGTACAAAGTGTTAAGAGGATTATCAGATAGAGTAGCATACATCGTAATAAAAATAAAGAACAAGAAGCGATTAAAAATCATACACATCTATGCTTTTACATCCACCCATGATAGCGAAGAAGTGGAAGCTCTATACGAAGGCGTAAATAGAGCAAAAACAGAAAATAAATGTAATTATGACATAATGTTCGATTTAATGCCATATTGGATAAACAACAAGAAGAAAACGAAAAATATGTAGGAACATTCGGACTAGGGGGAGAGGAATGAGAGAGGAAATATGCTAATGCATTCTTTAGAAAACCAGAGTATGTAAGCAATGAACACATTTTTCGATAAGAAGCCACAAAGGACGTGGACATGGTTAAGCTCTGATGAGAGAACCAAACGAAATCTATTACATTCTGGCATCCTCAAGAGAGATTGTCCAAGATGTAGCAGTACTACACTCATTTAATACAGGCAGTGACCATCGCCTTGTCAGAACCAAAGTGTCAGTAGAAACAAACAGAAGACGAAATAGACAACAACAAACGAAGAAGATTGACGCAAACATTCTTAAACAGAATACCCAAGAAATATAAAGACCTACTACAGAAAACGATGAAAGAAATAAGCACTGAAACAGATAAAACAAACTAGAAAAAGGCACATCAACAGCTTTGAAAGAAACTGCGTTACAAATTTCTAAGAAAAACTCAACTAAACAAACCAAAATAACGGAAGAAACAAAAAAGTAATAAAAAACGAGCTCTGTATAAAAGTGGACAACAAAATACGAGGTATACCGAAAAGCAAGACGAGAAGCAATGAGGATGATACGCAAAGACCTTGAAATACACTAAGTAATGAAAAAGGATGTCATAGAAAATAACAAAAATTTAAGATGCCTAAGAAGAAAAAATGAGATACATCGGATAATAGCACTAAAACACAAAAAAGGAGAAGAAACACGTACCAGAAACGAAATTTTAAGCATAACAGAAGAATACACATGACCAGTAGAAGAACTGAAGGAACATCAATATAGGACTAAAATAATGAACGTAAGCTCGGAAGACATTCGCGAAATAACTAATCATGAAATAAAGCATGCTTTAGAACACAATAGTTATTTATCTACTTTGCGTTCGTACTGAGGCTATTACGATACGCGTTTGCGTATCGTAATAGACACAAAGCGATGCTATAATAAAAATACTAAAAATTTTCATTTTTTTGCTTAAAAACGTGGCAAAGTAGATAAAATACTGTATGATACCTCATTTATAAGGCATTTTGTAGCACTTACTCCTTCAGGGCACTCCTCGCTTCGGTCGTCGTACCCTAAATCCGTGCGTGCTACAAAATGCTTCTTATAAAACTCGTATCATAATATACTATTACTATACAAGTGGGATAAGAGCATCATTAATATACGTGTGTGTAAGTTACAAACGAGTGCGTAGCACGAGTTACGTAAGCACACAAGTATATTAATGATGCATTATTACACATGTATTGTACAAAATTTTATCTACAACTGCCTAAAATTGAGAAAAGTGCATTAAGAGAATGTCAGATCTGTCATTTTAAAAAATATTTTAGAACGCAAATGTCATTATGTCATCCATTTGACACTACTTCAGTTACACCACTCAGTTAAGTAATGAAGTTCATTACACCACTCAGTTACGTATATAGTGTCAAATGAGTAACGTAATGAGTTACTTATCCCACTGGAGTAGATAAAAAACAATACATCACCGGAAGAAGACGAAATACTGAAAGAAATGATAAAGGAAGCTGAGAAAGAAGTAATTCCAAAGTTATGTGAACTATTCAATCTATGCGTAGAAAAAGGCAAAATACCCAACAGCTGGAATAATGCTATCGTGGTTATACAATATAGGAAAGGCGATAGAACGAAACTAGAAAATTGCTTCACAATAAGCTTGCTTTTGTCTATAAACTGTTCACAAGTATTATATCCAGCAGGATAACTCAAAAGCTGGACAATTACCAACCACCAGAGCAAGCAGTTTTCCGAAAAGGCTACAGCACGTGCGACCATTTGCTAACAGTAAAAATAATGCTTGAAACATCAACTGAATAAAATCTACCTCTATACATAGCACTGGTAAATTATGAAAAGGCATGCCTATAGACCACCAATAATTATACCAGCCTCTTAAAGAACATCTACAAAACTGTAACAGCAAAGGTAACATTACATGAGGAAACAAATGCCTTTTCTATATACAGAGGAATCAGACAGGGAGACACAGTGTCGCCTAAACTGTTTAACATGACATTAGAAGGAATTTTAAGCAAGTTAAACTGGGCAAACAAGTGAATTAACCTAAACGCAGAGACGCTTAGCCACATACGATTTGCTGATGATATCATTTTATTCACGGACAAAGAGGATGATCTGAACAGTATGCTGCCTGAATTAGAAGAAAGATCAAGTGAGGTAGGACTAAAGATGAACCGAAAGAATACAAAAACAAGACCCAAGTACATACATCAAGGGTACAAGAATACAAAATGTGAAGAAAAATGTGTACCTAGGACAGATAGTTCCAATGTTAAAAGAAAATAGAAAAACGAAATGAAGAGAAGCAGAAGAATGGGTTGTGTCGCCTAAGGAAAACTATGTAAAATATTAAGAAATCAGAAAATACCGCAACGCCGGACCACACTATACGATCAGTGTGTGTTCCCGGTAATAACGTATGGAGCTCAAACATAGATAATTAAAAAACAGACAATCTCCAAATTAAGAGTTATCCATAGAGCCATGGAAAGAGCAGTGGTAGGATTGTCACTACGAGATAAAAAGATGAATTATTGGTTAAGGTCAAAAACAAAAGCTACGGATATAATAGAAAGAATAACATAGCTGAAATGGGATTACGCAGGGCACGTAGCAAGACAGAAGGATGGCAGGTGAAACAGTAAGATTTTGCATGGAAGACCGTGGATGGGAAAAACGAACAGATAAAGACATAAGGTGGTATTATGACATAAATAAGGTGGCTGGACTAGTTTGAATACAAATGGCACAGTCACAGGAACGATGGATACAGCAAAGGGAGGTCTATGTTCAATACTGGACGCACGAAGGCTAAAGAGAGAATATAAATCTGTTAAAATGGTGCTTTCAGTGAGGTATGGTCGTTATCATATTGCGTTATGTATTGCAAAGGTTACTGCAGCTCCAGTTGGGCTTGCCAAAAAATATTGCAATGTTATTAAAATAAAATTGAGACTGATTAAAGTGTAATTCTCTTGCTCATTTAATCAAAATAATATGGTAGTATGTCCTTTTGTATTTTATTCGTCTGCAAATTAAATATAATTGAAAGCTAGCTCGTAAAGCAAGAAAACTCTTTGGTCCCAGGCGGATTCCCCTAATAAATTTATCTAGTGCGCCACTGGCAACAATTTTAGTTCAACTGAGCGAATGCTGATGTAATGCAGTCAAAATTATCACAGTTCGGTTTTATTTGCAGGCTGGGTTGTGATTTGATTTTTAATAAATGGAGTTTATGAACATTCGTCAAGGTAGCTATTTGAATTTACGCGCTCTTGGCGGCGCTAATTAGCTTTTGTTTCAGAAAATAACTCAAGCAATTGTTTTTGGAAAAACGTACTTTTACTCGCATAACCTCAAACTTGGAATCCACTTGATATACTAAGAGCACCTTCTCTGTGGCCGTGGAAATATTTGGATTTTGCTTCAGTAATGTCTCCTTTATGATGCACGCAGCTTTCCCCGACTCTAACCACGTTATTTTTAGGTTAAATTGGTACCTGGTATATGTCGTAAACTTCGGCTGGCTGGAAAGACACCGTTGCTATGGGCCTCTTTTTGATGAAACCTCTCGTAGACGGTCGTACACAGCTGTCCTACACCCTGGAATGCAGACCTCGTAGCTCCAATGGACCCTTTGGTTTCACGCAAACTTCAAAATCTTGAGCTGAATCGGCTGCGACCTTCTAGGAATGGATCCCCTCGTGAACCTTCTTACTTTTGGTGTCGGAATTTGTTGCAAATAATACGACACACACTCGGAAATGCACTGATTAAAATAGTATACTTTTTATTTGTATAAAATATTATTTAATATGTAAAAACTTGGTTTTAATAAGAGCCCAAAAACTGCATTTCAGAATTAATTTTTATTCAATTCTTCTCCCTGAAATCCGTTATAGACAAGTGATAACTATAACTGAACAAAACGGATATTAACCAAAGTCAATTACAGTACTTTTTAACATAAAATTGTTTACAAATACACATTTTTATAAATTGCCTAAAATTAAAAATCATGTCTGTTCATTTTAATTATTAATGTCTTATTTGCGCCACTTGCACGTTTTATAATCACTTAATTTGTCTCACACGCGTGATTGCATTGATTAGTTTTAAGAGTTCACTTCCCTTTCACATTTGTTTCATATCCTCCTGTGTGCTTTTCTTGCCAAATTTTAAATGTTTGCTTTTCCCTGCTAATCTTGGTATTACAGCTTAATCTTACAATTGCCAATTCCTTTCTTATAATTTGCTCTCTGCAACATATGATAATATAATTCTGGCTTCCTGTACCTTATTTAAGATTACTCATAAATGTTTCCTGCTTATTTATTTGAATTCTACGCTACAATACCATACACTTAGCAAACCTTTCTGTGACAAATCAACTCTATTGGATCGGCTTTAATTCTGCACAAACCTATTTAATTAATTTTGAAATGTCGATTTCAACCTGTGAATAACGAGCCTTGTCCCTTGCGTTCCTTATTCAAACAATTTCTCAATGCATTTACTGACACAGCTGAATAAAACACCCCTACTCCATGCTTTGATTTAATTTTAATATGGTACTGCAATCGGGCAGAGCCGTAGGGCCTAATACCACTGATATGATCGCCCAATATGTGTGACGACTTCGGCTAAAGAGGTTTCGCAAGAGAGATTTAAATTAATTATTGTGAAGCCTAGACGGAACACAACAGTTGCAACGATTGCAGAGGGGACATGAGGTGCGCCAAGCGTGCAGGACTCCACGACACGAGGCAATCTGAAACTACAACATTAAAATGCATAAACTGCTAGCAATCTGGCATTCGGAAAAACGCGCACGACGCGAGGTCAGAAAGGTGCCCAAGGAGGACTAAAGAAAGAATTTCAAACCCAGACTATGGTTTAAAAAATGAACATCAGTATAGAGCATTCAAACTTGAGAAATAGAAGGACCCCCGCGCTAGAAATTAGGCCACTAGCGGAAGAAAGGGCGATATCAATCCTGTGTCTATAGGACACTTACATAGTGGTAAGCATATTACTTCACCTGGAACGGAAACATAGAAGAGGACATAAGAAATCTCCAAAAACTGGCATCGACATACAGAAGCGTCTCCATTCTAATAATGGGGGGACCCAACTAGCAAATCATACCCTTGGCATTCCAAACAATTGGACGAAAGGGGCGAAAGCTTCGAAAGGTGATAATAGAGAACAATCTGTACATACTGAATAAGGCCAACGGACCATATACCTTCTCCACACTGAACGGGGAAAACGTGTCTATCGCAAGCAGAGGAATTATGTCGGACACAACCTACTGAAAGGTATATCCAGGAATGCTGCAACGAATCACAGATACATAGAGTAGATTTCAAGCTGAGGCCCGAAACGGCAAAGTGAGAGCCTAAATATAACATTAGGAAAGTAAACGCAGAGATACTGGAAACACATTCTCTCAAGCTGGAAAGCTCGGAGCAAATCGACAAGTACGGGGGAGTACAAAAGGAATAAAAGAAAAAACATGTAAGGTATGCAACGAGACCAGAAACCCCATGATGGTCAGAACACTTACAAACGCTTAAAACAAAAGTGAGAAGGTTAAGAAAGACTTACTCGCAGACAGAGAGACCTGCCGGATGAGGAAGCACATGAAGCTTACCTAAAAACGGAATATAAGAGGGCTATCAATGAAGCCAAAACAAACACAAGGAAAACATTCGTAGAAGATCTACAAAAGAACCCATGGGGTACCACATAAAAAATCGCCTCGAATAAAATAAAACTGAACACACCTAGAGAATTATTAAAAGTGGGAGATAGATCAGCTATAATGAAATACAAATTGCTGAGCTTATTATTTTTTAGTGTTTCATAAAAATAACCAGTATTAGTAACTACATATCCATAAAATTTATTTAAAAATTTGAACAGTTACGTTTCGCAGACAAATATTTCTGCTTCATCAGACAAATTAAAATTAAAATCAAATGAGATTAACGTGTGCAATGGACCTCTAAAATAAACAAAAAGGCACATATTAGATTGGTGAAGGAACAAAATTTTCACATTTTACCTGTGTAAAATCTTAATTCTTGATTTACATTTTATATTTCGAGTAAACTATTCCTTGAAAAATTAAAGATATCAACTTTAGTACTAAACAATTTTTTGTTAGTAGTAGAGCAAGCGAAGACAGAGACAGAAAACACGCGAAACGCGTTACTCGCGTAGGCGCGCGAACAAATGGAAGGAGAACACAGAAGCCCAAGAAGAAGAAGTTCCTAACCAGTGAGGGTACGGCGGTGATCGGCCGTTCGAGTAGCTATGTCCCGATCGATGTCATGCTGAGTTTGAGAAAAACAAGCGCACGGAGAGGTGATAGAGCAGGAGTGCATCTGTGCACAACTGCGAGACGACAAACCCAAAAAAAGAATAGTGCCCTATCGCACCACGGCACACGACACAGCATTTCTAATTTCTTTCAGGTTTTCCTCAAGGTCAAACTTGTTAGATGAATTTCAAACGCTGGCCAGAATTTCTGCAGCATGCGTTCCCCAAGCTTTCATTAGCCACGTGTTCAACCAGTCGAAATTACTCAAACAAAAATGCACACAGGTGTGCAGCTCAGCTGCCTGGGTAAGTACAGTCCTTGGTTACAGTTGCAGTGTATTAGGTCCCCAAATGACCAGCTGATGCCTCATAAATCAGTCAAAACGCTCGTTATGACATAAAAAGGCAGTAAAAGTCACTTCAAGATTAATATATGAGCCATAGAACATACACGTTGAGCAGATAATTTTGAGACGTTAATCAAAACTCTCGTTAGCCCCTTAAAAAATCGTAAAAGTCATTTCAAGATTAATATACGAGTCTTAAAACACATGTGTTGGGCAGAAACCCCTTCTCGCAAGCTTTACTACAAATCGGTCACGCTACCTCTCCTCCCGTAGCGCTTCAGCCAATTACATTGCCGAATTAATCGCCTGTCCCATTTTCGACCAATGGCCGCAAACATTTTATTATTCTCCACCCCAATCGGCTTTCAAATATTTAAAGGTCTCACATAGCTTTCTGCTAGGATTTCTTTAGTTGCCGCATCCAAGCAGGTTGTGTAGTTGGTGCCAAGTGTCTTTACCTGTTTTGATCACGACGGTTCTAATTTCCGGAGATATTTCCTCAATCCACTCTGCGGGATTTAATTTACCGAACCGATCGATTTAAGTCACTTAATAAGGGTGCGTATTGGAGTTTCGTATCTTATAGCTGCACTCCCGGATTTTCCTGCACAAAGAACCAGACACGAACGCCAAGATCTGGCACGGAATCGGCAAGTGCAAGCGCGATTCCGGAGGGAACATCAAGCAACACAAGCCACAGCGAGGATCTCAAAAAGGTACTGTGTAAAATGTATTTTAATATAGACGCTCTTTTCGCTAAGTGAAATAGTGTCGCAAAAGCAAATTAAAGTGGCGCACGTTTGGAAGTCCTCTTATATCGTTCAGATAACGGCAAAATATTCATTATTATTTTACGAATTCATAATCCTGTAAATAGTTAAATTAAGATTATCAAATGAAAATATTTAGCAGTTTGTAGAACTTCATGACGTCATGTAGGACTTAGGATTCAATAATTAAGTCAGCTGTGATCACGGTACATATTAATTTTGGTGCTTTGACGTTAATATATTGAATTTTAATTATTCTATATTTTCTTTGGATTTGACGGTTGTTGCATGCGTTCTTTTATGTATTTAAGTGTAAAAGGTTCTAGCTGTAGGAAATCGCTTAAGGTGTGTTCCATCCGAGACAGCGCAAGAAAGGACATCACTACAGCAGTATCAACAACACACCTAAGGGCGATTTTCTCTTTCCACTTTTAAGAAATCGCTCAGTATTATTATTATAGAAGTGGTGGAGCTCAGGCATTTCATCCCCTTTTAAATTACCCAGCGCTTGCCCGGACAATCAACCGTTAGGGTGACGTGTTTGAACAACTTTTGTAAATTGCATTTACATTTTGTATTAATAGGAATAAGCAGCTTTGGTTATTTTTTTCTGACAAAGCAGTAATTTTATTCATTCCCTGACTATTAATTCAGTACGAAAATTTATCGGAAATGTTATCACTCTATGTTACTTTATGCAGTCTTGCTTCCAGAATAATAACAATAATAACAATGCCTTTATTGATAGTTTTAAAACACGTGACATATAACGTATTAGTTATCTTGTAGCCAAGTCTAGTATGGCAGCTGTAATAGTTATTTACTATACAAGTAGTGTTATATGGATATTACCCACTAGAGAAAAAATGGGCAGACGAGGCCGTAGGTGAAATACTACGATTTACAAAAGATTCCACAATTGTAGGTTAGCCGAAATCCAATATTTTGGAAGAGGGGAAGATAGAGTACATTAAAACAAACCTTCTGTAACTGATCCACTAGATGGCAAGCAGGCGTATCAGAAACCCTGTCGATAATCGTCAAGGGAGCCAGGTGTTTACGCCAGGTTCGAACGGCTGTTTTACGTTGCAATATTTGACTAGAGCTAAGGTATAGTTTCGTCGATGGAGCCTCATAAGTGAACTGAACTCTCACCTCTTGTAGAACTGAAATCTTAATATACAGGAATCCAAGGCGAGCAGGTTGCGATAACTCAGGGACAAATTGCTTTTGCCAGCAATAAATAGGGCCTACCGTTGAGATGTTTTAGATTCTGTTTGCCCAAGTAGTAACATGCCGAGTGTCAGGTAGAAATCCAGAACATGTCTGATTTTGAAAAATCATGAAAGTACTTCTTCCAGGAACGTGATCAAATTTCTCCAAAGGAATCCACAACTGAATATCGATCTCCCAATGTAGGATGCAGTGAAAAACCCAAAATTTAGGGAATATTTGACTTCACAAACGTATTTCCCAAGGCATGCTTTTCCTAAAGCAGCACACATTGACAAATGGTTGAAAAAGATAAGAAGATATGCTAAAAATTTGGAAAGCCTTTGGAAACTAGGATAGGTAACCAAAGCAATTCGGTGCGTGAAGTACCACAACATAGTGTAACCTATTTGATTTACATCTGTCAAGTGTTATGGAATAGTGATTGATCTTGAAGTAATATTTAACTGATTTAGATCATTTCACATAGTATTGGGTGATTTCTAAAACCGCTCTCTAAAATAAGTTTTTTCATTTCTCGTGGTCAAATTTCGCAATTGTTTATCAAACCTCAAGCAGATAGGCGTCACTTTTGCAATTTTCTATATTTCTGCAAGAGAAATACTAATAGACCACTCACGTTACTGACAGGGATGAGTCGTTGTTGATCGTCATTTGCGTCAATGTCCAAATTTTAACGTCAATTTCCACTTATAATAAACAATGTTGTTAATTATTTCCATGCGGAATTACAATAAATGATACGGCCCGGGTATTAGCGACTACTTCTTACTGCAAAGTGTCGGATTCTAAGAATAAACATTGGCTTACTTTTTTAATCAACTTTATAATTGCACGATAGGCTTTCATGACAACATTGCCTATAGCTAATAACTTTAATATCTATGGGCGTGGCGAGAAGGGGTAGCGTGGAACTTTTATAGGTCTACAAAGAAAAACATAGGTAGACTTGCAACCCAAGTGTTGATGTATCAAAAGCTTTCTTACATGCCTAGAAGTGTCTTTGTTTGCAAAGTTTTAAACATCGACTAATGTTGTAATTGGTTGCATCTGTCTGATTTTGTTTTCACTGAGTACCTAACCTCAAGTGGAAACAGCGGATAAGCTGGGTTTACTTTGATTGAGTAGTAGTTGTGTTGATAGCTAACGGAACTCAAATTGAGTCAGCCGTTGTAATCGTACATTTGTTAGCACCTCCCTTATGGTGACTCATTTGCCCATCTGTTGCCAACTAACTTAACCCGAGAGCTCTTATATTTTTTTCCAGTTGAGGTTACAGATACTCAATGCAACCAATCTCCGGAAGTTGTGCCACTGAAAAGGCATATTCTAAACCTCTACTCAAATAAAGGCCAATCTTCTCACAATAAGTGTAACACAAAATATACTGGATTAATGCACACAAACAAAACAAGAAAGCCAATAATATTACACCTTAAATAGATGGCTTTTGCTAAACCATACGGTGTTAATTAATAATAGAAAAATTACGAGAGATTGCTACATTCTAGAGTCTACACGCATTTACCAGTCAAACAAACTAGAACAATTATGACTGACATACGTTTATATTTAAATAATATTAAAAATAAATCCGAATAAATGTCTTATAAGCTACATCAAACTGCATGTACGCCAGTGTTTCACGCGATTTTATGCATGGAACTACGGTGGCTCCCAAAATGTGCAGTTTGTCGCGTTCTGCGTTGTAACCCGATACACACGCGATGCGAAGTGATGATTGACGTCACAAGTTGAAACAATAACGGGACGGCTCCAGCTCTCGATCTCATACGCAATATGATGCAATACTTTATATTTTCAAATTTGAAAAGGTTGAAAAAGCATCAACCTGTTTTGCATTTAAGAATGCAAATCCGTAGTTTTACACATGGTGGCAGGCTTCTTGGCAGTGCCACAAGGAATTGATCCTCAATGGAAGTCGTACGCTGCAATCCTCCGTATCTAAGATGCTGCTGCTTCTATTTTAACTCTCGTAATTTTAAGGCTTCGCACTATAATGCACATTGTGAGCGTGAGGTGAATAATCTGTTGCTTTCAAAGTTTCAAAGCGCTACTGCTGCTCTTACTCCCCGTGCTTATCTCACTTAATATGTCTTTCGCTCTTTTTCAACTGCTTGCGGTAGCGTATTCTCCTGGATGCTTACGACTTATCTCCTAAGTTAATATTATTCGAATTCAAATAAACTAAACAGATAAACTTATATCTAAATACTATAAGTACTACAGGTACTGAAGGTCCTTCGTACTGCTTTTTGAGTATTTCTTTACGTTTGGTCTATTCTTTACTTTTACTCCAATTGTGAGGTGCTATATAATCAAAATCAAGCAGTTTCAGCTTCTTCTCCCTAAAAGAATTGTAAATATAAGGACGTTTTTGCAGCAAAAAATAACAAAGGTAAAGGTTTAAGGTCATTTCAATTCCCCCAACTAGGGGCGGGCTGCTATACGGACCTTGCGTCCCTCTTCAGCCAAGCACGGGAATTATAGGATGGGCGAAAGAAGAGAAGAGTGGGGAATGGAATACAGGCCAGGAAAGGTGGAGAAGTACTGCCCCGGCGCGGCATTCGCTTCGGAGAAGGTACTCTGTTGACCCAAGAAAACCACCTAAAAACCTGAATTAGAGCAGACGGCCAGGGGAATCGAACCCGCGATCTCCCGAATGCTAGACAGATGTGATAACCACTACTCTACATGTCCTAAAATCATAAAATTCAAAGATATCCTTGATCAAAGAATTAGAGATAGCAATTCATTTTTAAAACGTTTTGTTTTCCCTATCTGTTTGTTTTACTTACAACTAAATTATTATGAGTGACTCAGAAAAAAGAGATTACTTCGAACAGTTACTATAAATTTTACTAAAAAGGGAATAGAAAGAAAGAAAAAACTGAAATAACTTATTTTGGAAAGCATGTTTATTATTTTTCTACTTTTTACTATAGAACGCCCATTTATTGCATCTAATAAAAAAACTTGTGTTGGAGTAAAACAATATGCTACTAAATCTTAACGGTTTGAACAACGAATTGCTATCTTTAATTCATTGATCAATATCTTTGAAATGATTAATTTTAGGACATATGTTCATTAGAGTTTTTCTCTTATTTTTTGAAGCAGAATAACGCCCTTATATTTTTCTGTGCAATTTTGAAACTTTCTGTATACCATGTTGTTTTAAGTCCTTCAAATTATACCAAGAAAAAAAATCGATGAAAACGGTGGTGCATATGGTGATTTACCACGGTTGTCAAATATATTGATAATAAATTACTGGAAGAAAGCTTAAAATAAAAAATTATATTATATCAACGCTTTATTTTAACATGTACTTATGAACATAAAAACACAAAATAAATATTACAGAACTAAAACACCATAACACAAATGGAACTAAATTCTAGAAAATAAACCTTATTTTTTGAAAAACAAAGACATATTCCATCATTACTGCCCAGCACGTACACACGTTAGTGAAACGTAAATCTTTGAAGTCAGTACAACTACTAAACGCCTTAAAATGTCTTACAAATGTAACATTTTAAAACTCAAATTATAAAATAGAATTTACACTTAACTTTTGCTGTTGTACTTGGCACCACAAATAAAATTGCACGTTATTTGTACGATTTTCTTAAATTAGACATATTTATATTTTAACTACACACTAACGGATAACACAAATATCAATGGTCAAAAAATTAAAATAAAATGTTTATAATAATTTTGCAATGAATCCAGTTTTCTCCCTCTTCAGAACAACTCCAATTTTCTTTGGTGGTTCACGATTTGGTTTTGGCAAACGATAGAGTACCGGCTCATCTTCTGTAAAATCGTAAACTAGAACAATATATATGTAATAACAATAACGTCCTTTTTTATTACCTACGACAGGTCTCTTTAGATACTGTCCTGAGGAAAAGGGGTATATATAGTCAAAGCCCTTTCCAAAAGTTTTTTGTGGGAAATCACAACACCTTCTTGTTTTTCTGGGCCCTTAATAATGTTTCCAACTGAAACAAGAAGTGCAGAATTATTTAATAATATGAGCTAACCAATAGCACATATTAATTAAATGAATTGCTACTTTTTGTTCTATATCTATAGTTATCGAGGTAATTTTGAAAAACAGATTAATATATGACAAGCGTTGATGACTAATCTTTAAATAAAATTAAACCACAGAAACACACAATCATCTTTAAAACTTGGGGAGATTATTGATAGATTTATGGCTTTCTAAATTCGAATTTGCTGCTGCTGTAAATAACTTTAGGACATTTTTAAAAATAAACTGCCAAACGTACGCACCTTTTAATTTATCAGAAGAAGCTGAAGAACTGCTACAGGTTGGGGTAGGAGACATTTCTGAGCGTGAAGACAAACTGTCCTGATTAGTACTAGAAGTTATAGTGTGGGTCCTCTTCGGATCGCTATTCAGTCGGGGAGCCGAAGAAATTATAGCTGTAGTATTACAAGTCTGCAGCATTTTAAGAATATCATTGTTGACTTCCATAATTTTAATATTGTTTTTCTCAACAATGTTATTCACTTCGACAATTTGAACGTCTGTATACTTCGTTGGTATATAAGTGACAGCTTTAGCAGGTGCACTTCTTAAGGGCACAGTTGTAACCATTTTGTTTGAAACCTTTTGTTCTAAAGTTAATTTCCTATTTTTTAAAATACGTTCTCTTAAGCGTAACAGACTCACAGTTTCGCTTAAGTCGTTATCACATAATGCCAATGCTGCATCAATCTGCTTAGGATTAATATGAGGAAAACTCAAAATGAGTGTGCTTTTATTTAAGTTTTTAAGTGTTGAACTATCTTGCAATATCAATCGATTCTTGTTCGGCTTTGTTTTAGTATCCTAAAAAAAAGAGTCAATTAAAAATTATCAAAAACACTTGTTATAACTAAATATGTATGATAATGTAGAACTGAGACGCGTTTAATAATGGCAGTTAATAAATAAGTAAATAGGTAATCAGCAGTGTGTTGGTTAATTAGTGAGTTTATTGTATATTATTATCGTCATACTCCATGTTAAATAACAAAAGGAGTATAAAGCCTTCAATGTAAAAAGCTGCTCTGGTGTCAGAAATAATTTTAAAAAAAGGGTTGGTCTTCGGGTGTACAATATATCCTACATAGACGTTGTAAATACAATTTATGTAAGTTCTTCATCGTTGACACTAATAGATAGGCTTTCTTTCCGCCAAGCGAACCTATAGTATGGGAAAAGTAGGGGTATAAAAAGTGACAAAATGCGTTCAATCATGGAACCTCGTTCATAACTTCGTCTTGGCAGTAGGTTTGAAGATTCGAAGAGTCCCCAAAACTTTAGATGGTAAAACACCGTTTGGGAGGGAAAGTGTTGTTGAATGTGGAGCATTGAAATTTAAGAAATAATCCGAGGGAGGTGTCATTTCCTACATATTTTTGCAAACTGAATCGAATTAAAGCACTTTCAGGTAGATTGAATCACTCTTCATCAGGATATGATAGGTATCATAGAGAAAAACGCAGAAATTATACACTCAGTGCTGGCTAAATAACTCAATTTATCTCCCAATACCATTAACGCTCATTCTTCATCTTTATTATCACTCGAATCATCTTTTTCGTCTATGCTTCCATCATAAGATTCATCTTCAGCCTCCTCTGGGTTTTAAGAGTCTAGGAGATCTGCATTCTCAGCAGGCGCTGGATGTTTGGAATCGTTGATTTCTGTGTTGCAGGTTTTACAGATTGTTGTACATCTAGTGCCACTCTTGGCCCAATTACACTTTTGAGTCGAGCAATTCCCTTTTCATGTGCAAGAAACCAATTTTAAAATTGCATCAGGAGCAGGTTCTAAAGTTGTTTCGACATGTTGCAGTTCACCGGCTCGACGAATCCAACCCCAATCTTCTGGAACTAATTTGTTACCAAGCCACTGTTGTACTTGATAGTACGAGTACGTTCTGAATGAGTGCTGCGCTGCACTAGCAGCAGTGGTAGGTAGGTATTCCAGTTTGGCTGCTCTCTTCTTCCGCGATTTTTGAATACAGCGTGTCCTGAAAAGTTGTGCAAAAACTCCCTATACTACTGCTGGTGCGGTGCGGTGCGGTATGGGGGTGTACGCTTTTTAGGCATCTGTACGATCGGGATACCGCCTGTACTACTATCTTACATTAATTAAGATTTGAAGAAAAATGTTACTTTAGTTATTAGCCACAATACGATATAATGATATTAATAATATGACAGAAATAGTTATTAGATAGAAATTAAAAGTATCTAAAGTGTCTGATTTCTCATTTCGGTGGGAAATGAAAAGCATCTTCCTTTTATGGGAGACTGAAGGGTGACGTCATATTCAGAGTTATTGCGGTACGATATTTTCAACAAGTATACTATCTTTTTGACTGAAAGGGTCTCTTATGTTTACTTTCCAAAAATTATGGAGGATTACGTAACGCCATGACCATAATTCTTGTGTTTTTTCCAATGAAACCTATCATATCGTGATAAGAAATGATTCAATCAACCTGAAAGTTATTTGTTAGGATACTGCATTGGTAACTAACGTTTACATAGACCATACCCTAGACCAGTAGTAATAGAATTACTACTGGTCTAGGCCGGTAAATTTTATCTACCGGACTCGTTTGTAACTGTAACTGTGTAAACGCCAGTTACCAATGCAGTATCCTAAAAAATCTTATACGATACACGACCGGTAGCATTTTTATGGCCTTGCCAAACATATAGGTCTCGCCCTACAGGCTCGACCTGTAAAGTATTGGCGCGGCCATAAAAATGTTGCTACCGGTCTAATGACGTAAATAGCTATTATTCGATTCAGCTTGCAAAAATGCGTGGGAAATGACACCCACTCGATTGATTTCTTAAATTTCAATGTTTCAAACCTTCCACATCTCAAAAACCAGTGTTCCACTCCCTAAAATTTGGGGGACTCTTCGGATCTACAATTCTATTGCCAAGACGAGGTTTTATGAATGAACGATTTTTGTCTTTTTCTGACCCCGCTCTTGCTCTATTTTACCCGTACTACTACTGTATGCGAATGAATTGCACCCAATAGCTTGGGCACAAATGTCGTTTACCTAACGGATACATGTTCATTAAAAAAGGCATAAGGGGCGGTTGTGGAAATTCAAACGTATGAATAATACGTTGGTCGCACTGTAAGTCTATGTCAAATTCGAGGTTAGCAAGTTAGGTTTTGAGTCGGTTTGTGTCAAAACTGACGGTTATTCATACGGTTGAATTTCCACAGCCGCCGCTTATGCACGTTTTACATGTGGTATACCGGGTGACAGTGAGACTAGGGCCATGCTTATATCTTTTTTATTTATGAATCGATTTGGATAAAATTTTATATCAAGATACTAGACATAATTTCTGATTGGCCGATAGATATAGTCAAAATGGCTGACTTCCTGTTTTACCGGAAATGATACTTTGTTTTTTTAAATAGAACACCCTGTATATTTTATATTTTTCTGCATCTACGAGTCAAATTACATATAATAGTTTTGCCAAATTAAAATTTTTTAAACAAAAAATTTATTTTTTTAAATTAATTTTCAGTTTCAGATAAAGATCAAGTAGTGCATGATGCATATCGTTAGATTGGTGATTACATTTTCTATCTAATGGCAAGATGGCCCTTAGTAGGTGGCATTTAAAAAAGTGACTTTTTCTTAAAAAACGGGTTTTGCAAATTATATTCTTTTATTAAAGATTTGTTATTGACCTTATTGATAAAATAGCTATTATTAAGAGTTGCTAGAGTCAATTAGAAAAAAAAATCCAAGTTAAGGCCTTCTATAGAAAAAAATAAAAATTAAAAAAATCGAAATAAGACTATTATATGTAATTTGACTCATAGAATCAAAAAAACATAAAATATACAGGGTGTTCTATTTAAAAAATCAAAGTTGGTATCATTTCCGGTAAAACAGGAAGTCAGCCATTTTGACTATATCTATCGGCTAATCAGAAATTATGTCTAGTATCTTGGTATAAAATTGTATCCAAATCGATTCATAAATAAAGAAGATACAAGCATGGCCCTAGTACCATTGTCACCCGGTATACCGCGTGAGACCATGGCCGTGCTTCTACCTCCTTTACTTATGAACGTATTTGGATGACATTGTCACAAGGATATCACGTATAACTTTAGATTGAGGAACAGATATAGCTAAAATGGTCGATTTCCGGTTTCACCGGAAACGACACTAACTTGATTCTTTAAATAGATCACTCTGTATATTCTATGTTTTTCGAACGTTATTGATCTAACAGATAAAAATAGTTAAAACTATGAGTTACTAGTCAATTAGAACAGAAAAGTTTCTGTTTGAAAAAATATATGAATATTTGCCAATAGTATTGTATGTAATTTGCGCCGTAGATTCCAAAAAAACGTAAAATGTACAGGGTAATCCATGTAATAATTAAAGTTAGTAGCACTTCCGGCAAAACCGAAAGTCCACTTTAACTATATCTATACATTGATCAGAAATAATGCCTAGTATGTATCTTCCTGTTTTTATTCAAATCGATTCATAAATTCTTCTTCATCAAGACGAGTGGTGACCAAAAGGATATAATAAGGAAAAAAGGTAATAATCTGATCTCCGGCGGTTGAAGACATGTGTTGTAATTTAGAGAGACTAATCATCCAAGGTAAAGTTGCAGGTAAACGATCTATAGGACGCCCTCCAATCCGCTGGTCAGACTAAATTAAAACTTTAACTGACACATATTTAACTACTGCTACTAGATTAGCCTATTCATAAATAACGAAGATATATTAATTGTCCTAGTTTCATTGTCACCCGGTATATTTATTTCAAACGTCTACTTGTGAAAGCCATAGCACCGAAACTCTGCACGACTTTCTCCGGGTTTGATTGTAAAAGTTAATTTGGATCTGAAGGAGATCATTGAGCCACTAAAAGCTGACTTTTCTTGTGACCGTCATATTAATTTTTTTAGATCTGGATTTTTTCTCGTTAACTTTAGATCCCAAGGAACATCTGTTTCAAATTTCAAGTCGTTCACACGAGTGAATTTTTTATATATTGATTGATGATGATGTAACTACGAGATTTCTAAGTGTGTGTTAAATGGTTTATTCTCTTTGTATAATATTTTAAGTAGGTATATGAAAATATGCAAAATGTCCCAGAAATGTTAATGAATGTATAATAGCCAGTTTTGGAAAGCATTCTAATCTATCTTTTTAGACCAAAATACTCACAATGGATCTCGTGACTTACGGAATCGATTGAAATGGCTGAAGAATTAGAAAGCTCGAGAAGCAGGCACAGATCAATTGGTATTGAAAACTGACATACAAGCCACTGAAAGTGTCTATGGTTGCAAGTGGAGTTAATATATTACTCGTATGTCTTTTTCCCATTGGTCATTACAATATGCAATATCCAGTAGCACACTTATGCAATTACCTAGGGTTAATTACGATTCATGTTGTAAATGAAGAGTGTTAATGTTATATACAATAACTATTTCTAAAGCTATAAAATATTCTATCGATTTTTCAATTACGTGTTTACTGTATTCTGTATTCTAGTCTAGTGGAGTATAGGACATTGCATTAGAAAATCAATCACGATGTAATTTCATAAAGCGAATAATATTTGGTTACAATAGCTACGTGCACACGTACTGACATACTTTTTTGTGTTAATAATTCAAATATTAACAATTTAAAACACTCCTACAACTGTAGTACATTGAATTATCACTTCTGTGGACGGGCAAGCCACCATTACATGGGCAACTTTGTTATATAAAATTAGTGACCATTACAGTAAGAGCAGGTATCACTCTTTTTAAATACAGCCCAAGGAGCTTTTCCAATAAGTTTATTGTAGGTTTTGTTAAATAAATAATTATAAAATTAAATTCTTTTCGTAGCCAGCAAGTCGTTATCTCCAGACTTATCAACATATTATTTTACTGACTGTCAGCCAAAGTAGCCGACTTACCACCCCTTAATGTAAAGAAACCCAAATACTATTACTACGGTTATGTCTAGACATTCGAGGAGGCAGGTGTAGATTTATGTTTTGCTCGATATTCCTAAGTACGGAAAATTTAAGAGGCGTTTTGCTTGCCACTCTTAGAACAAAATCATCTAAAAATGTCGTAAAATGTCTCCCTTCCAAAACGTAGAAGTAAGAATTTAAGAAAAATTGTAACTTAACGAAAAAATATGTAAGGCTTATTCGATTCGCATCGTTGGTGTTCATAAAATATACAATATTTTCTAGTTTATAAATATCTCGGTGAAATGTTAAAAAATGGTAGAACAAAAAATATACATGGTCTTATTGTTTTCAATAACGTATATGTTTCTTCATTTTATTTTATTAGTATTAGATTGAATAATTATACAGGGTATACTTGAAAATTACCAGAGAATCGAAAACCAGGAATGTTATGTTCCAACATAAGATATAAATTCGTATACATACAGGGTGTTAATTAAGTACGTAGAAAAACTTTAAGAGGTGATTCCTTGATCAATTCTAAGATAAAAAGTACATACAAACATGAGACCTAAACTGCTTTGTTTTCGAGATACAGGATGTTAAAGTTTAAACAAAAACTTCTTTTATTTTCAAAAATCTGGAAAAAGCCTAGAGGTATTCTAATGAAACTTGGTGTAAAATAGTATTTCATAAAGTGGCATTGTTTGGTCAAAATAAATTTTATTTGTTTCCACCAGTGGCGTGCATCGGGGCCACCTCAGCTACCTTATCTTAGAAAAATCTGGTACGCCACTGTTTTTTAGCCAATTCGACAAGTTTTTTGGCTTTATCAATTGAAACCATACAAAAGATGTAATAAACCTTCTTCGAGAAAAACGGAAAAATCTGCAACAGCAATTTCCTTCATTGTACGTTAATGGGATCTAAACGGCATCGTTTACAAAATACAGTTTAAAAAAGTTTTAAAAAAATATTATTTAATAACAAACAGTCTTACAATAGCTACAAAACGTTTGACTAAAAAACAGTGGCGTACCAGAGTTTTCTAAAATAAGGCAACTGAGGTACACGCCACTGGTGGAAATAAATTAAATTTGTTTTGACTAAACAATGCCACTTTGTGAAATACTAACCTACACCAAGTTTCATTAGAATACCTCGAGCCGTTTTCCAACTGAAAAAAATATTTTTTTAACTTCAACACCCTGTATTTTGAAAACACAGCCGTTTAGGTCCCATGTTTGTCTGAACTTTTATCTTAGAATTGATCAAGAAATCACCCCTTTAACGTTTGTCTACGTACTTTATTAACACCCTGTATATCTTCTTCGAAACTAATTTTCAGATTTGTTAAAACTTGCTGTTTGGAACACGTAAATGATGAATAAAATACATTTAATTAGGCTTTGAGTAAAGTAGCGTATTCCAGTGGCGTAGTACTTTTAATAGCTGTTTATGCAACAAGTGCTAAAAGTTGACGTTTATGACGAGACATGAAAATTATGAAACGAAGCCGAAGGATGAGTTTCATAACATGTCTCTTGCATAAACGACTTTTAGCACGAGTTGCATACAATATTTTATCTACTCTAGTGGGATAAGTAACGCATTACGTCACTCATTTGACACTATTTCAGTTAGGTAATGAAGCTAATTACACCACTCAGTTATGTAATGGTTTCATTACGCAACTGAGTTGTGTAATGACTTTGTTACCTAACTGAAATAGTGTCAAATGAATGACATAATGACATTTGCCTACTAAAATATTTTTGAAAATGACAGAGATGACATTTCTCTTAATGCACTTTTCTCAATTTTAGGCAGTCATAGATAAAATTTTGTACAATACATGTGTGATAATGCATCATTAATATACTTGTGTGCTTACATAACTCGTGCTACGCACTCGTTTGTAACTTACACACACGTATATTAATGATGCTGTTATCCCACTTGTATAGTAAATAACTATTATCTACGACCTTAAATTTACTGTTATTAATCCATAAATATCGATTTAACAAAGGTTTGTATCTATGACAGTTAGAATTTATGTCATAATAAAGAGAGGGCCTTGGAGCGCAGGTGCATGTTTGTGAAACCAATACTGTCAAAGTCAGTTATCAAAGGTAATTATTAATACTACACATCTGACTGTATTCATTACATAACGCTTTAATTATTTCAAAAACACTTTACCTCTAACACAAGAAGTAACTAGAATAACTTTACAACTTCACTTCCATTTCGAAATTGTCGTTTTATAACCTCACTTCACTTTATACCACACATGCGCTAAAAGTAAACAGCTGATTTCTTTAAACACGCTAAATTATAAAACGTCACTTTTAGTGAAAAAAGCTAGTGCTAAAAGGTCTACTTTTAGTGGTCGACGTTTATGCACGAGACATGAAAATTATGAAACGAAGCCGAAGGCTGAGTTTCATAATATGTCTCGTGCATAAACGACTTTTAGCACGCGTTGCATACAATATTTTATCCACGACCTTAATTTTACCGTTATTAATCCATAAATATCGATTTGACAAATATTTGCATCTACGACACTTCTAATTTATATCATAATAAATAGTAGGCTATGCGCGAGCGAATGTTTGCGAAGCCAGTGCTGTCAAGGTGAGTTACGAAATGTAATTATTGATACTCCACATATGACTGTATTCATTACATAACGCTTTAATTATTTCAAAAACGCTTTACCTGTAACGCAAGAAGCAACTAGAATAACTTTACAACTTCACTTGCAGTTCGAAATTCTAGTTTTGAACCTCGCTTCACTTTTAGCACATGTGCTAAAAGTAAACAGCTGATTTCTTTAAACACGGTAATAGTATATTGTATGTTAAGAGCTGAAAGTGCATTCTTGCCGCTTGCGCATGAATATTGCTGGTTGAGACGAAGTCGAAACCAGCAATCATGCAAAAGCGGCAAGCGCACTTTTAGCTCGAAACATACATACTATTTTTTCGACGACTGAGCATATTATTAAAGGAAAATATAAAATTTCTTTTTATCGCAAAAATTAATTGACAATCAAGTTAACATTACTCGCGCAGTCTATATGACATGTGACGCGATTATTTCCACAAATGACGGGCGTTGCCAAGGAAACATTCGGACGTGGCTACCTATTTAGTTCACGCGGAAACCCAAAACGCTCGGCGAGCGGCAAAAAGATGAAAACGCACGCTCAGCGGCAAATGTCAACTTTCTGTTGTCAAATGACAGCGAGAAAAATCTACTTTCGATGTCAGTCGTCGAAAAACTATAAAACGTCACTTTTAGTGAAACAAGCTAGCGCTAAAAGGCCTACTTTTAGTAGTGGTCGTAGATAAGTAGATCATTACCATAACCATCTCTGCCGATGTTATCATTGTAATATTATTTTGCATGTGCCCATATTAATTCAATGGCATTGAATTCACAATGATATGGTGGTAGACGTAAAACATCATGACCATAACTTCTCAGTAAAGAATTCATCTACATCATAGCGTTTTTCTTTTCTGTGAGATTAAGCTGCTAGTACGAGTCAATGGCATTGAATTCACAATGATATGGTGGTAGACGTAAAACATCATGACCATAACTTCTCAGTAAAGAATTCATCTACATCATAGCGTTTTTCTTTTCTGTGAGATTAAGCTGCTAGTACGAGTAATTCAGTTTTACATGACGTTGGATCGGGATTAATGGAATTTGTATTCAACCATTCTATGATATCGGCTTTCTTCCAGGAAGTTGAGGGATTTCTTTCTATCAAAACAGAATGGTAAGGAGCATTGTCCATTATTATCAATAAAGGCTCATCCAAATTATTAACTAAATGGTTGATGAGCCATTTTTTAAAGGTTTCTGAATTCATCTCCCCATGATAGTCTTCTTTTCAAGATTTTGTTGCAAATAATTGGAATGCGTTTTCGACAAACCCTAATTTAGACCCAGCATTAACCACAATAAAACGTTTTTCTTCATAACCTTCGGGCTTTTTTAACACTGCGAATATTTGAATCTTGCCAGAACTTTTCAGGATTTCCTTTAGAATAAATCCACGTTTCGTCCATAAAGACTACTTGCAGTGGATGAGGTGAATTTAGATTCTCCATGAAACGTTTTAAAAACTGGAGCCGCATAATAGCAATATTTTCTTTTTCAGTTAGTGCTATACGGTTATCATCTTTCTTGAATTTAAAACCGATATCATGTAGAACTCGATTTAAGATGGTTTTACTGAGTAAAATATGACTTTCTTTCACTTCAGTATTTAGTGAATTGATGGTAACGTGCTTTTTTCAAATACATTGAGTATATGGTGTCCCTTATAACCATTTTCGAGGAATCCGGTAAATCAGTAGATTTTAACTTTTTACGTGGTCTTTCTTTGCCAGGGCTACATAAAACCGTTTTTTTGAAGTGCAATTAATTTCTTTTAATTTATGCGACATTCTTTTAAATCTTTTAATGCCGAATATTAAGCGTAAACGTGCATTTTGAACTTTCTGGATCCTAGACTTGTTTCATGCATCTAAGCAAGGACCATATATCGAATCACAAAAATAAAATTTTGACAAAACAAGACTGTTACACAACATAATCTTGATTTTTCGATTGAGAACTTGACGATTTTGAAAAACTAATCGAAGGTTACAATATGCACTATGCAAACATTTTAATACGTGCTGTTTAAACCCTAACCCGCGATCAAGTATTACACCTAAATTCTTTGCGGATTCAACTACAGGTAAAGTTTTGCTATTTACAAAAAAATATATATGGTCAGTTCTTTTACCGAATATTAATACTGTTGATTTACTTAGATGTAAATCGTAACGAAAACTGCTCCTAAGATAGAACTTTGCCTTTACTCCCGACGTTATATTAGAAAATTCAGATTGTTGACCATGCAAACTGACAGGTTGTTGACTATCCGACAAATAGTTGGTTAACAGAGTGACTGCATTTTGACTCAGTGAAATACAGGGTGTCCCAAAATTAGCCTGCCAAACTTTAATAGCGAATTCTAGAACCGGAAATACAAGGTCCGGCAGAATGAAGTATCCGGTTTAAATTGAGTTGTTTTTCTTAACGGCTAAATTTTTATTCAAAAATCAAACAAAAGGGTCTTCAGGAAATACGGAAATTTTATTTTTTAAACATTACATCAGTCAAGTGACCTCCTTCTCGCTGCTGGCACTCTTGAAGCTGCTCTTACCCTTTCAGCATTTTCAAGTATGCGTACAGAACGAGTTTGTTCTTTTTGCTTTTTCTTTGGCACATGAGGCAGTAGTGCGAAACTTGTGTACCCACTTTTTAAATGTTATTCGACTAGGAACTGCATCTCGTGGATTTAAATGAAAGTAAGGACGAAATAAACGCTGGGTGGTTACAACACAATTGTTATTTTTAAAATAAGCTTCAACCGCAAACGAACGTTGAATATTTGACCAATGCTTTATATTCACAGCTAAACTGACATTTCTCGCAAACACTTTGACAACTTTCTTAAATTTCCATTTATCGCGAAAGCATGGCGACTTGATTTGAATTTATATCGCATTATATTATGAAATGAATTAACTTTGTAAATGGATACGTCATTTTGTCGGACCCTGTATTAAGAAAACTCTATATAACCATAGGCCGAAAAACCCTTGGTTTTCCAGATACAGGGTGTTAAAAGTGTAGTGCTGAGGATCGTTTTTGTTCAAAGATAATTATTTGAAACTTTGTACCTACTACACTTTTTCTACTTAATAGCTATTTAAGTAACAAGGAATGTAAGAACCTATTAACATTTGAGGTAGGCAAGTACAAGCCAAGACGAAGATAAGAAAAATATTGCCCAACTTTTTTGTTTGGAATGTAGTAGCCTGAAGTTTTTGACAACAAAAAGATACTCATGGGACTATTGAGTCCCGATATCAAGTAAAATCAGGTTTAAACATTTAGATCGTCTTTGCATTGCACAAAATGGCAACGTTTTCGAACACTTACTGCATTAATAATAGTACCTTTTTGTTTCGCTTTTGTGTTTGTTATTTTTAGTGTTTTCTTTGTTAAGTCTTGTGACAATTTTCTCAGTTTGATCACATTTATTATGATTAGTTTAAGTTCGTTAGTTTTGGTGTCATATGTTTTTATTAAGTTTCTGTTATGTATCGTGTGTGTTAAATTGTAGTCTTTTTTAATCAGTTACAGAATTATTTACATTAAACGACTATATTTTCTATGGTCTACCAATTATTATTAGATTTCGTATATGGATATATCAAAAATCTAAATGTTTACCTGATTTTACTTGACATCGGGACACAATAGGCCTATGAGACAAGAGTATCTTTTTCTTGTCAAAAACTTCAGGCTACTACTATTTATTATCAAAATTGATAAAAACTTCCACACAAAAAAGTTGGGACAATATTTTCCTTAGCTCCCCCCCCCCCCCCCAATTTTTACCCGTCTATGTGCATTTTACATCGCCAAGAGTAACTTTATCTTTTTAAATAGAAAACCTTTAGTAGGTGTACAAAGTTTCAAATAATTATCTTTGAACGTTTCGAAAATATTAAACAAAAACGATCCTCAGCACTACACTTTTAACACCCTGTATCTGGAAAACCAAGGGTTTTTCGGCCTATGGTTTTATAAAGTTTTCTTAATATTTCCGGTTTTAGAATTTGCTATTAAAGTTTGGCAGGCTAATTTTGGGACACCCTGTATAGAGAGTAAGACGCGATGGTCGCGGTGATTCATTGTGTCAAAAGCCTTTGAATAATCGAGTAGTACAAGAAATGTTACTTTCCCCTGATCGGTTGCCAAAATAACATTTATGATTTTTAATAAAGCCGTGTTACAACTATAGCCCTTCCGGAAACCTGATAGCGTATCTGGTATTACACTGTATTTGTCAAGATATCTTAGTTGACGCTCAATAACTCTTTCAATTACTTTTGATAGGATAGGAAGAATACTAATTGGTCTACGTTTTTACAGTCGGTTGGAACTGCAACTTTTGGTAATGGTAAGATAAGTACACGTTTCCAATAGGTGGGAAAACACGGAATTAGATAAGGAATAATTAACAATATGGGTGATTATGAGAAGTAAAAACGGAACACAAAGATTAATTATTGAGATACTTAATCCATCCACTCCAGTCTGATTAGTTTTTTTGACGACATTATTTTTTATATTTCATTTTCACTAGTGACTGTAAAAATACATGTTTCTACCATCATCATCATCATCACGTAGCCTCTCTCGTCCACTGCAGAACATAGGCCTCCCTTAACGTTTGCCATCTAGGTCGGTTTTGTGCCTCTTTTATCCAGTTGCTGGACACTCGCTTAAGATCATCCGCCCATCGAGTTGGAGGACATCCTCTGTTTCTGTAAGCGTCTTGTCTTGGTCGCCATTCAATAATCTTCTTCGTCCACCTGTCGTCCCTCATTCTTGCCACGTGGCCCGCCCAACTCCACTTGAGGTTCACAACCCTTTCTACGACATCCACAACCCCAGTTCTTCGCCGTATTACTTCATTTGTTACCTTGTCTCTTAAAGTCAATCCCAACATAGAGCGCTCCATAGCGCGTTCGGCAACTTGAAGCTTTTTAACCGATTTTCTTGTAAGAGTAAGGGTTTCTGCTCCATACGTCATGACAGGGAGTACACATTGGTTAAATACCTTTCTTTTAAGGCACATTGGAATTTCTGATTTAAGGGCGAATCGCAGTTTTCCAAAGGCAGCCCATGCCATACTAATTCGTCGACCAATCTCACATGTTTGGTTGTCCCGGCCAATGTCCTAGATATTTATTTGTATTATACCTGCATCAGAATCGCCGTTTAAAGCACGCCTGAGCGTGCAAAAACAGGCGATTAAAGCTCGCCGAGCTTTAAAGGTTGTCAAGGAAACGACTGAATGCAACAACGGACGTGGACGCGACAAAAACGTAAATAAGTTTCGTAACTATAGTAGCAATATTAATATACCCTCTCGATTTATCAACACAAAAATTATTTATAAGTTTTTAGTGCGAAATTTATTTCCAGTATTGGAGGTATAATAAAAAATAGCGTAAAGAATTCGTGCATAACTGGTCTTTAAAACACTTGCTCTATTTCGAGCACTCCGGCTACGCCGTCGTGCTCGAAAACTCGCGCGTGTTTTAAAGACCTTGTTATCCACTCATACTTTAATATACTATTTTCTACCACCGTTTCTTTAATATTATTTATATAAAAATCTATTACGTTGTCGTCAATATTTGTTTTGGGAATATTATTAATAAAAATATATCGTTGCAATCAAACAGCTTAGTGAGCAGATCATTTTTGCGATGTTTGTTAGACATATTTAGTAATTTTAAGTCTTTCCATGCAGATTTAGAACTACTGTTAAATTTAGTATCATAATACTCTTTCTTTTCTCGTTTTATTGCGATTCCCGTACGGTTTCTAAGCTGTTTGTAATAATTCTAGTGTTCTGGAGTTTTCGTTCGCTTAAATCGATCATGTGTTTAATGTTAGTTGTTAGCTACGGTGCATGAGATTTAGTAAATATTGAGGAAGTGATCTGAGCATGAAGATTAAGAAGAATAGTCAGATTTTCACCAACAAATTTTATTTTATTATCAATATGATGAATATCGTTCCAGGGTGTTGGTTGCAGGTCTGTAACAAATTGTGGATAATCAAAGAATTTAAAGTTTCTGTATGTACGTATAACAGGTTGAGAATTTAAATGAGGTAGATTAATATAGCAACATACTAAGTAGTTTTCAGAACCTTCGTGCATACTTAAAACGGAAGAGTTGGAAAGAATTTCTTTATTGGATAAAGCAATCAAACCTAAAAGGGAAGATGACAGCTGTGTAACACGTGTAGGCTCACTTACTAACGTCTTCAAACCAAGGTTTTCGAAAAATTTCATTGTACGGATATAATGTAGAAACACTTTCTTTGCCCAGCACGTCAATATGAATATATGCAATGTTATAGCTATTAACATATCTAGGAATGTTATGAGTATCATAACTGCCGCAGATGTTGTATTGAAATCCGAGCTTGCAGAGCGAGGATTTTAAAACATCTGAGGCTGTTATGATTCATAACATCCGTGATTTGTTCAATAGTTTATCGGTTGCTGCATGGTTATGGTTGCCATGTACGGTAATGGACTATTACCGTACAGATCAGTTATGATTTAGTTACCAGCCTACTTTTGTATATGTAAACAAGGCATTAATATCCTGCAACCGATAAATTATATTTATCTACTCCAGTGGGATAAGTAACGCATTACGTCACTCATTTGACACTATTTCAGTTAGGTAATGAAGCTCATTACACCACTCAGTTATGTAATGGTTTCATTACGCAACTGAGTTGTGTAATAACTTCAATACGTAACTGAAATAGTGTCAAATGAATAACATAATGACATTTGCCTACTAAAATATTTTTGAAAATGACAAATCTGACATTTCTCTTAATGCACTTTTCTCAATTTTAGGCAGTCGTAGATAAAATTTTGTACAATACATGTGTGATAATGCATCATTAATATACTTGTGTGCTTACATACACGTATATTAATGATGCTGTTATCCCACTTGTATAGTAAATAACTATTGTATATTTTGTTCTTTAAGTATATATTTTCTGCAATGTTTTGTTATTTAGTAACAATTTGTAAAAAATTGAATCTTTGCAGGTGTGCAAAGAAAAAATCGCTATAGGCAGGCATACAAAGGCCTAGAAATAGTCAAAGTGATCAATAAAGGAGCCAACACATTCTTTCCTGTCACAAAAATGCTTTGGTAATCTCAATAGCGCAGCCTTGTTCCACGAATACTATTTAAAAGTCATTTAGCACCTTAAGACGTGTTAAAACTTGGTTGAGATTGACTATGATAGGCTTTTTGTCATCTTGTCATCATAAACGTCTAAAACGACTATTCTTAATAAGCGTTCGCAAGAAATTGACTTTAGAAAAAAGGAAGAGTTGGAGATGGTAGTTATAGAGATTTTCCGAGAATTAAAGACGGTTACTATTGTACAAGTTTGAGTTTTTTCAGTTCGAGGAATCAGTTTATTCATTTTTAAGAGCAATTAATAGAGTAATTTTTGAAATGTGTGGATTCATTTCAATGAGTTATCCTAGAAGTCAAAGAAAAACAATGGTTATGCTGAGTTTACATTGAGTAATATGATGGGTTAAATTGGGCCCACAGTTTCCTTTAAAGAGATCTTCTTTCTTTCTTTTCTGTATTAGCACCGATTCGTCCATTCCTGGACATCATAGGCCTTGCCAATAAGTCTCCATGCTTGTCGGTCCTGCGCCGATTTTCATGTAGTTCGTTGGCGGTTTTGGCCAGTACTCAAGATTAATTCACCAATGTAGATTTACAAAATTCCAGGTCAGGACAAATTACGCATTTATTTCGAATAAAAAATTCTGCGTCAAATACAACATTAAATCAACTACATTTCCATATCTTGTAATCACATAGTATACCTTTTTTCGAACTTTCTTATTTGAGAGTAAGAGTTTTTTCCATAACGTAAATATTTATTTATTTATCAGTAGATATTTTAAAGAATGCTTTGATACTGACATATTATTTTCCTGTATAATCAACAAATAAATATGTTATAGATATGTTTAACAAATTTTCTTACAATTATCAATATTGCGATGATTAGTTCATTGAAACCCTGCTCGATATTTGTGAAATCTTAAGAAACCGGCCCTAAATTTCGTAAAAAAATCTGTCTATTGGTGAGAAGTCTACATAGTTGACTATACTACGTTTACCGTGCAGATTCAGAAATCAAATTACTGGAACGGCATTCAAAGCACAAAACCGGTTTTACATGTTACAAATTAAAATGCCCGGGAGAATTCAAAGATTGTTTAATTTCAACTAAATTGCGCTCTGTATAACCGGCTTACCAATATGAATATTCTATTCAAATTTACCGCTTATTTGTGTGAATGGTTTCTGCTGAATCTGTTAGTTAAACGTAGTGTGGTAAGTAAAAGTATAATTTTCAGGACAAATAGCTACCTACATAAATTATTCCACCCAATTACCTACTGTTTTCGACCAGCGAGCGTCTGGATAAGCAGTAAATATTCTGTATTGGATTGTTTAATATGCACACACTTCAGCTAAGTATAAAAAATGAAATTTTCGGCACACTGATCATCTTTGGACGGAGCATTTATGATAAAAGTCATATTCTAAAAGAATTTTAATATGAGTTAGCAACAATAGATTTGATATATGAAACCGCACCATAGAATAAACAACATAATATTTATTTGTGTAATAAGCATAGGAAGTAGAATTTTCTACACCGCGGGCAAGTGTGGTATCCACCGACGCGAGACTTTTCTTACATCCAAATGATTATGTAAAATCTTTTTTATTGCAGTCACGCCAATGCCTAAGGTGCTCCTAATAATTCTATGTGACTCGATTGCCTTCCTGATTCATTCTTCGCATGGCTTCTATCTTTGTTTCGGTAACTGCCAAAATTGGTCGTCCTTCGGCAAAATCGTCGCTGAGTGAAACTCGTTTAAATTTAAATTCATTAAAACAGCTATAAACAGTTCTCTGCAAAGGCGCTTGGTCACCAAATGCACCACGAAGTCATCGAAAGCTTTCTTTCTGAGATAGGGAACTTTTAAAGTTATAATAAAACATGGCTCTAAAATTTTCTCTTGTTCAATTAATGTTTGCTGCACTACACTTATTTCAAAATTAACTGGTACAATAATTGTTGCAATTATCAAAACTAAATCTACACTGCCAAACTAGAAAACAAGAAACATTTGTTTTATGGCAAGTGCGATTTCCATGGTTCTCTTGATCTATTAGTTTGTAGAAATTATGTGTGCTACCCTCGTATAAATAAGACACTGTCACTGGTAGGTGGTAGATAGTAATTGTTCTTTATTAAGAAATGAGTAATAACTCAAAAATTATATAATATAAAGCAATTATTAGTTTTCGCCAGCCTTTTCAGTAAAAAACAGTTAATAAGCTGGCGTTAAAATACAGAGTTTTGAATGAACTAACGTTCTTTATTTTTTTCTCTTCAATATTATTAAGCGGTAGCACATAGTGACCCATTTTTGTTCAAAGTGGGAATCTTCGTTATTATTAGAGCTAAAAAACAGTGTGCACATAATAAGGTTAAATTTGTGAGAACAAGACGTTGAAGAAAACAGAAATACAATATCGCTCTTGGTAGCCTACTGTTGCCCATTTTTTTACTAAAGACCTCATTTATCACTTAAAAGACTTCCCATTTATACAAAAAAATACAGGGTGTTCAATTTAAAAAAAATATTACAGAAATCGTTGCTCTTTTTTTATAACCGACAGCGTTCTATTGTAGATGATTGGAAAATAAAAAGCAAAAAAGCTATTTAGAAACAGTTTTTCAATTTTTCAAATAGCTTGAGAGTAACGAAATTAATGAGTGTAATGAAAACCCTGTATACAGGGTTATTTAATTTTGATGCTCACCACTGGGATCTGTATCATACGCTATTTTTTCTACGATCGTAACAGAAATATAAAAACTTAGTTCGGTGACACTTTTTCCTCACATTGTGTTAGATATTCTAGGTTATGTTGACAGTCAAACTTACAGCGTGTTTTAATTTAGTATTTAAAAACGTCGCCAATGGCAACGTGCGAATAAGACATATTTAGGGCGCTAATATTAAGAGTGCTACAAACGTCGCTTTTGACACTAGAAACAGTGCAAAAAGTTGTCATTGTGACACAATCGTAGAAAATAGATATTTATGCATTAAGGGAGATATGAATATGTTTTTCCCTGAGGTTGACATGTGTTACAGACCGAGGGCTCAACCGAAGGTAAAGAACATGCATATCTCCCTTGGTGCGTACAATATTTTATTTACTAGCATATTAGTAAGAATAGTATGAAATTTCAAAATGTCCTAATGACATTTAAAATTAGAATATGTAAGTAACATCAAGGATTGCCTCATTGTATGGTTGCTAAGACGTTATTTGTATTTGCATGGTTACCATGAGTTTGAGGGAGAAATAATTTGACAAGTTTCTTGGGAGTTATGAGTAGCTTTTCATATTTTGTTTCTATGACGAAAATGTACAATATCATATTGCTAGTAAATAAAAATTGTTTTTTCTCATTTACAATAAGAAAGTTAGAATCAATCTCCGACAATTATGAAAATATAAAATCAGATGTAAAGCCTTCTTTAGAAAATGTCCTAATGATTTCAAGTTAGTATTGTTCTAACAACAACGTATGTATGTATTATCTGTAGCGTGAAAATAAATTAATACTTCATGGAGATAGTAAATACAGTAGAAAAAATGTCATATTTTGACACAGCAAAACAATTTAAAAGACAATGATTCAGTTGATGGTGTGATTGAACTTTCTGGTTCTGTGTGCCTCTACAAATAACATGTGAGCAAACGAAAATGCTATCAAGCTTGGCTTTGAAATATTTGTTGTATGAATAATATGTTGGTGGCACTGTATGTCTATGTCAAATTCGAGGTTAGCAGGTTTGGTTTTCTGTCAGTTTTTACACAGACTGACGCAAAACCTAACCTGCTAACCTCGAATTTGACATAAACTTACAGTGCCACCAACATATTATTCATACAACAAATATTTCAAAGCCAAGCTTGATTTCAACTTCGTTTGCTCACATGTTATTTTAAGTGGCACCTGGCGTGCCCGTGTTACAGAAAATGTCTAGTTACGTGCCTGAGTATGGCGTTGTAGCTTTTGTATTTCCAAGTATAAATTTCACATTAAATTTTCAATTTTAACTTGTCTCAACATGGTCACGATGCTCATCGGTGTAAAGTTGTGCTTTGGGCAGAATGAAAGTTGCAGCTTTTATTATGGTGTTTCGGCGAAAGTCTATGAGCCATGACTCGATGGTAGCAATTTTTTGAAATCGGGACGCGTCGTTAAAAATTAAATTTTAAATTTAAGCGCACCAATGAAAAATTTGTTAAGCTTGACGCTATTTTTGATAATGTTAAGTATCATTTTAAGACAAACAGCTGCGTGTTTATAGAAACTTTTTAACTTAAAATAATCCAAAGAAACCCATACAAGGTATAGTCATCCTATTGCTGGACACCTTGTATAATTCTGTCGGTAGCACTCCCTCCCGGTTCATGTATACGAGCCGCCCCTGAGTTGACATAATGGCATCAAGTTTACATTATAGAAAAGTATTGTTCAGTATGTGACTTAGAATTAATTCCGAAAATAAGTTTTCTTGTGCCTATAGTTCACAAGGAGCTTTGCGAACAAAATAGATTTATTTCGTTTGGCCCCGTTCTGGTGCGTAAAAGGTTGCCAAAACAATTGAAAATATGCCATTTTCTAAAAATCTCTCTTGGCCAAACATTTAATAAAATTACACTAGCGTAAGTTTTTGAAACTGATTTTGATAACAGATTTACAATGCATTTACTCACCTGTGGTCTCGCAGCACGTGTAGTTGAAATGTCAAGTAGCGGCTTCCCGCTGAAATAACTCAACCGCAGCTTTTTTACGCGATGGTGAAACCCTCTTGGTGCACTTGATTTCCACGGTGAAGCTAGCACAGGATTTCTTACTGTTTTCAACTTATTCATCTTCTTATCTTATTATTTCAGGTTGTTTTTATTTTGGTCAATTGACAACACAGCCATTAACAACAAATGCGCGCCAATGAATACTTGCACTATTCTTTCGCACACGTGCAGACAGTTGAAAGGTTATGTGCGTTTTTGTAAAATAGCACGAAAATGCAAAACCAGCCAATCTGCAAGGACGAAGTTTTTACCGATATCACTTTTTGTTTAAACAATCTGCCCTTTCTTAACACAACGTCTGCTGATTTTTGCCTAACACGCTGTTACACACGTCTGCAGGTGGTTGATTGAAATCAGTGACATCAAGTAGCCACTACCCCAAACTTTTGAAATCGCGGAAACCCCAAACACGTGTGCCAGATTACAACTTGTTTTTATCAGTGGACCCCAAACAATTACTTTGTCTTTAAAATTTTCACTTTTTAATTCTCAATGCCTATTTTTTTTCAAGCGAAACTAAGATTCATAAATCGTTGTTTTACAATGTAAAAGCTCGATAAAGAGACTTTCATGTTAAATATTGATTGAATGCCTCGCCTCGTCTTAAAATATTCTTTCCCAATTTATTTAAAATGCACCTGTCTATTGAATTATCATCTTTTCCAAGGCGGCTAAGAAATTTGTATCAATTCTAAAAACAATCTAAATTTTTGAAGTGTTTTTGACACTATTTGATTGTCCTACAACGAGATGAAAAAGACACGTAAATGATTTCATGGCCAACTAAAGCGCAAAACATACGCCGTAACTTCTACTTCTTTTACATAGTGATAATGAAATTCGTCTTTTTTAAACAAATAATCGTAAAGAAAGTCATACTTTTTAAACTATGTTATTGAAATTGACAGTTGTAAGTTCTGAAATCTTTTTCCATCAAATTCCGAGTTACAAGATATCACTATAAAAAAACTAACGTGTACAACACGTATGAAAGCAACTTTTTTACTCGTTTAAATGATAGCTTTAAACTCATAAAAAAGTATCGCTATCAATACTAATTGTACAAGTAACTATTCGAATATTTTACTTTATAAATAAAAAATAAGAAATTTATTTATTTTATTAATCATATGCGCTGCATAGTTTATTTTGCTCAACTGTTTGGAATTTTGATACTTATATCCAAGAAATAAGCTTTTCAATAGTGCTATAACAAAGGCGAGACATACCGAAAATTTCGCACACGCCAAGGGTCGAGTGCTGGTTGCAGTGAAAACTGTCCCGAGGGCTTGCCCGGGGGCAGTTTTCTAGGGGCAACCAGCACGATGACGACCCTTGGCACGGGCAAAATTATAAGTAACTGTGTTGCCCGCGTTTATATTTTGAAGATTATCACACAAAACCCGTATACGAATTATGATTTAAAATTGATTTAATAATGCCAATAAACTCAAATTGCTTGTTTCTTGCATTTCTATTTCTAATTATGACACCATCCACGGAGTCGATAATCATCCCTAGGGAGCTTATCGCTTGGTAAGCAACCCACGGGCTCTTATCAGCTAATCAGTTCGGGATTGGATGATTTTCAAAAAATGCATGGTTTTCATTGGCTGATATCAGTCATGTGACAGTTGTGTGTAATAATCGCCAAAATTGAAAAATCTTTACGATAGGAGAGACGGTTTTTCTGGTTTCCGGTTTTTCCGGAAAAAAATGTAGATTTTTAAATAGGTACGCCATCTCAAAGTAGATTACGGAATATCAAATATTTTTTCCAAAGATTCTAGGTCTAAAAATAAAGATTCCAAAAATTTTTGATTTTTACTGGCAAGTGGGAATAGATTATTTCTTTTTTTCTATAATCTTGGCTTGATGGCTAATTCTTATCTTGACTGGAATAACGAGAGTATTGAAATTTCTGGATGGGCATGAATTTTACTGTTTAGTCTGTAGTCAAAATAAATGAGCGAAGAGCAATTTAAGGAACGAGATTATTTTCAATTAGTTATTATAGGCATGAAATCTGATACTCTTGAAACTGTATATCATGGTTCATGCTATGTGTTAAAATTCTAAATGAATCGACTGTTCTTCAACATTTTGAACGAGGTAATGCCATAATGGCTTACTGATTCAATTGTTTGGTTTCGAGTAGAAACTCTGCAGGATCTAGGATAGAATCGGCTGGCTTTCTCGAATTTATCAAGAACGGTGCGTGACATCTTAAATATCCAAACTACCTCCGCTCCGTCCCGGCTAAAAGACTGTTTTCTAAAGCTGACAACTAAAAAAGTAAATATCGAGCTCACCTTTTAATCAGCTTGATCTATAATTTGCTTAAATTCATTGTTTGAACAATAATTCAATATTTTGTCGTTTTAATATCAAGCTTGTTCATTTTTTCAATAAAAAATTCTGAATTCAGCACGATTTACATTTTTAAAATAATTGTATCTAAATGATTTTTCAACATCAAGAAATTCTCAATAATTTCTTAATCTTGTAATTTCTCGACAAAATATCTTAAAAATGTAGAATTTCGTGAAATCCTAGCAGGGGGCGCTAGCTACCTTACTTTCTCTTAACATTAAGGGTGATTTTTCTTTTATAGCTGGAACTTCTTTTTTCGGGTATGATTGAGAGAATATAGCAGCAATTTTTGTCTTTCGTTAAATCAGTAAAAGTATATTTCGACTGTTTTTTAAGTATTCTTGAGTTTACATCTTAAGGCTCTGAACACACGAGGATTCCGTATCCGAGATTCGGTACGCGGGATACAGAATCTGAGTCTGTTCAGACACGGCGACTGAATCTCAGACGCGGGCTGTTCTTCGTTTCTGTCGAATTAGTCTAAAAGTGCTGTATTTAAAGTCAGGGATTGGGTTCTACTAAACTAATAAATTTTTCATTGTCAAATAATATACGCTCAATGATCATTGTATAGTAAGGAACGCCCTGCTTATTCGATTTAAATAGAAGCTGAAGAAAATCTGCTACGTCTATGATATGATATCATAAGTTCTGGCTGGCAAAAGTAGGCGTGTCCAGGCCCTGGTACACGTGGACTTATATGCTCCAATGGTAAATCGGTATCCGAGATACAGAATTTGTCGCCGGCGGTCGAAATGGACAGATAAGGAAAATCGGCCGCCGGCGACACATTCTGTATCTCGGATACCGATTTACCATTGAAGCATATGGAGCATATGAGTCCACGTGTACCAGGGCCTGGACACGCCTACTTTTGCCAGCCAGAACATATGATATCATATCATAGGCTTAGCAGATTTTCTTCAACTTCTATTTAAATCGAATAAGCAAGGCGTTCCTTACTATTTACCGATCATAGAGCTTACATTATTTGACAATGAAAAATTTATTAGCTTTGTAGAGCCCAATCCCTGACTTTAAATACAGCACTTCTAGACTAATTCGACAGAAACCAAGAACAGCAATGCTAGGTCCATAACAGCACGGCACTGCAAGTGACTGAAAGCCCGCGTCTGAGATTCAGTCGCCGCGTCTGAATAGACCCAGATTCTGTATCCCGCATACCGAATCTCGGATACGGAATCCCCGTGTGTTCAGGGGCTAAAAGGTTTAAAAGTTTTTTTTATTTATTTGCCCCTAAAAATAATCTGACTTGTTGTATGGGTATGTTAAAGTTGTAAAGTCCTAATTATTTGATTATTGTTTATTTATTTAGCTTTTGTGTATCTTCCTTGCTTAAATGCAATGTAACACCAGTGTTCTTGTTTTAGTAGGTTTAATTGAAAATGGGGTGCGTCGTTGTTCCTCTCTTTTTCATATCTTAGAATAAATTATATTACATTATATTGATAAGGTTAAGGCTCCACGTTGTGTTACCTATGAGTATATGTTTATAATTATATTTTAGTCAATTTAAATTGCCCTATTTATTTTATTTGTAAATTTAAAATTATTTTTCCGGCTAGCTCCTGAAAATGCACTTGACTGAATATCAGACTGGATTCCTTTTATCTAAATTGCTTATTCTGAAACTTGATGTTCCGATTTTAATTATGAAAATTCAAAAACTTATGTCAAACGATACATCAAACAAACTTGAAAATTCAATCACAAATACTTGATTGTTACATTTGTTATATGACAAATAGTAAGTACTTCCTCAATAATTAATTCACTTTTAATGTTTATTTTATTTCCGTTCTTATTAAATACCTAGACTCATTTACCTTTTATTTGAACTTATCATTCTTCTCTGCAGAAACCAACCCGTTCTACTCTACTACTGATCATAACCGCTCCACTCAAAACCACGGAGAAGACCTCCACTAACAACCAAACTGTCAAACTGCCCAGAATCAGGATCCGTATTAACCCATGAAAAACTAGTTTGCCTCAAGAATCAGCCCTCATAGCTCCGTCACAGCTAGGGCACTACCTTTAAATTTATACAAACCCTGAGATCCTTCGTGAGTAAAAAAAGGTTTTCTTAGATGGGAAATACAGAATGTTTATAGATAACAAAAAACAAGCAAATAAAAATGTTTTTATTCCTTACTCTTAATGGTTAACAAATATAATGCAGGGTGTAACCAAATACTTTGCCATAACTTGCCCATATCGTACGTCACAAATTGGCCAAAATATGTTATACTCGTATAAACACAGTTTCAATTCTCGACCTTTACGGAGATACTAATGGCGGGGGGGGGGGGGGTTAATGAGGTTTTAAATTGTGAAAGGATATTCAAATGAAGATTGGCAAATCTTTTCTACGAATAGGAGGCTTATTTATGAAATGGTTTTAAATTTTTACATACGTCTTTAAGAGATTAAAATTAGCGACTCCTATAAATGTTTTTATTAAAAATTCTTAACGGACAAAAATTTGGTTAAAAAAATGTATTAGAAAACCTTTTTTACTTGAATATGTTTTAGGTCGTTTCAATTTTTTCTTAAACAGATAGCCTTTTTTAAAACAAATACATTATGGGTTGGCAATTTCAACACCATAACGCCATATGCAAATTTTAAAAATCTTAAGTAAGTCTTCTATTGGTAGAAAATATCTCCTTGACAAGTGTCTCATTAAATTTAGTACTATCATCCATATATTTTCTAATCTGATTTACCAAATATAATATACATACTTTAATTTCCTGAATTGTTATGTTTTAGGTATAGATTTATCTATTTTATAAATATTTGTTTATTGTGTTTTTTTTTGTTTAAATACGAGTATTGTTAGTATTTTTATGATTTAAATTACTAAAAATATAAATAGTATAGGCATTCTTTGTATTTTTTTGTCATTTTTGTAAAATACTCTCTCAATCAATAATGATTTTTTATTTTGTAATGATAAAGTTAAAATCTAGAGTAACAAGGTCAACACATCACCATGACACACACTTCACACAATAGTTGCTGGGCCAGCACAAAAGACGCACTCTACCTTTGTATCCCGAATCCGGGGCAAGTTGAGCATTGTACCGCCAGATGCAAGCGCATAAAGCACCAGCCTCTACACTGCAAGGTAAAATGACGTTATCGATAATACATACATACATACATACAATAATAACGCTTATGCTAACATTATGCATACAATAGTGTTCAGGGGTACTTGAGAAACAGCTAACATGCTAAGGGATACGTCAATAAAGATAGTTGAGAACCGCTGTTCTAAAGTTAACGGTTTTGGAGATAATAACAATTTTATTCAAAAAAGACTTAACGTTACCTAAAAATTATGATTTTTGTGGATTACTTTGCGAGTGAGAAATGGCAGTTTAAACACTTGACTACGAACACAATAAACAACGAGGTTTGAAAAGAAAAATTTAAGCATTATTAACTCAAGAGATAAGAATCACGAAAGAAGGAGAAATATAAAAGAAAATTGCCTCTAGTATCAAATGAAATTAGATTAAAAACAAAACGAATACTAAAAATTCTGTACCTAATTACCTATATGAAATTTCTCCTGGTTGCTAAATACTATTGAACCTAGAAATAATCTAAAGTAGCAGTTGTGCTTTTTAACTATTAAAGGGTTGAATTCGAAATATAATCCTATTATTTAAGAAAAAGACAATTAGCAAGAGACATGATACGCACGCGCCGCGCGCGTAGTTTGCGGCTATTATATGAAACGTATTTTATTTTCACTTATAATACCATGAGTAGTCAAAGTTATGTCGACTATTTTTGCGGTGCTGTCACGAATGTCCATTGCGCTTTGGTACGATTAGGACGAGTGCGCTAGCACGAGTCCTAATCCCAAGCGCAATGAACATGAGTAGTGATACCACCGCAAAAATAATCTACTTAACTTTGACTAAGAATGGTATTCGAGGGACTATTTAATGAACCAAACTACTTTTTCAAATTAGTTTTCAATAAATCTAGCAACAAACTACTCAATTTCTATAGTAACAGAACACTAATACTGACTTTTTTTAATAAAAATCGCATTTGTTAAAAATAGTCACTTGAATACCTTCTAGGAAGATATATCCACTGATATTTTTTTGATTGGTCAAGAAACGTCAGAATTCTGGATTTTCATTGGTCACTTTTTGACAGATGACAGGTGAATTGAATAGTCATTGATATAATTGACGGTTAAGTTATATTTAGAAATTATTACAAAACCAGGAGCCCGGAGACGTGGTGTAGAAAACCTGAGACTCCGGGTGAAACCCTGAGAGGTGGCCACCCTACTCACAACATGGATCCAAACAGACCCCGGTAGTAGTTGTTTCTCTTCAATATTCAATCCAAACCACTCTCCTGAAGTACGCCACAGCTCAGCACCAAGAATCCCGACCAAGGACAAGACAGCAGACCTCAATTAACAAGCCCTATAAACATGCTCACTCTGCTAACGACTTCCCTGCGACTCTGCTTCCGTGTAAATAGCTCAATCGACGCACAATGTCAAATGTAATTCAACAATAAACTTAATTCAGTATTTGTTGCTTTTTATTTTCTTCTGTAGATTAGCACTGCTTTAGTTAAATATTCTCACCACATTCTTTGTCTTCTTCCATTTAGTGTGCTCATCTTCTTATTTTTAACATTTCCTTTTATTTTACCATGCGAATTTTGTAATGACTTCAACCCCTTTATACTCCAAATATTATTTACTTTTCAAAAAGGGTTTATTTTAATAATTTTTATTTACAAAAATCGGTTACATCATTTTATTTTCAAACTTGTTATATCAATAATAAAAACAAACTCTTTAACGATATTGCTTATTTTCTCCATCCAACACTCTATAAGTGCTTTATTTTGATTTCTACCCACTATGTGCAATAGTCTATCTGGAAAAAGTATTTGTCATCATTTTTCAATTTCATATTTAGATATTACATTAAATTTCTCAATCAGCCTCATATTATTAAATTATAAATTCTATTTTCTTTCTTTACTAAATGCATATTAATAATTTAAATACCCAATTCATATCCAAATTGATCTTTATAATATTTAATTACTGTAATCTTTTAAACCTATTTAAACTGATTTTTATACCCCTGTGTCCATATTATAACAATATACAGGGTCCGACAGGATGACGTATCCATTTTCAAAGTTAATTCATTTCATAATACAAGGTCCGGCAGAATAAAGTATCCATTTTCAAAGTTAATTCATTTCATAATATAATGAGATATAAATTCAAATCAAGTTCGAATGCTTTCTAGATAAATGGAAATTTAAATAAGAGGTCAAAGTGTTTGCGAGAAATGTCAGTTTAGCGGTGAATATGGAGCATTGGTCAAATATTCAACGTTCTTTTGCGGTTGAAGCTTATTTTGAAAATAACAATTCTGTTGTAACCACCCAGCGTTTATTTCGTCGTCACTTTCATTTAAATCCACGAGATTCAGTTACTAGTCGAATAACAATTAAAAAGTGGGTACAGAAGTTCCGCAGTACTGTCTCATGTGCCAAAGAAAACCCAAAGGGAAGAATTCGTTCTGTAGGCATACTTGAAAATGCTGAAAGGATAAGAGCAGCTTCAAGAGTGCCAGCTGCGAGAAGGAGGTCACTTAAGTGATGTAATGTTTAAAAACTAAATTTTCCGTGTTTCCTGAAGAACGTTTTGTTTGATTTTTAAATAAAAATTTAGCCGTTAACAAAAACAACTCAATTTAAAATGGATACTTCATTCTGCCGGACCTTGTATTTGTTAATTTGGTTTTAAGATGGTGTTTGTTTATCTCCTTCTTGTTTAAATGTACTAGAGCATATTTATTCTTGTTTTAGTAGAATAAATTCAAGATGAAGTACGTTATCGTTTTTCTCCAGTAGCCAGGCTTCACCTCCCACTAACAACACCTGTTATAACATGTGTTATCATTTATTCATTTTAAGCATTTAAAATTAAAATCTCATATACATAGTGGGCAAAAAAAGTACAAAATTTAAATACTGATATTTCCAATACTAATTAGTCGATTTTATTTCACTTTAATAAAGACCATGCAAAAATGAAAGTTTTTAATAACGTTGCGTTGTTACTTCCTTTTGACAATAAAGGAAGTATTGGATTCACCCCAATAATTCGAAATTGAGTTTTCAACAGATCTTCACGTTTTAGAGTCCCCTGAACCCAAAAAACATATTTTTGTTCATTGGGCTGTGAGTCTGTCTGTCTGTGTGTCTGTGAAAGAATATCTCAAAAACGAAAAGAGGTATGGCGTTGAAACTTCATATATAAGTTTCTTGTACTATGTAGATGCAACAGCAATCTTTTAAAGAAAATAGCATAACCGGAAGTAGGTGTTTACTCTTGTGATTTCTCAGTTTTTTGCGTTTTGTTCAAAAACGGCTCTAACGATTTTTTTCAAACTCCACATTTTTATTACACTTTTAAGGTGTATTCATGTGAGATAGGTGATTTTCCACTTGAATACTTCTAAAATGGGTTTATTTTGTTTTTTTTCTATTTTTTTATTAACTCCTATTTTAAATAGAACACCAGGTATAGGATTACATTTTTGAATTCAGCTTAAAATTCTGGAGAAAATTTGTTTCTTCAACTAACGCTCTATTTTGTACCGTTTTTGTAAAATTTTAAATTTTTGAAAATTTTTGAAAAATGCTTAAAAATTTAAAATCAAATTTCTGTAAAAGGAAGTTGTGTGCGTGCATCACACCAGATTTTGTTAATGTAAAATTAAATCTGTAACAATATTAGTAGGCAATGACCTTTGTTTTGTTTCTTTGGTTGTTTGGTCAACGTCATTTTGCATCCAGCATTTTAGTTTTTGTTGTTGTCCTGAAAAAATGGCACCTACTCATAATTATTTTAAGTGTTGCAATCAGCTGCCTTAGAAGTAAAACACTGCGAACAACTTCTGCGATTGGACAATGGCAAAGATGATTGCAAGTGATTGTTTATAAAAATGGTGGGTATAGTGAACGATACTTTTAATAGCAGATTTAATAATTCTTTGGATTTTTTTATTATTGTGTGATTTCCAAAACTTCTAAATAATATATATTTTTTCAAAAACAAAATGCCCCCTTGAAAAGGCAAAATTTCACTTTAAACAAGGACATGAGCAGAAAGAAAAATTTATCGAAGACGAGGATTACCATTTTCTAATGAGGGATGTCCCTAAAATAAAGAAACTGGCTGTTCGATTAAATCTGCAACGGGTGATAATAGATAAAGAATCCAATGCACAAACTTCATCACCATCATATTTCATTGTTCCAACACCATAGGCGTCATATTTCATTGTTCCAACTCTATCGCCAACAGATTCTTCATCAGCCATAAGCAACGAGCGTTTTAAAATAGCATATGTTATTCGGAGTAAAAGTTACTTCATGCGACTCAAACGCGTCCGATCTTGCCACACAAAGTATCACTTTTACTCCTAATAACATAATATACTATTTGTCGATGAGGTACTGGAAATGAGCTACTATCAAAACACTGGTTTTTGGACGACATCTATTCATGTTTGATTTTTTTTCAGGTAAAATGCTTATTACTTGAACAAATGTGCGAGTTACGCAATAAAAGAAAGTCGTGTGATGGCTACATCTTATTTCTTAAATGTAAGGTCGTAGACAAAATATAGTGTACAACACATGCGTGTAGCTTTTTTACACTCATGTGGTTGCATCACTCGCCTGTTGCTCGTGTCGCAAGCTTCACACTTGTGTTCACGAACTTGCTTTACATTGTATTAGTTTTACAGATTTTAAAAAATATTACCGACAATCAACTATGAAGAATATAAATGCATGTATGTTTCTTTGACTGTCAGTTTTGCTCTTGGATTTTTAACCTATCGTCGTTTTAGAATGACAGTTATACAGTGTCAGGACATTTTTAGATTGTTACGAACGTACGGCTATTAGCGTATTTTCTAAATTACGACCCCACTTGTATATGGGTTTTTTGTGTTATTCCGCCTGAAGTTCAGTATCTCAAATTTTATGCAGGCATTGGCTTTATAGCGTATGCAGCTGTGTAATCGCTTCGGTCTGAACTCTCGTCTCACACGTGTTTATTTATCGCTTCGCGGTAGTCGTAAATTTGCTAGAGAAGGCTTTCGTTCTGGGCCAAAATTGAGGTAACGGCCATAGGTGCGAGAGAGCAAGCCACAGCTAATCTGTCCCACTACATTATCGATCGCGCTGTCTGACTGCATTTATTCGAGGCCGTCTGGTGCGGTTTTGAAAGTTAGTTGGGGTCCGACTTCCAAAAGACAACAAGTAGTTTTGACGCGTGGTGTTTCTCGCCGCCCTCTGCGGACTACTGCCGTGAGAGCGGGCGACACCGTTTGCTATGTTTCGTGCAGTAAATCTCCCGATGAGTTCCCGTTATTTTAGTGTGTGTGGGTTCCCAGACTTTGAGCAAGTCGGCCACAGGACTGTGTGTGTGTGAGGGTTGGTTGTGCTTGTCCCATAAAAATCTAGGCGCTTCTCCTCCGTGGGCCGATATAACTTCTGTTGTGGGGGATCAAATGGACAGCGGTTTATTACTGCTTAATTCTACATGCGAATCGGCGTGCCTTGTCGATTATTCCGTTTGCATCGTGACATCACCAACTCCGACGCTTCGAGCTCCTTTGTTTCCCCCCTGTTTCGTAATCTTGGGAAACTCGTCTGGCTCCCAGCTGGGGCCCCCTTCAAGGGTGAAGCTAAGCTAAGGTACTGTACTATTTATATTTTCGCGGATTGCATGCTTCGGCTGTCGGTCCGGCGGCGGTGTTTAGAAGAAGTCCGCGCTGATCAAAAAGTGTGCGTATACAGTGCCATTTGCAGGCGCTCATGATTTGTGTAATAACTAACGTTTATTTCAACTTATCCTGCCGATACGCAGTGTGCGTAGACTTTCATTATACAGTGCCACTTGCAGGCGTCTAACATTTTTTGTAACAGCTAAGACGTACCCCCTATTTCTGTAACTTACATTGTAACATGGTGTCGCCCTATATGTCTGAAGAACAATAGACCTATTTGTTAAACGCTTCAGTTTAAGCAGTTTATAGTGTCGTCGCCCGATTGGCGACTGGTGTATGATTGGTGTAAAGCGGATCCTGGACGAATTTTGCGAGCGTGAAGGTAGGTTCGAACACTCCAGCTGTCGCCACCAGGGAGCCCCAAGGCTACGCACATATCCCACTCCGTTTGGCTTTCGCGTTTCTGTCAGACGTGGGCTTAATTACTAAACCTGTGGCGCCCTATTATTTTTTAACACTCTGTACATGTTGTCACTCTTGTCCCGTTCGTAGAAGCACTCCTATCTCCCTGAGCGTATTCAGACGTGGCTATTGGTCTGTTCTCGAGAATTCTAGGGCAAGTGGTGACGTTTCCCGGACGTGATAAGTTTTGTGGCACTCTCGTACCCCGAAGTGTCGTAAAAACAGGTTTATACCGTAACAACAGGATGTCCCAGAACTGCCTCCCTATAGAAAACCAGCATGTGCCGACAACAAAAGAGGCTGCAAGAAAGCAAAAATAAATTTTCTACTACCCCAAATAACTGAGTTATAAAGTTCTCAATTGCACCAATTCCAGAAGCTCGGTCCTCAGGTATTACTGAAAATCCGACACGTTGCTATACAGCAAAAATAAATACTGACTTCGCAAAAATCAAAGTACCAACTGTGGTAGACTAGCTTTATGGATAGAAGATTTTAATAAAACGAATAATCGCAAAACCCTGGCAACGCAAAATTGCGGTCATCGTACCTTGATGGTGCTAAGCCCTAATTGGTTAACTTTAACATGTCTTTTCTCGGTTATCGCTTGAGATAGGACTTTTTTCTTCAAAATACCGATTGATACATTCGCCCGAATAACCCAATTTCTCTCTGAGGAGGCAGTTCTGGGACACCCTGTATAAAATTATCTAAAACATTTGCAAGTCTTATTCCAATATCTGATTTTTTTTAGTTTATCAAAATAGAGAACGAAAACAATAATATAACTAGAAGTGAGGAATTAATAGATAACATTCAAAACTTATTTTAAACATTTTTTTATTGTGGTATACATACATTAACTATGATTAAGTAAATAAATAACATAATATAAGACTATTTACAATAATTGTAAGAAGTACTTGCACTAGATCCAGACTGGTTAGATAAATCTTCTGGTACTCCAGCAATGGGCGATAACGGACGAATGGGTAATTTACACTGAATAGAAGCCGCTGATGGAAAATCAGTAGCAACTGCTAATGCAGATGATGGCACTAAAAATAAAGAAATTTATTACTTGGAAGAATAAATACAAAAACCGGTAGATTTGTTTCATATTGCTTCCTTGTCGCCCAGAGTGAATCATAATTAGCAGTGCAAAATTTAACCAAAGCTTCTTTAGGCCAAAACAAAGCAATTAATCTAATACACCTTAGTACTAAAATGCTCCCTCAAAAAGATACAGGGTAAAAATATATATTTCGATATTTGGAAAGAAAACATTTGAATTTTTAATAGTCAATGTTAATTTTGAAACGATATCAAGACAGCGGCTGTCATAAACAGGGGTACAACCGCAAATTCTCTAACAGAAGAATCCCAAATCATCAGGCCTTTAATATAGCATTTCGAAGACTGGGTGAGGTTGATCATCCGCGAGCCCGAGGGGTTTGTGCAAAGCAACGGAAAAATGTAATACGAAAGGGAGCTGTAATTGATTCGGTTTTAGACAATTTTACTGCAACTACTCACCGAATTTCTGTGCAGTTACAACTTTAACGTTTTGTTTGGGGAATTCTGCGTAGGAAGGAATTACACCCTTACCATTATACGGGTGTTCAAGTTCTTCATCTTGCGAATACCGAACAACGTGTATGCAGTTCTTTGTTGGTGGCTTTTTGAAAGGATAAATAATGACCCCAATTTTATTCCATCTATTTTATGGATCGATTCAGCCATTTTTACCAGGGATGCAATTCCAAACTTTTGAAACCTGCACCGTTATTCATTAGAGAACCCCATGTAACAAGGAGTAGAAGGTTCCAGCAACGATTTTCTGTCAATATATGGGGGAAATCTGCAATGGTTCTTTACTGGAGCTGCAAAAACTCGATAATCGCATCCATGGGAATGGTTATCAGGAATCGTTAAAGAATGGTTAAATGACTATTTTAATGGTAGATGGATTGGCTGATTTGGTCCTGTGAGATGGCCGCCAAGGAGTACCGACAAACTGCTGGAGTTCTTTTTAATCGGTTTTTTAAAACAGCTGGTTTACCGTGAGATACCTAATTAACACCAGGGAACAGTTGCTGATGAAATTCGTGAAAACTGTAATATTTTTTGGCATTATTATATCAATTTTAAATCATAATTCGTATGCGGGTTTCGTGTAATAATCTTCAAAATATAAACGAGGGCGACACACTTACATATAATTTTGGTAGTGCCAAGCACGCCAGCACGGTGACTTGCTGGTTGCCTTTAGAAAACTGCCCTCGGGACAGATTTCATTGCAACCAGCACTCTACCCTTGGCGTGTGCAAAATTATCGGTAAGTATATCTCGTCCTTGTTATATTACTATTGATAATTACTTTCCAAGTTATAGTCAACAGTAATATCCCAAGTACATCAAAATAGGCGATTACATTTTGACGTTTTTTGTCAGAATGTTTTGCTAAGAAAGTAAATTTGCCGCTCAACAAGAATCCCGAGTGAGTAGCACTAGTAATTTTGAGGCGAAAAATTTGCCACATATATTTATTCATAGCAAAACATTCTGACAGAAAATCGTAAAAATCTATTCAGGCTAGTTTACATGCACGCGGGATTTTCGGCGTGATTATTTCCCGAATAAATAGACACATTTCAGTTAGTGAAGCACCTTTAATAGTCATGTTAACATTATTCACAAGCGATTAAATTTTGACACACTTTTAACCGCGGTTACATTTTGCCGTTTGAATTTTTGCCATTATTAAACTCACAGAAACAAACCATGGTGATCACGCATTATTATGGATAAATTGGATGTGAAGGAAATAATCACATATAGAATTTATCTTTTTATGGCAGAAGTTTGGTACTATGGTGTATTAGGTTAATTGCTTTATTTTGTCCTAAAGATGTTTTGGTTAAATGTTTTACACTTAATTATGACTCACCCTGAATAGGCGAACATCTGACAGCGTCATGCCGAAGCATGAGGGTCATTGTTCTCGAGTAAACAGACGAAGCGCAGTGCTTTTAACGTCGCTAGTGCTTTAATGTCACTTATACACTTGTATCACACGCTATTTTTTCAACGATTATAACCGAAATTTAGAAACTTAGTTCAGTGACATTTTTTCAATCACATTGTGTTAGACATTTTAGGTTATATTAACATTAAAATTTAAGGCAAAGCGACTTTTAATACAGCATTAAATCCCGCCACCAATGGCAACGTGCGAAAAAGACGTAATTCTCTAACTAAAATTAAGAGTGCTAGAAATGTCACTTTTGACACTAGCAGCTGTGCATAGATTGCCATTTTGACACGATCGTAGCAAATAGTTATTTGTCTACCAAGTGGAGAAATGAAGGTTTTTCCAGCACGAGACGAATATTATTTGTTGACCGAGCGTTAGCGTGGTCAGCAAATCGTCGAGTAGTGAAATAACCGAGTTTACACTTTGCACAAGTGTCAGACACAATCTTTTTTCTACAGGGAGTTTTTTACAGCCATAAACGTTTAGTATATATATTTTTTACTGTTTTTGAAAACAGTTAGAAAAAGTTAATTTCCTAACTATTTTAAAAGAGTGGAGAAATAGCCATTTCCTATAAGGTTGTGTTTTAGGTTTTGTTTTCCTAATGGTATCGTACAATTAACCTGCTGCATTTCCTTGGACGTTAATTAATAGTTGCTGCACCGAGTGATCGTTTGCAACCCGACCGTAGGAAAAAATGATAAAAACTGTTTAATAGGATATAATTTAGTACTTTAAACATAATCCAAAGCAAGTAACGTCCAATCTAGTTACTATGAATAAGCTTGTTTTATCAAAAATTATTAACTGTCAGTTTGACAAAGCGGTTAATGACGAACAGAAAGTGTTTACAGCAGCATTTCCACAGCAACGATCCTTATATGGATGAAATGTAACATTTACTAGTACCAAGTTATCGCAAAAATAGCACATTGGAAATCTTGGTCGACAACTTGAAGTTAAGCTATACTGAACGCCCCCCCCCCCCCTTCCTCAATAACCCAAAAAACCAATTTCAAATCTCCGTTCACTTTCAAGCAAAGGCCTTATTTTTGTACATAGTGATGGACTAAATAATTGACGTAGTACTTAATAGAGCAATCACAACTTCTAGCAGTGCAACTGAAATACTCAACTTGGCAAAATGACATTACTTATATTCTGACAAAAATAATTCACTGAACAATGCAAGTTTTTAAAAAACGTGGCCGTCATTACGGTACTTTGTAAACCACGTGTTTCTTCGACTATTTTGGACATTACTTTATATTTATGCCCTCGGGCGATTTACAAAACCTAGAGACTGCAAGCTTCTCGCCCTCGTAGGACATAACATAATGCGCTTGGTACATAAATAACTATTATAATATGGAGTAAAAACAGAGTATACTTATTTTGGTTGTGTTTATTGTTCGTTCTATGATTTTTTCTAAATCTCCATATAAAAGTGTATCTGCTCTCTTGTTAGAAGAAAAAAGATAGGCTCAGTTCTGATTGAGCCGTCAGTAGCACTACGACTGGCAAAAATGAGAACTGAAGCGACCTAGTCAAGTATGGTTTCAAAGCATTTATTTAATTTGTTATAGCCAACGCAGGTATAATATGACAAGCAGCTTACGTAATTTTTAAAAATAGCATACGAAAACAATTTTTAATTTTTAGTTTAGTTTTAGTTTTTCTATATTTGAATAGATTTCTTCCAGCATTTTAAAACGACGGACAGCCGTTTCATAGTTGCGGCTGCCGACGCTGATTCACTTGCGACGGAAAATACAAAAATATTGCTAGGAAAAAGTCGCACGCACTCCATGCTGTTTACGAATAAGTATGCTAACACCATTACTGGTTGGCACGTATTTTTAATGATATAGTACTTTCGTGGTCCTATGTCAAATATCACTTTACTCTATTGTATCATAAATAACTATTCCACCAACAATCTAGAAGGAGATTATTTTCCATCACAATCAAACACATTATTTGAATAATTACATTGACATTTTTTTGTGAAATTAGTGATCCAATGAAATTAACTCTTTTCTAATCATGTGGGCGAAATCAGCCAATTAGATTATCCTTTCATTGAAAACTACCCATGGGTTGTTATCACTGTGTGTACAGCGGTCAGTTCGGGTTGCTAAGTTACGTCAAGTTTTTGACAGTTCGCAATGAAGTATTTTAAGATGTCATATTCTTTTCATAATTCCACTTTCACTAAATAAATGTAAATAAATAGTTTCAAGGGCAAAAAATTGACTCACCGAATATCCCTCGACCATTGATAAATACTTCTAATTTTATTACAACTTCTTCAAGCACGTTGCTTTTAGGCAACAGCCATCCGCCACTGGCGTCGTGCTGTTTCCAAGCAACGTGCTTTCGGAAACTGCAATAAAATTATTTCGTAATTATCACTGTCCTTGGGATATTATAGCTGACAATAATCTTTTACTGGAAATCTATTCGTGTGTAGTACAAGCAACTTCGTTTAACAACTTTATTTTTGAAGGAAAATAGATTTTCCTAATATTTCGCTTATTTCTTTTCATTGCACATTATTAACTACAAGTGTGAAGTATATTAATTTTTCCTTTATGTAAAAATATATACAGGAACCCTGAAATTGGCTGTAAGTTTTTCCTTTTACGTTCAACTCACCCTAAACTAAACGAATTTAAACTTTAGTAAATAAGCGAATAATCGCTCGGGGTATACAATAATTTATATTGGATTAACTTTTATTCTTTATGGTCAAAATTGTGTTGTTCTATAAAAATTAACATTAAATTCAATTTGTTGCTCAAAAACAATTTATGGTACCTACATAATATTTGAGTTATGGTTTAAATCCAAGACAATAACCAGTTTTATTCCTAATTAAAATTTGGCTGACTATTCAATTCACCTGTCATCTGTCAAAAAGTAACCAATAAAAATACAGAATTCTAAAGTTTCTTGACCAATCAAAAAAATATCAGTGGATATATCTTCCTAGAAGGCATTCAAGTGACTATTTTAAACAAATGCGATTTTTATTAGGAAAATTCAATAGTAGTGTTCTGTTACTATAGAAATTGCGTAGTTTGTTGCTAGATTTACAGAAAATTAATTTGAAAAAGTAGTTTGGTTCATTAAATAGTCCCTCGAATACCATTCTTAGTCAAAGTTAAGTAGATTATCTTTGCAGTGGTATCACTACTCATGTCCATTGCGCTTGGGATTAGGACTCGTGCTAGCGCACTCGTCCTAATCGTACCAAAGCGCAACCGACATTCGTAACACCACCGCAAAAATAGTCGACATAACTTTGACTACTCATGGTATTATAAGTGAAAATTACTTGAAATCGCTCTTTGAAGCTGATAGAAGCCTTCTAAGCATTTATTTTATTTTGACTACTATAAATGAACTACTGTAAAAGTAGTTTGAAATTGTACATTCGCACCTGGGCAATAATAAGCAAAAATGACAAACTAGACTCTCTTCTCTCATTCTTGTAAAATGTAGATTTGCTATTTTTAACTATCGTAAATCTGAATAAACAAATATAACCAAGGTATAACAGAAACTGAATCGTTTACGGAAGAAGCTGAGTTTTAAGAGTCATAGTTAAATGTGTTTGGCAGCTAGATGAGTTCACTTCAAACAATTTATACGTCAACTGATGGAAAAGCACGCTTTTCCATAATAGAAACTAGGACATGGAGACTAATGACCTTACAAAGCAGAACGCTTGAAATACAATTTTTCCCGCTGCTGATCATGTAAGTCAGTCATACAGCCTTAGTAACAAAACGTGTAAGTCGGTGATTATATTTGTTTGCTGCTTTTTCTTGACAACGGAACTTAATATTATTATTAAGTTCCTAGGATAATAAAATTAGCAAAGCAAGATGCAGATTTAGACGTTTTGTTTAGAAATTGCAAGTGTGTATGTGACATTTGACACTCACAGGTAACACGACTCACGAAAACTAATCCTGGTGACAGGGGACAAACCAAACGATTTTTTCAAAAATCTAGGAAAATTTCGATAAGCAGCGGGAAAAATATAATAAGATAACTCGGAATGTATCGCCCATTAACATTTTCGGCAGGCAACAAGCAGCGACTTCGTCTTGGCTTGTACTTGCCTACCTCAAATGTTAATAGGTCCTTACATTCCTCGTTAGTTAAATAGCTATTTTTGGGATCAGGAGACTCTAAAACGTAAAGATCTGTTGAAAACTCAATTTCGAATTTTGGGGTGAATCCAATACTTCCTTTATTGTAAAAGGAAGTAAAAATCGGTATTGCTCAGATGCTGTAAGGTGTTTTTTCTGCTTATTATGATTATATGGATGTGCTTATTTACACACTGGTTCATTGCTTTCCCTGTTGGTACAAGTATACGTATATTGTTACAACGTCTTTCGACGTTATCCGACACCCGTTTTTCATACTCTTCCATCCTCACAGTTTCTTTCATTTAAGTTGCATTCAGTCGTCGCTTTTGTTATCTATTGTTTCAAAATTCTGTTCGGCCTTCTCATAGCTCTTCTTTGTGGTACCCTTCCCATTTTTCCTGTGCGCCTAGCATGTGCGATGACAATTAATAAACCGCAAAGACAGACTCTGGGTAAAGTATGAATATATAATATTCGTCACAACCAGTATTTAGCTATGGTCAGGTGTACCTACGTAGCAATGTCACGTGCGAGTAGTTTTGAAAACTTAAATATTAAAATTTTACCTGATAGATAGTGCCATACGTCAAACATTGTCTACAAAGAAGTTTTGTAAATTGCAAAATATTTTTCAACGGGTCCCATTAGTGGTTTTTTATTTACTGTGGTTTAAATGGCAGTTGCTCTCGAGACAAATACGTGTTATAATAGTGATTTTTAAAAATGCAGTACAATAAGGACAGATTTTCTTGACTTTACATAAGGGTTTACCTGAGAGGATATTCCAAGGCCGAATAGTTTTTCAAACTTCTCTTGAAACTCGGCAACGAAAACCTATGTCAAGTCGTGACAGATATCGCCAGCCTCACTAACATAATGTATTCCGACATCAAGAACATAACAGCAAAACCTGTGTTCTGGCTTCGAAGAAGGGGAGCATCTCTCTGAAGAATGATAAGGCACTAAAAATCAACAACACACATCTCGGAGCTTTTCATTCGGAGGAAAAGATCTATCAATCGATTAACACTGTGGTGGACACAGTGCACTACCACGTTGAGTTTCTCCACACTCTCTACCCTCCAGGACTTCTTCCAAATCTCCTGCCTTTGAAAGTTAGAGCACTTATACTACTGAGAAACGTGAAGACTCCCAAACTCGACTGCAAGTAAAAGCTCCGCATCGTAACGTCACTGAGGCCAAAATGTTCGTAGATTTTGGAGAAGGGGAGACAGTCTTCATTCCTCGAATAACCCTTATTCTTTCAGACTATTCCTTTCAATTTAAGAGACTGCAATTTTCCGTAAAAACCTGATTTGCCATGACGATCAATAAGGTGCAGGGACAGTCGCTGAATCAGGCTGGGCTCGACTTGAGGGAAAACTGTTTTTTTCTCAATCAACTTTATCTAGACTGTTTAGAGGTCAGTTCTCCAAACAACCTAGTGGTGCTCAAACCAGAAGGGAAAACATCCAATATCGTCTACAAAGAAGTGTTTTTACCCTCTATTCGACGGGATTGACTTCTACGTCACAGATCGTTACAAAATAGAATCTGGGGAAGGTAAGAAGTTATAATTCACCATATTATTCTTTTTACAAGTAGGGTCAAACCATTTTCAGGGCTTTTCGAAACTCATTCCTCCAAAGGAGCTAAATGTGGTAGACCTATTTTTGTTAAGATCTACAACGAGGAAACTACTACAGGTGGGAAGCTGAAATTCGACATATTAGTTCGTTTTACAAATCAGATCAAGTTAACGTCAAGGTTTTGCAGAATCCATCCCCGAAAGAGGTTAAATAGGACAAATATGTTTTTCTAAATATTGTTCCAAGGAAACTACTACAAGTATAGAAAGTTAAAATTGAGCATATTAGAACATTTTTCAAATCGGGTCAAATCAGTTTTAGGGTTTTGGAGAATTCATAACCGAAAGAGGTTAAATGAAACAAATCTGTTTGTCAAAATATTGCCACGGGAAAACTACTACAGGCAGGAAATTGAAATTCGGCATATTAAATCGTTTTACAAAAAATCCCGAAAGGATTTAATGGGGTAGATGTGTTTTTCTAAAGATCGCCATAATACGGTAACTGCTGCAAGTAGAAAGTTGATTCGGCACAGTAGTTCGTTTTACACATCGAGTCAAACCATTTTCAGGGTTTTTCAAAAGGATTAAATGGGGTAGATGTGGTTTTCTACAGATCGTCACGAGATAGATACAGGTAGGAAGTCGAAATTCGGCATATTAGTTCGTTTTACAAATCATGTCAAACCATTTTCAGGGTTTTGCAAATGCATCTTCTCAAAAGAGTTAAATGAGATAGATCTGTTTTTTAAAGATTACCTTAACAAGCGAACTACTACAGATAGGAAGTTGAAATTTTACATATTAGATCGTCTTACAAATAGACCAAATCATTTCCAGGAATTTTTGGAATTCACCCCCAAAGGGTGCTACGGTGTAAATGATCTCTTAGCTGTTGATACTGTGTGAACAAACCTTTAGTGCCGATATTCGGCTCCCGTCGATCGAAATTTGTTAGGTTGGCGATTTTTTTTTGTAGTACTCGGATTTTACAAACTCGTGGCACTTCGGCCTTCGTCTCATTTTTACAGCGAAGCTAGCAGCTTGCACGGTTTTTTGCATTCTATAATCCGATGGGGAGTTAGTTTGCTTTTGATTCTTTGTGTGCTCCAGGCCGCTTGGCGGAGTTTTGGTGTACAAGCGAATATTTGGAAATTTACGTCCGCGCCGATTGGCGGACTTAGTTGCAAATAAGCTTCTGAAAAAAAATCGTGCACACTGTTGGAAAACACTCTGTAACCACCCAAATAATTATAAAAGTGTAGGTTGGGGTAATTGTTGTGCGGAAGGAGAAATTGTTTTGTAATTTTGCTGACACTTGACAAGTTATTATAAAAGTTGTAATTTTGCCTAATAAAGTCACTTTCAATACTGATTTCTCCTATTCTCAACATTTGGCGACGGTGACAGGACAGCATAATGGAGAAATCAAACCAGTTGCAGAAAGAAAGGACCCAATTGAGACGATCATTTACAAAAACTTGCAAGGACTTGGATAGCTTACTGAAGGACAAACTATCCAAAAAAGAAGATGTAATGGCTCGTTTGAACCAGTTAGAGGATAAAAGCGACCGTCTCTACATTCTGGATGAGCAAATTAAAGAAGCACTATTTTCGTATGATGTTGACGATGGAGAATTCGAAGAAGAATGGAATTCAGTTGAATTATTCAGAGAGGAATCCATAAAATACAAAACCAGGTGTAATTTCTATTTGAACGAGGCGACTAAACAAGAGGATACAGTCAGCAATGCCAATTCTACAAGCGGAGGAGCCAAGAGGAGGAACTTCAAATTACCCAAATTTGAGTTGAAGAGATTCGACGGCGAGGTGAAGAATTGGATCGGTTTTTGGGGCCAATTTAAGAAAATTCACGAAGATCCCGCGATTGACAACGAAACAAATTCCAATATTTGATTCAAGCTACTGAACAGGGTTCCACGGCGAGGGAGTTGGTTGAGAGTTTCCCGCCTTCAGGTGACAATTACGAAAAGGCCGTCAAACAGTTAAAAGCCAGGTTTGCTAGGGACGAATTCTTGATTGAGGTATACGTCAGGGAGCTCCTGAATCTCGTGTTGAAGCAGTCGATGACAAATAAAACAGGGATGTCTCTATCCAACTTATTCGATAAGCTTGAAACACAATTAAGAGTCCTTGAAACATTAGGTGTCACAAGTGACAAGTATGCCGCAATGTTATATCCTCTAGCAGAATCAGCTTTACCCGAAGATGTTCTTAAGGTGTGGGAGAGACATCGAAGCTCTATTACAAGAAACAATACCGGAGAAAATAGTCGAAGTTCAATTGCAATCAACGCTCCAAATGAAAACGATAATAAGAACCCCACTAATCATTTGAATCTTTTATTAGATTTCCTGAAAGCTGAAGTTGAGAGTGAAGAACGGATCAAATTAGCGCGAACTAGTTTTTCACAAGTAAAGGAAACCGGAAAAGCACAGAACAATCAAAAGGTAAAATCACACCACCCCAAAATACCTGAATTGAACACCGCAGCTACTATTTTCACATCAGAGAAAAAAAGAGGTAAGAAAGTTATGAATTGTATCTTCTGTGACCGCTCTCATTCTAGTCAAGACTGTTTGAGTGCAAATAAACTAACATTTGATGAAAAAAAGGATATGGTCATAAAGAAAAACTGTTGCTTCGGATGCCTCAGACGAAATCATAGCGTGAAAAATTGTAGATTATTCATCAAATGTTTGTTATGCGGGAGAAAACATTTTCCTATATTGTGCCCGGATTTACCTTCAAATAAATCATCTGTGAATGACAAGGTAAATGAATCACAAAAGGAACAATATGGCGATATGGAAAATGTCCTCACTAGCCTTAATAGCTGTACTGAAACCTTATTGCAAACTATTATCATTCGACTAGTAAAAGATGGAAAATCAATGCTGGTAAGAGCACTGTTAGATTCGGCTTCCCAAAGGTCTTATATTTTATCAGCTCATGCGAAACAAATGAATTTTGAAAAGGTTCGAGAAGAAACAATCATACAGGGTGTTTTCGGAGGTTCAGAAACAGAAGCGCACGTTCACAGTTCATTTGAGGTCTTCATAGAGAGTTTAGATAAATCATTCCAATTGAAATTGGAAGCTCTAGATCAACCAAGAATTTGTAACTATATACCGAGACTTCAAAATAAAAAGTACATAGATTATTTGAAAAGTAAAAACATAACAATTTCAGACTCAGACTCAAAATTAAATGAAATTGTAATTCTTTTGGGAGCTGATGTTATAGGCCAATTGTTTACTGGTGTAATTGAGAAGGTAGACGAAGAATTGTTTGCCATAGAAACTCGTCTTGGGTGGCTCTTAATGGGGAAGCAGCAGAAAATAAGCAATTGTTTTTCAATTTCATCTTTATCTAGTTTTCAAATACCAGATTTATGGAGTTTAGAAGTTTTGGGTATAAGGGATTCTTCAGAACAGAAAACAAAGGAACATTTACAAATTGAGACCATACAGCATTTTAATGAAACGATAATTTTAACAGATAAAAATAGGTATCAGGTTTGCCTTCCCTGGGTAGAAGGTCACCCAAAACTCATGAACAATTTTGATAAAGCAGAAAAGAGATTATTTACTGTAACAAGGAAGCTTAAGGATTCCAATAAGTATTCAGAATATCAACAAGTTTTTCGAGAGTGGGAAAAATTGGATATTATAGAAAGGGTTCCAGAAAATGAAATAGATAATTATGCGTATTATTTACCTCATCACGCAGTAATAAAAGATACAAGCGCGACCACCAAAATCAGACCTGTGTTTGACGCATCTGCAAAGGATAAAAAGGGCCATTCTTTGAATGAATGTCTTGAAAAGGGGCCAAATTTGATTGAACTCATACCAACAGTTTTATTACAGTTCAGACTAGGGGCGATTGGTGTAATTGCAGATATAAAAAAGGCTTTCCTGCAGATTAGCTTAAAAAAAGAAGATAGGGATTTTCTGAGATTTCTCTGGTGGGAAGATGAGGAAAATTACAAGAAAATGATATATAGGCATCGTAGAGTAGTTTTCGGAGTTTCTTCAAGTCCATTTCTCTTAGCAGCAACAATTAATTATCATTTGGAACGAGTACCAGACTATTTGAAAGAAACAGCTAGTAAACTCAAAAATTCATTCTACGTAGACAATTGTGTCACGAGCGTAGAAAACATGTCTGATTTGTTGAAGTTCAAGGAAGAATCTAATAGGATCATGTCCATTGCACAGTTCGAACTCAGGGGTTGGATTCATTCGTTCGGAAAGTCAAATGTTGATGTCACTTGCGAAGAAAATGTGTGCTCAGTATTGGGTTTATCTTGGAATTTCAAGAATGATACAATTTTCTGTGATATAAACTTCCTTACTGAAGTAAATAATATTCCTAAAACGAAGAGAGGTTTATTGTCAATTTCCCAAAGAATATTTGACCCCATTGGATTTACTTGTCCAGTAACTTTGATTCCAAAATTAATTTTACAAAAAACTTGGAAATTGAAACTCGGCTGGGATAAGGAATTACCTGAAAATATCGTCAAAGATTTTGAGAATTGGTTGAAGCAAATTCCATGGTTAAGTTTTTGCGTAATACCCAGACATATATGTGATTATTCCTTGAATGATACGGTGAATACTTTACATGTATTCTGTGATTCAAGTAAGACAGCTTATGCCACTTGTATTTTTCTACGTTCAGAGAAGAACAGAGTCGTATCACTTCAGTTGATTCAAGCAAAAACAAGAATTGCTCCAATAAAACCAATCTCTATACCAAGATTAGAATTATTAGCTGCAGTAATAGGTGTCAGACTTTGTCAGTCAGTAAAAAAGGTTGAAATATTTTCTTCCATGAAAACCTATTATTGGTCAGATTCAATGGTAGTACTTTCATGGATCAAAACTAAAGAAGATTGGACCACTTTTGTCGGTAATCGAGTCAGGGAAATATGTTCCATTAGTGATCCTGTTGACTGGTTCCATGTACCTGGAAATATGAATATTGCGGATTTGCTATCTAGGGGATGTAGTGCTAAAACTCTTTCAGAAAATAAATGGTGGAGTGGTCCAGAATGGTTGAGAAAAAGTACAGAATTTTGGCCACAATCTGAAATTTCTTGCTCTGAGGAAGAATTATTGTCTGAAAAGAGAAAATCTATCATTTCATCGGTTGTACATGAAACAGCAAAATTCGCCAAATATTTAAAGTACTTTTCCAAATATTCGAAGATTGTGAGGATGGTTACATGGATATTCAGATTTTGTTTCAATGCGAAGAATAAGAAGGAAAGAAAGTCGGGTGAACTGACATGTGAAGAAGTTGAAAGGAGTGAAATTTTTCTTTTAAGAATGATTCAACATGAAAGTCTTGGAAATATAAATACAGATGTTGTGCAGAATTTACAAGTGCTGAAAGATGAAAATGGTGTGCTGAGGGTAAAAACTAAGTTGCTTTTGAGTGAAGATACTGAAGATTTCAAATGCCCAATTTTATTACCTAATCACCACGATATAGTTCACAGACTGATTTTTGAGCAACATTGTTTATCATGGCATGCTGGTCTCAAAACACTTCTCGCTATTTTGAGGGAAAAGTTTTGGATTTTGAAAGCCAGAAGAACTGTGAAACAAGTCATTTCGAAATGCGTCGTTTGTAAAAGATTCAACCAAAAAACAGTTGAAACGCCTTTTGCACCATTACCAAAAGATCGAATAAAAAATGCTGCCACGTTTGAGGTTACTGGTATGGATTATGCAGGTCCACTTTTCTTGAGAGGTGGCGAGAAGGCATGGATATTATTATTCACCTGTGCTGTTTATAGAGCGGTACATTTTGAACTTGTGACATCACTCTCCACAGAGGCCTTTATTCGTGCTCTCAGAAGGTTCATTGCCAGACGAGGTAGAGTCTCCACAATTTACTCTGATAACGGAACAAGTTTTGTGGGTGCTAATAATTTATTGAAGAGAATCGATTGGGAAGAGATTCTGAAATTCTCTTCAGTGAAAAGAATTCGATGGATTTTCAACGTTCCCACAGCCGCATGGGGGGGAGGATGGTGGGAGCGATTGGTAAGAATTACGAAAGAGCTCTTGAGGAGGAATTTGGGAAAATCTAGCGTCACGTATGAAGAATTGATGACAATATTGTGTGATTGTGAAATAATAATCAATTCCAGGCCCTTGACGTATATCTCAAATAATGATGAATTGATCCCTCTCAGTCCTTTGCAGTTTCTGCAGAGTATACCAAGTAATGAAGTTCCAGACCTTGATACTATAGATAGACAATACTTACTGGGACGACAAAAATATCTGCAAACTGTAAGGGACAATTTGAGAGGGAGATTCAGGAAGGAGTACTTAGCAGAACTGGTTCATTATGGTCACAGAAAGGAGGCCAGAATTCTACCAGGGGACATTGTATTACTGGAAGTGGATAACAAGAAGCGCGTGAATTGGCCTTTAGCAAGAGTCCTCCAAATTTATCCTGGCAAAGATAATGTAGCGAGAGTAGCTAAAGTAAAATTTTCGGGAGGTGAACTACTTCGACCTTTTCAACGGTTGTTCCCCTTAGAAATTTCTGCTTCGGATAACGAAGAAATACTAAGACTTGGAGAGAATCGTTCCTCAGAAGAAACAACTCGATTCTGAGGAAGAAATTGACCAGAAATCAAATTCCGATACACAACCCAACGGTAGTAAATTAGAGAAGCAAACTGTCACTACAAGATATGGACGTGTAGTGAAAGTACCCAAACATTTCGATGAGTAGTGTTTTTTATCTATTTTCAATTCCGTGAATTGAAAAGGTGGGAGTATGTTGGAAAACACTCTGTAACCACCCAAATAATTATAAAAGTGTAGGTTGGGGTAATTGTTGTGCGGAAGGAGAAATTGTTTTGTAATTTTGCTGACACTTGACAAGTTATTATAAAAGTTGTAATTTTGCCTAATAAAGTCACTTTCAATACTGATTTCTCCTATTCTCAACACACACGTACACACGTACGGGTGAGTAACATATGCGACTGCGTGAAGGTGAACACGTTTTTACCTTCAGTATCATCACTAGCCACATATATGCGTCACAATATGTACCATATAGCTATAAACTAAAGGTAACTACGTACAAACGTACGAAAATTTACGAAAAGAAGAAAACTTTGTGAGAATTGTGTTTACTTGTCAAATGTTTAACTCATGGTTTTAATACTGTCTTAATAAACCTGTCACATTTTTTAGTCAAGGCTATATGATTTTAATAACTCCGGTTATGCAAAGGTTTGTATAATCGATATCGCTATAGTAACTGAAAAAGCTGTGTGATACGTACTAGTAACAGCATACATACATCAAACAAGTAGAGACACTCATGCCAAATGTTGAAACCTGTCTAGAGTGCCTGGGACAGTCACTCGGAGGGTATTTCTAAGCTTGACTATCAGATTGCAGCACACAGTTCTACCAATTACAGTGACTATGTACTACCAATTACAGTGGCTTGTGAGACAGTGGCGACAATAGGCATAATTTGTCTCAACATGGCGGCCTATGGCCTACTAACTTTAATAATTTGAACGTTTTTGAATGGTCATGGTTATACAACGTATGAATAATATGTTGGTGGCACTGTAAGTCTATGTCAAATTCGAGGTTATGAGGTTAGGTTTTGCGTCAGTTTTGACACAAATTGACGCAAAACCTAAGTTGCTAACCTCGAATTTGGTATAAACAACCAAAAACATCAAGAAATTTTGCCTCTTAATGGCGGCCGATACCACGTGATTAGAGAGACCAGTAAAAAAGAATACACTCTATTGTCATCACTGTCGCATATAAAGCCACAGTACTACCAATTGGAGTAACTGTGTAATAAGAGAGTAAAACAAAAGCGGTAAGCGCATTTGATTGGTTGGATCCCATTCTCGAACGTAAGATTCCGTTGGAGCTCAGAAGCACGCGGCGGGCTTTGGATTTTGAAAATCGGAGAGTGACATCAAATTTGCCAAAATTATTCAAAGCTCAATTTTCGAAAGCTTAATTTTAATTTTATATTGCTTTTAGGAGGTATTACAAGCAGATGGAAACAAATGGTTGCCTATTATTTCACAGCAGATACCACTAATGGAGCTGTATTGGCTGACATTTTAATTAAAATTGTTGAACAGGCTACCAATATAGGACTGAATATTGTATCGGTTTCATCAAATATGGGCGCCTGCAATCAAGCAGTGTGGAGGTCCTTAGGAATTGTTACGGGGTAACATTCTAAAATAGTTAATTTCATTAAACATCCATCAAAAGAAAACGAAAACATATACTTCTTATCAGATGCGCCCCATTTATTTAAAGATATTAAGTCTTGCTTGGTCACTAACAAAAGGCTCGAAATCCCTCAGATTTACAAAAGAGATATAATTTGCCAAATAGAATTGTGGATGTAAAACGTATTGAATCTTTTTGCAATGAACAAGGAGATATAGAATTAAAATTTGCCTCTAAATTATGCGATGAGCAACGTCATTCATACTGATCACTTCAATAAGATGAAGGTTTCGACAAGCTACAACGTTTTAAACCACAATGTTAGCTGTGCCATAAAATATATGTCTCCTCAGAACCCAAGACACTTCAACATTGACCGCCGCTTGGTTTATAGACTATATTTAAAAATAGTTCAAGCTGGTAACATCTAAATCTAGTAGTTTAGCCAAAAGCAAATTTAATTTGCAGAAATATAACGAACCGATAAGCTTTCTTCAAGAGAGTATTCATCTTTTAAAAAAATTAAAGTTACCCTCTTCATTGGATTTGCAATGTGTTTTTGAACTAGAAAAAAGATTCTTCTGACATCTCGATTTTCACAGTACTGCCTAGAAAACTTATTTAGTCAAATAAGAGCAAGACAGCCCGTTACAACAGCGTTTCAATTCCAGCAACTTATAAAACTGGTTTCTGTTTCTCAGTTCTTAAATACTGGAAAAATAGGCAGTTATGATGTGGATTATCGCCAGAATATACCCGGATTTTTTGATGCATAATAATAACAAGGAAGGTCTCAATCAAGATCATGCAGAGGCATATATTGACTTGCCAGAAAATATAAATAGGGAAAATAGAGGAAAACAAGATATTAATTTGCGCCAGTAGAATGCCCTGTATAATTTAGCTGGATATATTCTTATAAGTGTTATGAAAACAGTCAAATGTAAAAACTATTGCTCCGCATAAAATGATCAAAGCTCCATACACAAAACTTGTCTCTGAAAGAGTTTAAAGCATCTACCTTGTTAGTAGCTTCAGCGTACTTATGCGAACGTTTTGTCCGTCTGTCTGTGTGTCTGTCTGTCTGGATCGCCTGTAACTTTCGAACGGCTACAGATATCGAAATTTTGAAAGGGGACAAAGTTGTTGCTAAGGTCCCGAGCACCTTCATGCGCTATTTGGTTTTGGCGAAAGGTCAACCGTTGGCGACCTATGTCAAAGGTCACTTTATTTTTCAATGGCAACATGGGTCATATGGGGTATCAATCGAAAGCTATGGTCAAGGGCTACTTATACTTAATGTTTTTGCAGTGCTGAAGCTACTCTTTAGACCTGTACTTGAGCAGTTTATTTTAAATCAAAAATAATCTTTTTCCAATTTTTCTCCTCATTGAACTAACTAGTACAGATTTTTGTATAATTAAATTCTTGTACATTAAAAAGTTCTAACATAACCACCCTCTATAGCAGGTTAGATTTTGCGTCAGTTTGTGTGAAAACTGACGCAAAACCTAACCTGATAACCTCGAATTTGGCATAGACTTACAGTGCCACCAACATATTATTTATACGTTGTGTAACCATTACCATTCAATAACGTTCAGTTTATTAAAGTTAGTAGGCCATCGGCCGCCATTTTGTGGCAAATTGTGCCTATTGTCGCCACTGTCTCTATCAAAGCACTGTATATGTGATAAAGTAGTGGCGCCATCTGCTAGTATTATCGGAAAGTACCCCTCCCCCCTCCCCAGGAGCCGTTCAATGTCATCAAAATCGGTATTTTGACATCAAAGAAATCGATAGTGGGTGTTTCTACTTAGTTGATTTATGTAAGCTGGTAGTAACTCAGGAAAATCGCGCATTCTTATGGGTTTCTAAGATCATGAATGGTATAGTCTAGGGTGCCTTGATGTCACTTTGACGTATTTGTTCTTTATATACTGTTTGAGGCTTTTGCGGTATTATTCTTCTCAACATAGAATTTCGGCTTAGACCGCGTAGTATTTGCAGATGGGTGTTCATATACAAATACTACGCGGTCTAAGCCGAAATTCTATGTTAAGAAGAAGTATTTGTCCTTTACCAGGGCACGGACAGCTCGTTGTGTCCTCTCATTCTAAAGCTCTTTGGAGTGAGAGGGGATAACGATCAGGATCAAATACGTCAAATTGTCATCAAGGCATTAGAGATGGGCGCGTGAGTGAGTTTTCACTCACGTCACGCACGTTTCACGCTTGCTTTAAACACTCACGTTCACGCACGTTCACGCTCACGTTTGCTCACGTCCACGGCGTGTCACGCCACTCACGACGTGACATGCAGCTTTTATTTCAAAATTTAAATTCAAATAGAACAGAATGTTCGAATTTAAAATCAATGAAAAAACCCTAAACAGAACTAAAAATATGTTTTGCACGTGACATAATTTACGTGATATGTTGCAATCAGAATACTTGACACGAAAAGAAAAAAATGAAAATTGACTACAATAACTTACGACAAGGGATAAATACTGATTTCTCGCAAATACATTTCTTGCAGCTGTCTTCAAAGACATTACTTTTAATACCAAAAGCTGTCATTGGAATTGACGATTTCCTTATTGGTATGAGTATAGAAGGTATATGTTGCTAGGCAACACTTTTAATTCGTAAGTTGAAATAGTTATTTATTTACTAGCAACGTGATATTGTACATTTTCGTCATAGAAACAAAATATGAAAAGCTACTCATAACTCCCAAGGGACCTGTCAATTTTTTTTCCCTCAAACTCTTGGTAACCATGCAACTATAGGCCATGTCTTAGCAACCATACATTGAGGCAACCCTTGATGTTACTTAAATATTCTAATTTTAAATGTCATTATGACATTTTGAAATTTCATACTATTTTTAAGAATATGCTAGTAGATAAAATATTGTGTGCACTACGGGAGATATTCATGTTTTCTACCCTCGGTTGACTTACAGACCTCGGGCCAGAGGCCCTCGGTTTGTAACACATGTCAACCTCAGGGAAAAAACATATTCATATCTCCCTTAATGCATAAATATCTATTATGCATTAAGGGAGATATGAATATGTTTTTTCCCTGAGGTTGACGTGTGTTACAGACCGAGGATCTCTGGCCCGAGGTCTGTAAGTCAACCGAAGGTAAAGAACATGAATATCTCCCGTGGTGCATATAATATTTTATCTATCATATTCGTAAAAATAGTATGAAATTTCAAAATGTCATGATGACATTTAAAACTAGAATATGTAAGTAACATCAAGGATTGCCTCATTGTATGGTTGCTAAGACGTTAATTGTAGTTGCATGGTTACCATGAGTTTGAGGGAGAAATAATTTGACAAGTCCCTTGGGAGTTACGAGTAGCTTTTCATATTTTGTTTCTATGACGAAAATGTACAATATCATGTTGCTAGTAGATAAAGTACTTTTATCTACTCCTACTGTACAATGACCATTCATAATTCACAGTTTGCAGCCAATCATAAAATTCTATTTTCATTATTCAATAGTTTGCAAGTTGCAACCAATCAGAAAATTATATTTTCATTACTCAATAGGTTGTAGCCAATCACAAAATTCATTCTTATTATTAAACGACTTTTGAAGTTAACAGCTATCACAAATGTCATAATTGGGAAATATAAACACAAGACTCCTATTGCATTGGAGTAGATAAAATATCGTATTATATTCGCGATTATGGCCATTATTCACTCAGATGACTTGCACCACGCGCCTTCCGCTTGTGGCGCAAATGTCATCTTCGTGAATAATGGCTGTCATAATCGCTCATATAATAATATACTATTTATCTACTCCTACTGCACAATGGCCATGAATTATGATTTATAATTCACGGTTTGCAGCCAATCATAAAATTCCATTTTCATTATTCAATAGTTTGCAAATTGCAACCAATCAGAAAATTCTATTTTCATTATTTAATAGGTTGTAGCCAATCACAAAATTCATTCTTATTATTAAATGACTTTTGAAGTTAACAGCTGTCACAAATGTCATAATTCTGAAATATAAACACAAGGCTCCTATTGCATAGGAGTAGATAAAATATCGTATTATATTCGCGATTATGGCCATTATTCACTCAGATGACTTGCGCCACGCGCCTTCGGCTTGTGGCGCAAATGTCATCTTCGTGAATAATGGCTGTCATAATCGCTCATATAATAATATACTATTACGTACAAGGATCAACATTTTCAGCGTTAAGGCGAGTATACAAAACAAAACATTACTATTATTAGAATAATAAGTTCATCTACACATCTACACAATAAATTGGTTTAAAAATAAAACGTAATCAGCATTTTTAGTGTTAAGTCTAGTATACAAAACGAAACATTACTTTTCTAAAAATAGGTTTAACCGGGGCACCCTGCAGTTTTTTATTCGTTACTAAATATTTAACGTGAAACGTGAATCACGCCTTGGAAATTTTCACTCACGTTCACGTCACGATTTTCAAATATTAGTCACGTTCACGACGTGACACGACTGTTTTCACGTCACGCGCCCATCCCTACAAGGCATCGTAGTATAGTCATATATTATACAACTAGACGATCGAAAATAGTCGATTATACGAGACGTATTGCCTGTTTCATTAGGCAATGCGTCGAGTCTCGAGAATTTTCGCTTGTCGAGTTATATACAGGTAGCACAGAAAATAAGTAAACTAAAAGTAAACAGGAGAATCATAATTTTGTATTGTTAAATTTTTAATTCGTTTATGTGGTTTTAATATTGTTTTAGTATATCTATCACATTTTTTCAATGCTATGTGTGTGTTTTTAATAACCGCGATTATACAAAGGTTGGCATTACGCCGGTTATACAAAGATTTGTATAATCGAAATCGCCATAGTTACTGAAATAACTGTTGTAATACATGGAAACTGAGGAAAAGTACGCATTCTTATTGGTTCCTAACAACATGAATGGTATAGTCTTTATAAGCACCTAATGTGTTTAACATGTCTACATAGTCACGATTATTATTCCCCGTTCACTCCATATGTGATTCTGAGCAGGCTTTGCATGTGCATTTTTTAACGGTGTAAGGCACAAAGTCAAAGCAAAATTTAAAAATTCATCGTTGTTCATTCATCAAGGGAACTCAAGTTGTTTGAAAATAACATAATTGATTCCCCCAGTCCAGCAACATGCGACGAATTGGTTTTCTATAACTAAAGTAATTTTCACAAGTTATAAAATGTCAATGTCATTTTGACATATGTAAGTAACTCTTTGTAACTAAAGATTTGGTAGACTGATAAAAATATTCGTCTTCAAAGCCTGCTCAGAATCGCAAATGGAGTGAATGGGGTATGTAAACACTTTCCATTTTCAATAGTTACTAGGCTTGATCAGCTAATTTGACCAAACGAGCGCTTTTCCGTGTTTATTTCATTGCTACATTATTAGAAAAGATCATTAGCGGTCATGCAAAAACTCTCTTTAACTCAATAACGAGAGCATATCGAAATTTTTGTCATTCTATGATCTATGATATCATCAGTTCTACGTCCTGAACTGATCTCCAAGAGGACGGGAGTCACTTTTGGAACGCTCTGTATCTCCAATGCTTTCTTGAAAAGTTATAAGTGAATAATATTTTTCACGTTGCTCTATAATTAAAAATTAACCAGCGTTAAAACGGGACTGCTGGTAAAGATCGCATACCATAAGTTGTAGCTCTTCTTGAGAATATGTTATTAGTACTCTGTTTTGCAATACTTTAGATTATTTATTTTTTCCCCGTTGGCATAAAGCCCTTGTCTTCCGGCGACAAGTGAAGAAAAATGGTGAAAACTTCTGGAGAGATCGTATCACCTCTGTAAATCCGTCCTGGTCTTCTTTTTTATGCAAAGTTGATAGCCATTGGGAGTTGTTGGTATATGTATATTTTAGAGTAGATCTGAAAGTTTCTAATTGATTCTGCAATCAGGTAATTCAGCTTGCGGTACGAGCAATATACTTCAATCGCGTGGAAGGTTCTGTCGTAGTCCATGAAGGCTGCAAATAGCTTGAGATGACACTCTGTCTTTTTCTATGATAATCGTACGAAAGTGATCATACGTACTAAATCCTTTCTGGCAGTTTCTTGTTGTCGATATAGGTAATCATTGAGTTTATGAGTAAGTTCTTTTGTTATTATTTTCGGGAAAAGTGTATACTAGTGACATACTAAGGTGGTCTACAGTTCTTCCTTTTTATTTTTTGAACAGAAGTAGACTGTACAGTCTTTCCAATTTGATTGTATCCTACCCTCAGACAGACAGATATTGAGTAGCAATCTGAATGTTTCCATCCTTTCTCAAATTTTGTAATTACCATAAAAAGCTTCAACCATGTTCGCCTAGTCATTCCAAGAAACCATTTATTAAATTCGTAAAACGCTACAATTGTCTCGCCATTTCTAAGGTGTTAAAAATAATTACTTTTTACAACTATGCCCAGATTATTGAGTAGCTTTTCTAGAACATGTAGTAAACTCCCACCGAATTATTTTAAGTTTCTGCATTAATTCTGTCGACAACTGCAGCCTTCCCACGTTTCATCTTCAGTTTTTCATTTCTTTCTGGTATTGTCTTGTTTTTAGAATCATATATTCATTTATTCATTATTTCTAGTCTCATTCACTTTACGGTTTCGAGAACCATTCATAGAATCATACAAATCCTGTTATTTTCGTTTTTAATTTAATACAAACCAATTTGTCTTTGCCTGTATTGTTCTAAATACCTTCATACTGTTATTCTCTTTAATGTCTTTCCCTATGACTCTTAATTTCTGTGTTCAAGCTATATCTTGTTCAATTCAGTAAATTAACTGATTAATCTGGTATGGCTTTAGTTGGTTTTTTGCCCTTTTGAGTACGGCTATTATTCAAAACAGTAAGGCAGTACTAAAAATTGATAACCACCTGTCAAAACCTTGTGACATCAAAAAAGGGGTCAGACAGGGATGCAGACTATTCCCCATACTGCTCAACATCTACGGTGAATATGTTATGCGAATAACCACGAACAACTGCAAAAAGAGGGTTTCGCAATTGGCGGCACAAAAATTAGAAATTTGCGTTATGCAGATGACACAACTCTCATAGCGAGTACAGAAACTAAACTAATAGAAATAGTTGAAAAGCTAGAAGATGTAAGCTGTCAATATGGATTATAAGTAAATCACAGCAAAACAAATATAATGATCGTAGACCGGAAAAATAGAAACCGTCCGGACCTTCGAGTCATAAGAGACTACAAAGTGGTGAATAACTTTCTGTTCCTAGGCTTAACCATAAGTAACGAAGGAGGATGTGAATTAGAAATAAGGAGGAGAATACAGATTGCACGTAATGCTATGACTAAATTACGAAATGTGTGAGGGACAGACAAATCACAATGAACACAAAAAAGTCAATAGAAGCGCTGATTTTCCCAATAATAACGTATGGCTGTAAAACATGGACTGCAAAAATGGCAGACAGAAAACGAATAGATGCCTTCTCAGAATACCATAGACGGCAGATAGAACTAATGTGTCAGTTTTAGAACAAATCAACAATCCAAATCACCTCTCTAGCAAAATAAATGTAAAGATAGTAAAATACTTTGGCCATATAAATAGAAGAAACAGCAGTAATATTGAGAGACTAATCATACAATGCAAAGTGGAAGGAACTAAAACGTCAAAATGATGTTCGGATCAAATAATGACGAATCCGCAATGAACAAAAAGACGAGACTATGCTCATTCATGGGGTCGCGATTCTTCTTACAAGAAGAGAACGCAGGAAGGATTATACAAGCTTTCCTCCGTATCTTGAATATTTGAAAATATTTTAGGTTTTTATTGGGTAAGGTAAAGGAGTCATATTCTTTTCTAAAACCGGCTGGTTTTTTAAAATATTTTATTTAGACTGAACTTAAGAAAATTACTAGTCAAAATTAGTGTAAGCCCTATGGCATTTATAATTTAATGGATTGCTCTAAAAAATAATCCAAATTTTGTTACATCTAAATTAACGAAAGAAAACTTTGACAAAACAGTTAATGTTCCACTTCAGAATTTTCAAGAAGCTTCCACTCAAGTCAGTGATTGGAAGGGTAATATTACAGATAAGCATTATTTTTTGTGCCAGCAGAAAATGTTAACCACGATAAATAAAAAATAATTTTGCTCCATTTAATTAAGTAAGGAGTTTGAGACAAACAATATAGGACTAAACATAGAAGAAAAATGGAAAACGATAAAACAATGCATAGTAGAAGCAGCACGAAAATGTTGGGGAGTGGCAAAGGTAACTAACACAAACTTCAAAAGAACGGCATGGTGGTCAACGGACATAAAGGCACTGGTAAAAAAGAAAAAAAATGTTGGCGCAAATATTTGCAAACAAAATCGGAAGAGGACTACAATCTATACAAAAGGAAGAGAACGGAGGTAAAGAACAAGGTAAAGGAAGCAAAACAGAAGGCGTGGGAAGAATTCGGAAACAAAATGAAAAATGAATTTGCCGACTCTCAGAAACTATTTTAGAAACTTTGAAACAAATGAGAAATAAGAAAAGTACACCCACAAAAAACATCAAAGATAAACAGGGAAATGTACTGACAAGTGAAAAGGAGATAATGGAAAGATGGAGACAATATTTTAAAGATTTGCTGGCAGCAGGGGAAGAACCGAGAGGAACAGAAAGGAAGAGGGGAAGGGAAAACTCCGGTATAGAAAAAGACACGAACACAGCAGAAGATATCGCAGAAGGCAAAATAACAAAACAGGAACTGGATATAGCAATAAGGAAGCTCAAACTAGCAAAAGCCCCAGGTATAGATGAAATTACCCCAGAGATGGTAAAATATATAGGAGAAACGGGCAAGGAAAGGTTACTAGAACTCTATAACGACATCTTAGTAGCAGGAAAAGTGTCAAGAGACTGGACAGTAGGAATCATAGTACCCATATATAAGAAGGGAGACCGAAGAGAATGCTGTAACTACAGAGGAATTTCCTTACTAAGCATCCCAGGAAAGGTATTGGCAAGGATTCTAGAAACCAGGCTCAGAGACAAATTAGACAAGACAATAGAAGACACACAGAGTGGATTTAGAGAAAGACGGGGGGTACAAGATCACATATTCACAATCAGACAGCTAAGCGAGAAGGTCATAGAGAAAGGGGAAGAAATCCATCTTTGTTTTATAGACTTAGAAAAGGCCTTCGACAGAATAGAAAGAGACGCAATATGGCAGTGCTTAGAGAAAGCAAACATAAATTACACAGAAATAGCAGCCATCAAAGCACTATATGAAGACAGCGGAAACGTAATAAGAACTAGACACGAGCAGTCGGAGGAATTCAAGACCAATATAGGCCTAAGGCAGGGATGTGTACTCAGTCCGCTGCTATTCAATTTAGTATTAGATGAGGTAATAAAAGAATGTAAGAAAAAAAACTAGAAAATACCATGTAGGAGGCTGGAACATGGAAAATATCTACATATCAAAACTACTCTTTGCCGATGATATGGTAATATTCGGAAAAAATTAGAAAGACCTACAAGAAAACATGAATGTATATAACTTAGAACTAAAAAAGAAAAACATGAAGATAAACGGAGAAAAAACCAAAACAATGGTAATAGCACCAGATAAGAGAAGACACCGTATATATATATAGAGGGCAGAAAATTAGAACAAGTAGAGAAGTTTAAATACCTAGGTGTATGGATACATGAAAATGGAAAACTAGATGACGAGATAAATGAAAGAGTAGGAATTACGGGACGACTATTTAACTCCATAAAGTCCTCCTTTCTAGGAAAAAAGGAAGTACCTAAAGAGGCAAAAGTAGAAGTACTTAAAAAAGTTACAACACCAATACTCATCTATGGCTGCGAATCATGGACAACAGTGAATAAACATAGGAACAGGGTCGAGAGTATGGAGATGATATTCCTGCGGAAAATAGAGGGCAAAACAAGGAGAGACCACATCAGAAACACAACATTTAGAGAAAATTTAAAAACTAAAGCGGTAGCGGTATCAGTGCAAGAGAGACAATTAGGGTGGTTGGGACATGTAGTAAGAATGGACAAGGACAGAACAGTGAAAAAATTGTTTGAAGCAAGACCAAAAGGGAAGAACAGGGTAGGAAGACCGAGAAAAACGTGGAAGGAGGAACTAAAGGAGGCAACAGAATCAAGAAACATAATGTGGGAAGAAATCCGCACAGTAGCAAAGGATAGAAAGAAGTGGAGAGAAATATGCAAGACCAGTCCGAATCCATAAATCACAACTCAGCTCTATAACCTTACACCGAAAGGTAGAAAGGTTTTGGATTAAGTAAGTAAGTAAGTAATTAAGTAACCCGTTTTAATAATAAGATTTTAGGCCTTGTTGAACAGTATCATCAAATGTACGTGACTAAGACAGTTTATACTTTTGTACAAGTACAATAATTTCGAAAATGGAAGACTACTAGCCAATTTACATTCCTAACGAATTCTTTTGGTATTCTGCATAACTAATCTAAATTATATTATAGCAAAAGTAGATTTTCTTAAATTATCGTGAAGACTAAATGAAGGACATAAATCTTCTACTTGTATAATATCAGAGACCTACCCAATTTATCCTTGCTTTTAAGTCTGTTTCTAAGAAGAAATTTTCCTGGTTCTGGTAAACTAGCTTTTAAAAGTTTTTCATTTCCATTACTTCCTGAATTAACTAACTGACCTTGATTAATGTGTATTTTCTTTACGCTAGCATCTAATGGCCCCACTTGATTTACCACTCCTTGCAAAATTATAGGACCTGGCATTTCACAATTCACTGTTACTGATTCTTGTTTAGAATCATATCGTCTGTTATTAGTTACAGAAGTTTCGCTATAGCAGAACGGTTGATGACGATTGCATTTCGAAGCTGATGTATATTTCATTATATTTCTGCGACTGTTGTATAATTGTTTGCATCGTTTTGCATAAAGCAATTTGTCAACAGCACAAAATAGATCACTTTTGCAAAGAATTAAAACTGTATGGAGCGTGGCTGGATGGACGTCAGGGAAAAGCTGCATTAAGCGAAGAAAGTTAAAAAACTGAGTCGAGGATTGCTGAATCGATGGGTAACGAAGAGCAGTGGGTTTTGTAATATTTAGTAACCCATTACCATTTCCCTAATTCAAAAAGGGACTGTTAATGCGTGTATTGCTTTGAATTTTATGCACTTACCTGAAAGTCACTGGAACATGATGTGTCTACTATAGTGTGATGACAATTTACGGAAGTTTCCTGGACGTGTACGCTATTTGTTTGTTGTTCGAAGGGTTTTGATCCAGATCGAACGGACAGAGACGATGCCAAAGGCGCTTTCGAAGTCCATGGACAAAATAAAGGCTGGTTTGGCAGTACTTTTGGCATTGTTGTTTGACAATTGGACGAGTCCATTACACTAAGATGTTAAACGAAATAGGTTAACAATGTGTTATTCTAATCCAGGTCAATATAGCTTACCTTGCAGCAAAAAGCAATGAATCGACCACAATTATACTATAAAGTAATAATAGTCGAACAAAATTGCACAGTAAGACGTTTACTTATTGTTATTGTCTCACTTATGTGGTTTCTGTAGTGACGTCTGTTATTATATTTTATAGAGGTTTGTTACTCTTCGTGGCATTCTATGTTTCAAATTCGAGATTAATTTTTACGACACTACATAGACAATAAATTGTACTAGTGTCAAGGAAAAGTTGACACACTTACATTTCTATTGTGATGCCAAAATATTAAACAGGATCAAAAAAATAGTAATAGTCGGGCTCGGTACCTGACTACTGATCTAAGAGTGGTTGGATCCCCGGTCCCGGTGAAGCTTTAAAAATTTAAAAATGTGGATAAAAGTTTCTACATTCTACAGAATGCCATAATTCGGAAACGATGTAAAGCCGTGGGTCACATGTTAGTTATTATGATGTGCGGCATGTAAAAGATGTTTTGCTAAGGTTGGAATTCTCGGCCAAATTCAAATATAGAATTCAGAGCAGATCCTGATTTGAAATACTTTAACGGTGTATCTTATCGTAAAGTAAATTTTTTTTCTATAATAATTTTCAAGGTCAACTTTCTAGGGGATAAGTGCATTCCTGCAGGGTCCCTAGTTTTAATAATGTTGGTACATAGATTTTTAGTTCTTTTCTTCCACTAAAAAAATTATTGTCGTTTTGACAGATATGTCATAATTTAATATCGCTTGCTTCGTTTTTGCATTTAAAATATTTCTTAGAACTGCGGCAGCTATCGCGCGGTAAAGACGTGCTTTGTCGCTCCGTTATCGGTCAAACCAAAAGTGCGAGTGATAGTGACCTACGGTCAAAAATTAAAACTTCTGCTACAAGTCCATACATCTAACCGCTGATTGTAGGTGTTTGTGACAGCATATGTACTGTAAGTTCCATTAACGTTATTATAAAATGTTCCCTACGGGGAACGGCCCAGGGCCGGCTTTTAATCCATACTTACAACAAGTAACGCAAAATACATCACATAGCCAACCACAATTCCCAATTTACCCCAACCAAACCAATCAAATTCCACTAAATGTGCAATTTCCTCCCATGTATATGAATCAATTAACGGCAAACTTAATGCCACCCCTTCAATCTGGATCAAACCAACAACCTCACTATATACAGCCTGCTAACAAAACAAACATAAATACCTTTGCAACTTCAACATCAAATTCAGCCAACAATATGGACCTAGAAGAGTCCAGTGAAGATGAGAAAGATAACAAAGATACTGATGCAAGCAAAAACCCAAACAAACATTCTTGGCAAACCTTCAGCGTTAAAAGAAAAAGAGATAAACGCCTACATCTGTCAAATGAAAATCAAAATATAACCCAAATCTCTAACAGATACGAACTCCTGTCGGACACAGATGATGAAACCCTAACAAATAAAAATGATGAAACCTTAACAAATAAAAATGTGAATAATACACCAACAAGTAAAACCCCCGATAGTACACCAAAAGAACCAGCACCACCCCCAATCTATATATATATGGGGTAAACAATTACAAAGAGATGACAGATAGCCTGGCCCTGATCACAGAAGTAGAAACTTACTACACTAAATCATTATCAAATAATACTGTTAAAATATGCCCTAAAACACCCGATACATACAGAAAACTAATAAGCTATGTCAAACAAGAAAATATAATTCATCATACATACCAAATAAAACAGGACAGAGCCTACAGGTTCGTAATTCCGGACTTACATCATACTATACCAATTACTGACATAAAAACTGAAATGGAAAATTATGGACACATGGTAAGAAACATTATGAATCAGGCACAGAGTCAGCAAACTACCCTTTCCATTGTTCTTCGTTGATATAGAACCTAATAAAAACAACAAAGAAATATTTAACTTACAATATATACATCATTGCAAAATCAGAATAGAAGCACCACGACACAAAAATACAATCATTCAATGCACAAGGTGCCAGGATTATGGACACTCAAAATAGTATTGCATCAAACCATATCAATGCGTCAAATGTAGTGGATCGCAGGATACAAAGTCCTGCAAGAAGACTAAAGACACAATGGCTAGATGTGTACTATGCAAAGGCAACCATCCAGCAAACTACAAGGGATGTGACGTATATCGTGAGCTAATCAAGACAGCATGGGGCTCCAGACTTACCAATCCGAAAGGTAAATCGTTATTAAACGCTATAGAACGAAACAATATGAGATATTTATCAACTGGTGAGCCAACTTATTGGCCAACTGACTTCAACAAAATTCCAGATTTGCTGGATTTCGCTGTAACCAAAGGAATTTCAGATATAAATAGTGCTATTGAATCTAGTTCTGATCTCCACTCGGATCACAGCCCTATCAAAATAACTTTGAGTACCAGCATAATTTGGAAAGAACCACCACTCAGACTGTGTACCAAAAATACAAATTAGGAAGAATTCCAAACGTAGATTGATGATAATATTGTATTAGACGTTCGTCTAAAAAATAATCATGATATAGAAAAAGTTGTCCAATATCTGACTCAAATAATCCAGGAAGCTGCTTGGAAGGCTACTTCAGCAAAACTCAAGACGATTCAAGCAAAATACAACATCCTGCTGCACATCAAAGAACTTGTTCAGGATAAACGAAAAGCTCGACAAAGGTGGCTAAGAACAAGAAACCTCATAGACAAAACACACTTGAATAGAATAACGCATAATCTACAAAAGGAATTACGCGCGGCTAAAAACGAAACCTTTGAATTATATATTACTAATCTCTCTTCTGATGATCATTCGCTCTGGAAGGACACTAAGAAATTTAAACGACCTGTTGTAACTATACCTCCAATTAGAAAACCCGATAGAACCTGGGCGCGATCAAATCTTGAAAAGGCAAACACATTTTCTGAATACCTAGAAAACGTATTCTCCTTACCAGAAATAGACAACGACGACTTAGATAATGAAGCCTTCCTGAACTCGCCCTGCCAATTATCACTACCGATGAAAGCTTTTAAAACAGGAGAAGTTCGTAGAGAAATAAAACTACTAAATCCACACAAAGCTCCTGGCTATGACTTGATAGTTGCAGAAATCTTGAAGAATCTCCCAAAAAAGGCAGTTGTACTAATCACGACTATCTTTAACAGTATAATACGCCTTTGCTACTTTCCACTTCAATGGAAGTATGCCCAGATTCTAATGGTACCCAAACCTGGTAAACCTCCAACGGAAACTAACTCGTATAGACCTATAAGTGTGCTACCTATCGTGCCTAAATTACTTGAAAGGCTTATCCTCAATAGAATACTAGAAGACAATTCTTTGAGCGAACTTATCCCTAAGCATCAGTTCGGTTTCCGCCAAAACCATTCAACTATTCAACAGTGCCACAGAATAGTCAGTAAAATCAAAGAAAGTCTAGAAAACAAGAAGATATGTGCTTCAGTATTCCTCGACATACAGCAAGCCTTCGACAAGGTATGGCACTTGGGTCTACTATACAAACTAAAAAATATACTACCTGACCAACTATACCTTGTCCTAAAATCCTACCTAAATGAGCGTTACTTCCAAGTTAAAATAAACAACGAACTATCTAGTTATCACTGCATTAAATCGGGAGTGCCGCAGGGTAGTGTTCTCGGTCCGATACTATACGTCATATTCACTAATGATGTACCAGTAATGAATGACACACTAATGGCCACATTCGCTGACGACACAGCTATCATGTCAACAGACGAAGATCCTATACGGGCTTCAGAAAAATTACAAAACCATCTAAACAGTCTACAAAAATGGCTTAAGAAATGGAAAATCGCAGTCAACCCGAATAAATCCACTCAAGTAACATTCACTAACCGGAGAATCAACTGTCCACAACTTAGTATAAATAACGTGCCTGTCCCAGTCAAAACAGAAGTAAAATATTTAGGAATACACCTAGACCAAAAACTTACTTGGCGAGCTCATATAAAAGCCAAAAGAAAACACCTAGACTTAAAAATTAAACAAATGAATTGGCTAATTAATAGAAAATCCCATTTATCGATCGAAAACAAGCTACTCGTATATAAAACGATAATAAAACCCATCTGGACTTACGGGATTGAATTGTAGGGATGCAGCAAGCCATCTAACACAAAAATTCTGCAAACGTTTCAATCAAAAACTTTACGAATGATGGTCAACGCGCCATGGTACATATCCAATCAGACTATTCATGATGATCTTGAAATACCATTTATCAGAGATGTAATCAAACCTCATGCTACCAAATACAAAAACAGATGCATAGGATATAGTAATCAACTCATAGAGGAGCTCTTCAATCAACAACCAGCAGAGAGAAGACTGAAACGATTGTGACCAGAAGATCTTCCAAAATAAATTCAGAGAACCGTCAATGGATGGTGCCTGATTCTAACCTCTTCACCTTCATACTATTTACTTATTACTCGGTAATATTGGAGTAGATTGTAAATTTGCAATAAAGAAAAAAAAATATTTCTTGGTTTTCTTTTATCCGATTTTATTGATGATAATGATGATTCCATGTTAAAATGATGATGATTCCATGTTAAAGAAAGAAATTTGTCAAGAGTTCAAATTAAGAAACTTTGGCATTCAAAATTGATACAGACCATAATTTTGAAAAAGTTCTACCAACACGAGGTATAAACATTTCCTAGCGTTTTAATCACATATCTACCAACATTGTAACACTTTGACAGTTATTATAGGCGCTTTCCTTTCATCCATAGGAGCAGCTCGGAGCGGCTCCAAACTCTCGCGCACCTCGTTCCTTTCACAAGGGCGTTTAACCTCGGAGTCACTCTGGGCTTATTTCCCCTTTCCTCTCAAGGACCAGCTCGTTGGTCGGGGCGCGAAGCCACAGCCAGCCAGCATGCCATCATTGATATAAAGCCTCATCTTTGCGCATGAACAGAACTTTTAGCTATAGGAATGTTAATTTTTTTTGTAATTGTTAGGATTTTGAATTTGTTAAATTTTATATAACTAAGTTATTAATTAAACATTTTATTAAACGCTTACCATTCCTACATCTAAATTTGTTTCATTTTCTAAAGCAGTTGCTATTAGGAAAACAAAGACTGATAGAAGAAGACAATTCACTTGCGATATTATAGTAAAATAGTGGGTGCATAGATTTAATTTTTCAGTATACTATAAGTTCTTAAAGTGTTGGAATATTTTTGGTTATAATAAAAAATGAAAATGAATTTCAGCCAGTTTTTGTTACTGTTCAGCACCAAACAAAACTTTCTCAAAATAACGTTTTAAGGTTATGTGACTGTTTAAAACTTTTGGCGCGCGCTAGATGTGCGCTATGCCGCTAAATCGCGTTCCATTCACGAGCCGCACCGAGCGACTCGGGCTTCTAGCCGTCGGGGTTTGATGCACGCGAAAGGAAAGCAGCTTATAGAAAAAAACGTACTTTAGTTATTAAAAGTTACTAAAGTCAAATTAAAATATTATTTGACACAGATTGTCATTGCTATTTGAAATCTTAAAATTAGCCTCGACGGAAAACAAATTTCACGTATGCAATATGGTTGCAGACGTTTTCACGGTAAGTACCCGTTAATACGCATGGAGATGTTGAAGAACAACATTTTAAGGTGTCCTACAGAACAATTATAAAATTGTTACTGCCAACGTAAACGGTAGTGCCGTTGAAAGTAGAGGAATTGCAAAGCTATGAAGAAAATCATTGCAATATTTTGTGGATGGCGGATATATGGAGGATCTGGAGCGAACAATTTGAGATTTACACAAAAACGGGAAGTTAATTTGGAAGATGTATCAAAATTACCACAAGAAGAATTAGGCTACGAGGTTTCAAATTATACAATGTATAGGATCATTAGAAGAATGGGTTACAAATACATGCAAGAAAGTCAACGGCAGATATATTTTTACGAAACAGAAGCATTTACAGTAGTGATAGGAAGTTTCGATACTTTTGCGGACTCGTTCATTCCAATCCCATTCCTCAAGTGGATCGAGTCCATCGGATTCGATACTCGGATCGACATCGAAATTGAATGCGCATTTCAGACACCCGGGGTCCTCGGTCGTTCCGGACCCGGAACGAACAACGCGCGTATCTTTGTTTTGGTGAGTGGTAATGCAGTCAGTAATTCAGCATGTTTATATGTCTCAAACATCAATTGGGCACATATAAAGCCGCCAAAAGCCATAAATCACTGATAACTGATAAAAAAGCATGCAACTTCGGCCGTATCATGTGTCGCCTGTCGACGTCGAGCCTCTAAAACGAACACCATCATCATTTGCTGTTCGCCATCAACACATTGTATTGTATTCTGTATTGAAATGGATTGAAAACGGAATGCCAATGGAATGAATATCCGAGAGAATTGACGTCTCGCGACCTTTTCGTTCCTCGGAACGAATCCGGACCGAAACTTGGACTCGATCCAAATCGATCCTGCCCCGGATTCGATCCTTTGTATCGAATCCGACCGGATCGACACATCGCTAATTTACAGGCCAAGAAAGAAATTTTTAAGATTTGCAGTATTTGGAATCTGAAGAGAAAATAAATTTGGTATGTTTAGACGAAACTTGGATATACCAAATTGAGGGCAAATACGTTTGTGGGTATACGACACAAACTTAAAGGGGAAATCCGAGAAAAATTAAAAGTGAGGGCAAAAGATTGCATGCTGGATGTTCTGCAGGATTTTCAGACGGATGTAGCCTAATTTTGGACAACAAAATTGAATATAAGCACTATCATAAAAATATGAATGGCAATATGCATACAAAATGGGTGGAGAATTAATTGGTTCGTGCATTAAGTGCACTGAATGGAAAGTGTGTTGTGGTTATGGATAATGCTCCATACCACTCCATGCGTGTTAATATACCACTCACTTCTAACTCTCGTAAGTCTGTAATGGAGGAATTGACTTTGACGAGGAAAATATAATAAATACTTTGGGGCATGATACAACCACTTTTGTCTCCACAAAAAAATCACTACATTGTCGAAAATATACTCAATGGTCACGGTTATAATCTTCTTAGATTACCCCCATATCAATGCCAATATAATTCTATTGAAATTGTATGGAGTTATTGTAAATCATATTACAATAAACATATAAATTCTGCCTTTCGTCGCAAGATAAGGTTGTAAATTCATGGAGAGAAGCACTTTCTAGTGTCACTGCGCAGATGTGGAAAAACAACTTTCGCCATTAGGAAAAAAAGTCAGAGTCATTGGAAAAAATACATGGATCATTATAATGTGGATGGCATTCCTCCTGTTATAATTTATTTAGAAGAGTCTGCCTCTGAATCAGATATGCAATCCGATGTAGAATTAGAATCCTCTGGAAAAACAGTGAACAAATGGATTGTACGCATGAGTAAATTAAAATTTTCAAATAATGAACTATATTCTGCAGAACGCTATCATGTAATATATAAACATGTAAATGCTTCCTTCTCATAATAACTTAAGTAAAAACAATTTTTTGTATCAATTGGTGATAAAGAGTTCCAACATGTGTGTAAATTTGTATTGTTTCAACGTTGTAGCTATAGAATATATTATCTAAAATACTTTCTCAAGCTGGATAACACATTTTTAAGTCTCATACTATTTTTGCGGTGAAATCATGAGCTATTTCTTTTATCCATAGTTTAAAATTCTATTTCGCCACTGACATAACAGTTCCTGTGTGAGCATATTCCGTAAATGTCAAAATGTACCAGTGGGCTATACAGGAGTTTTCCTCGATCCGCATATAACATGCGAATCTTTTGAATTATTCTCTTATTATTATTATATTTCAGTAAAGCTTGTATGTGTAGCATTTTTGTATTAGTTATATATTATATTCTGTATATGTTAGAAATTGTAAAGGTATCAATAAGTACCTGAATTTTATTTCTAATTGATAAATTTTCTAATTTTCCTTTTCCAACATTGTACACGTAACATGTTTTTTATCATATTAACATTTTAAATTTTATAATTTATCACTCCCTAGCTCAGGCGTTATCATTTTCAATATTTACATTGTAATTAAGGATTTTGGCATTAATAAATATTCAATTATAACCCGCTTATCTGACTTTGACAATTGGTACTAATCTGTCATTTTGACATTAGTAATTTTTAATGTGTAAGTGTTAGCTGTACTTTTTACAATATACTGTTAAAAATAGATAATATCTCAGCCTGCTCGGAATTCTAGAATTTAGATTTCAATTATAAGACTTTGACCATATGGCCACAGTAGACGTTGTCTAAGGTACCCGATACTCCACAGGCCTAGACCTTGTCTATAACAAACAAACGAAGATATCGTTGGTTTAAATTAGCATTTTGGCTGCTAATAATTAAGATAAATGTAAGACTACTGAAAATAGTTTTCTTCTGACAAAAGATCCCTTTCAAGATTATAAATAAAAAAATCTGCAAAGAGCTTTACTCAGAACTTTCCTCGCTAGTGACGTTATGACACTTAAACATTTTAAAAATTAAAGGAAACTAAGGGTAAAAATATCTTAACGTTGATAATGCGAATTATATAAATTTTCAAATAAAAAACATTGACGGCGGTGGGATTCGATTCAGCGTTTGCGAATGCGATTTCACCACTCGACATTTTATCGCACGCTGCCTCACGCGACCGTTCGGATCTCTGCGATGCAACTCCATCAAAATGTTGATATACACTGGATGAAATGTAAATCATAACTTTTGTGCACTTTCCGTATTTATCAATGCAGGGATATGGAATTTGAGTTATTTAATAGGAATGTAATTTTTTAATATTTTTTAATGCATTGATACATTTTGAAACTGTAAAAGACACTAAAATAGACTTAGAATACACCCAGTTTACTTCAGACAAACGAATAAAACCAAGAATTTAATATGTTGTTTTTCTTCTTTTTCTGTTCCAACTGATAGTCCTAAGCAGCCAGTTTTTTAAGATTATGTTATTTCGCACATATTGTTAGAGTATCAGTAGAAATATACTGTTATAATTCTTAAAGAGGTGCGTATTACTAAAAATAAATTCAAAACCAACAGTAAAAGATTAGTAGTTTATTTATCTAGAACGAAAAGTGGCATTTTAAAGAACGACAAAGTTGTTTACGGCCTAGGCGTCAGCCGAGGACGGAATTACTCGTGAGGACCTTTAAAAAGACTTTTCGTTAGTGGTGAATACAACGGTTTATTTCATACTGTAGGTTTAATGAATTTTAAATAAAATGTTGTAAATCACTTAAAATTTCATGTCAACAACTGACGTATAATTTTAAAGTACTTGAACTTTAATATTTTAATTTAAAGTACTAGGACTTTAATGTCCATTTTTTGTACCATAAATAAGTTTTAAAGTACTTGAACTTTAATATTTTACTTTAAAGTACTAAGAGTTTAATGTTTCATTTTTTGTACATAAATAATCCGAAAAATGTCATTTTTGACATCAGTATGAAATAAAATATTGAATTTACGGATTTTACATCAGTTCCATATATTTCACTAAAACATTAAGAAATAAGATGCTGGTATGCTTAAATAGACTCATTAAAGAAACAGTAATATATTATAATAAAAAATCACATAACTTCATTCTTTCTGAAAACTAAAGTTGTATGTACTTTGAATAAAGCTTGAAACAAAATTCAGGGATACATACATATTAAACTTAAAGATAAATTAGTACAATAAATAAAAACTCTACCTAGCTCTACAAAGAATTGCCCATGGTATATTGAAAAACTAAATTAAATTACCAAAAATCACAGATAGGCGCTATACAGAAAATAGAAGCAAGAAAAATCACATAAAAAGTAGATAATTAACTAAACACGACAATAAATTGCAATCTACGTTGAAGCATTACGAGGGAAATCAATTCAACTAGACACCTTCTTTAAAAAGAGTACGGACAATGTTGAGAATAGTTAAGTAACGTTTAGCTACAAGATATACATAGAGCGATCAAATATATAAGGAACAACGAACAAATTACTTTACAGTACATTAAGTATCAAAAACAGTAAGGTTCCCAGACCGAAGATAATGATGATAATGATAACCTAAATGTTGGAGAGCCAGCATCAGAGAATCTTGTGAGGGTGATTAGAAGATTACAGTGCGCTCGTTAAAGGTGCCGTAGCTGTCTTCAGATCTCCATCGAGCAACAAGTTGGTCGTCTTCAAAGGTCAGGATATTTATATAAGTTACAAAAACAGATCCAACTCCGTCTGCAAAGCAATATTAAAAAGCTAACGAATCATATGTAAGAATAAACAAAAAATATTTAGCTGAGAAGTCGAAATATTTATTAATAGAGACCTGTTTATTTGGGCTAATAACTGAGGTTAACTCTACCATCAGATTTCACTGCCACTCACGAAATCTACTTCACTGGGAAATAGGACAAAACAGAAATTAATTTCATTAAACGCATTTATGAAACCATAATAGAATGGATGTTTTCATCTGTATAAGAGTTTCGTACTTTTAATTCCATGAATAAAGCTAGCATAAATAAAAATGGCAATTTAAATAGTACATAACCATTATTATTTGTCAATAAAAGATTAAGTCAATTTCACACATATAAAAAAGATATAGGTAACAAATAATATTCACTTTACTTTACTTAATCAAATCCATATCAGTATTCATCGATTTGTATTCTGGTTACCAGTAAAAGATGTTAAGTCGTAACGTAACTATGCTGTCAGTATGATGTTGCACAACATATATTAGACTGTCGAGCCAGAAGTCACCAGGTCGAATCTCGGTCCGGGCAAGATTGTTTTAAGTTATCGAAAAATGCAGAAGCAGATTTATATCCTTTCTTATCTTTAAAACTGAAATGCCACATTTTAAGTGTTCTCTGCTCTATTCGCTTGGCTTCGCAATAATTAGTTCTCGTCTCCCTTGCTCATTCTTTTTAGCCGAAATCGTCACACATATACATCTAACACAATATAATAACGGGCATTCCACGCCGGATAAAATGTAGTATTTGCAATACTAGTGGTGTGAAAAATTACTGAAAAAGCACATATACTGGCTGTTTCCTAAAAAACGCCGCAACCCATAACTCCGTTGTTTTAAATTTTAGACCCAACAAACTATATATATTCTTAAATAGAAAGGCAAGAGCTACCTTATCTTTCAACTGTTTTGAGCAACGATGTTCAACTTTTTTATTTTAAATGGAAGACCCTGTATATTTATATATATTTCGATTCAGGATGAAATTCTGCATGCAGTAGTATACTTCATTTGTTTTTTTTTTTGAACACTTAGAAATAGTTAAAATAATTTTTTAGTATTGCACGTAGACAGTCGTATAGTACCATAAAATTTTTAAGTGTGCCGTGGAAAACAATCAGAATGTTGAAATATTTTATTGGAAACAAATTTAAACAAAACTACAAAACGTATTTACAAGTATTGCTCAAACTGACCGCCACCTTGTTGAACACACAACTGACATCTTCTAGTTACTCCATTGGTCGCATTCAACATCAAATTGGGAGTTATTTCGCGACAAGCATTGATAATCCTCTGCCTCAGAATTTCTTCGTTTTCTGGACGTATTAGATAAAATATTTCAACATTCTGATTGTTTTCCACGGCACACTTGAAAATTTTATGGTACTGTACGACTGTTTATATGCAATATTAAAAAATTATTTTACACATTTCTAAGTGTCCAAAAAACAAATGAAGCATATTACTGCATGCAGAATTTCTTCCTGAATTAAAATCTGTAAAAATATACAGGGTGTTCCATTTAAAATAAAAAAGTTGAACATCGTTGCTCAAAACAATTGAAAGATATTTACGAACGGGCGATGTCTCCAATCAGCAAATTTCACACAAATATTTATATTACGTTTTTTCTGAGAATTATAACGTTTTCCCCCATTTTGCAACCCTCAAATCCACATGGGTCAAAAAATGTCCACATCCCGAATTCTCTTAATAAATACAATCGACCCGTATAAAGTCTCCAAACTGCGAATTTCACACAAATATTAATTTTCAGGTTTGTCTAATAATTATAACGTTTTTCCCATTTTGCAACTTCCAAATCCACATGGGTAACATAATTCCCACATCCCTACTTCTTTTAAAATATACAATTGACCAATAGAAAGTCTCCAAACAGTGAAAATTACACAAATGTTAATTTTTAGATTTTTCTGATAATTATAACGGTTTTTCCCATTTCGCAACCCCCAAATCCTTCTGGGCAGCGTTATTCCCACATCCCGAATTTTCTTAAAATATACAATAGCCCAGTAGAATGTCTCCAAACAGCAAATTTTACGCAAATATTAATTTTAAGGTTTTTCTGATAATTATAACGGTTTCCTCATTTTGTAACCTCCAAATCTACCTGGGTCGCAAAATTTGCACATTTTTAATTTTTTTAAAAATACAATCGTCCAGTAGAATGTCTCCAAACAGCGAATTTTACGCAAATATTAATTTTAAGGTTTTTCTGATAATTATAACGGTTTCCCCATTTTGCAACCTCCAAATCCACCTGTGTCGCGAAATTTGCACATCCCGAATTCTTTTGAAAATAAATTCGTCTAGTAGAAAGTCTCCAAACAGCTAATTTCACACAACTATTAATGTTAACATTTTTCTGATAATTATAACGTTTTAACCATTTTGCAACCCCTAAATCCACCTGTGCCGCATGACTCCCACATCGCGAATTCTCTTAAAAATACAATCGACCAGTAGAAAGTCTCCAAACAGCTAATTTCACATAAACATTCATTTTAAGATTTTTCTGATAATTATAGCATTTTCCCAATTTTGCAACCCCCAAATCCACCTGTGGCGCAAAATGCCCCTCATCCCGAATGCTTTTAATAGAAGAAAGTCTCCAAACAGATTATTTCACACAAATATTAATTTTAAAGTTTTTTTAATAATTATAACGGTTTTCCTCATTTTTCAACGCCTAAATCCACCTGGTCTGCAAAATTCCCACATTCCTGAATTCTCCTAAATTATACAATCGACCAGTAGATAGCCTCTATAGACTGTTTGAGGCTTTCGCGGTTACTCGAATTATTATTCTTAACTTGGAATTTCGGCTTAGACCGCGTAGTATTTGTATATGAACACCCAGCAGTTTCTGGCTCAATGTGCCTTGCACCTTGTGAAGTCGAGAAAAAACCCGCGCGATGGTCATGCTCTTTGGTGGCTCGTGTTGTTTGAGTATCATGAGAACGAGGATACTTAGGCAGATTTGGCTGTTTTGCAGTTTGTGCATCCATATTCACTAACGTTTCGCAAGACTTTGCAGCTTACATCATCAGAGTGAAAGTCGCACTAAGAACCGAAGGTAGGTGTGCAGCTATTTATAGTCCTCCGTGCCAGGCGCGCGGAGTGGCGTAACGCTGGTTGGTCGTCCGAGTACAACGAAATCCGTGGGGCGTGGCCGTATGACGCACAGTGGTTGTAATGCTTTAGATCGTGCATCACAGGAGTCCACGTTTTACTAAGCTTAAAACCATCTTCCCTGTTGATATTATTTGAATGTTTTTCTATTTCTATGGCTTCACGTATCGCTCGCGGGAGGTAGTGAGGTATTCTGGCAAGTACTCTTTGAGTGCTCAAATTCTACAGCGTGCCCATTTGTAAACATATGCTCAGCTACGGCTGATTTTATGATGCGTTTGTGTTTGAAATCTCCTTTATGTTCTTGAAGTCGTAGATCAACTGAACGACCAGTCTGTCCAATGTAACTCGAACCGTAAGAACAAGGAATGCGATATACGCCAGCGGTTTTTAAACTTGGAATCTTGTCTTTTACCGATCTGAAGCTGTTACCCAAAGTTTCCTTGCTCGTGAATACAGTTTTGATGTTGCATCGTTGCAGGACACGTCCTATCTTATCAGTCGAGCCTTTAACGTAAGGTAGAAATGCTAAGCCTTCCAGAGGTGGGGATTCTTCTTTAGCCTTTTGTGTCATAGTCTTGTCTAGTGCTTTTCGTATGGCGGTAGTTGTGTATCCGTTCTTTTGTAAGAGTCAAACAGATGTAGCTTTTCCATCTCTAGATTTTCTTCATCTGAGATACGAACGCCTCTCGTCGCCAAAGTCTGGAGAACTGTTGCATTTTGCATTGGATGATGGTGTGAGTCAGCATTTAGATATCTGTCCGTGTGTGTTTTCTTTCTATAGACTGCATGTCCTAAACTGCCATCTGATTTACGTTTCACCAAGACGTCTAGAAACGGAATACTGCAATTTTCTTCTACTTCCATTGTGAATTGTATATTGGGATGTACAGAATTCAGGTGTTTTAGAAACAGATTCAATGTCTGGCGTCCATGTGACCAGATGACAAAGGTATCATCTACATATCTCAACCAGCAAGTCGATTTTAGCTGCGCTTGTTCGAGAGCCTTGGTTTCAAAAGCCCCCATGTAGATATTAGCAATAACAGGTGATAGCGGTGAACTCATAGCCGCTCCTTCGACTTGTTCGTATATTTTATTGTTCCAACTGAAGTAAGTGTTTTTCAGGCGAATTTCGACAAGTTCAAGTTGATCTATAGGCAAGAGATCTTTGATCATTACTAGCACCTCATCAACCGGCACTTTCGTGAAGAGTGATACTACGTCGAAGCTGACTAATACCTCACTACTTCCCTCGAGTGATACGTGAAGCCATAGAAATAGAAAAACATCCAAATAATAACAACGGGGAAGATGGCTTTAAGGTTAGTAAAATGTGGACCCCTGTGATACACGATCTAAAGCATTACAACCACTGTGCGTCATACGGCCACGCCCCACGGATTACGTTGCACCCGGACGATCAACCAGCGTTACGCCACTCCGCGCGCCTGGCACGGAGGACTATAAATAGCTCTACACCGACCTTCGGTTCTCTGATGATGCAAGCTGCAAAGTCTTGCGAAACGTTAGTCAATATGGATGGACAAACAGCAAAACGGCCAAATCTGCCTCGTTCCCATAATACTCAAAATACACGAGCCACCAAAGAGCATGACCATCGCGCGGGTTTTTTCTCGACTTCACAAGGTGCAAGGCACATTAAGCTGGGTGTTCATATACAAATACTACGCGGTCTAAGCCGAAATTTCATGTTAAGAACAATAATTCGAGTAACCGCGAAAGCCTCAAACAGTATATAACACGCCTCTACGGCGAGGAAGTTTATAACCAAACGAGAACATTAGACCAACTTAAGGCAAAAGAAGGCGAAATTATTAGCGGACCTAGCCTTTCTAAAACATTGCCGTGACGACAAGGTCTTACCTAACTGTGTCCACATTAAACACCATCTAAGAAATCATCATAACAACAGAATTCTCAACAATGCCAGTCTGGGCTTATTAAGATCCGAAATACAAAGAGTTAGACAGGAATTAGATAGCACAGGATCAAGGCTGTACACCCTACACATAAAACTGGCGAACAAGCTGGAGCCAACATTGTGGGAGAAAATCGACGCTATCACTACGAGACAAGCACGCAATACACTGGAACAAGCGACAGCTAAACAATCTGCCAAATATGATAAGCTAGCGCCAAAGCAGTCTTCGAAACAATTGGCTACGGACAAAGTAATCGTAAACCTTAGCAACATACAACTGGATAAACAGACCACATCCTTACTAAAGAAAGGTTTTAACTTCGCCGTAGCCCCTAAACAAATACCTGTGGAGGAGATAATATGTGGAGTAGAAGCAGCAATCCAAAAACTTCCCAGAAAAGATGCAAAAATCATCCGACAGGATGTCTCTTGTATTTTAAGAAGTGCGAAACCGCTCCGCTCCAACATCAACAAAGCAGAGAGAGAGGCAGCTAAAGCATTAAAGAAGAACAAAGATATTGTCGTTCTCAAAGCTGACAAAGGAAATGCTACTGTGGTAATGAACACTGAAGATTATAATGCGGAGATGGAGGTCTTACTATCTGATACAACTTACAAAAGTCTAAACCGCAATCCCACTACTTCTCTCAAAACAAATATAACGAGTTATGACCCTGTATTATCACCTGTATTAGTTAATCAGCCCATATCAACAGGATGCGGGGAGTTCGGCCCTGACGTTTGGTAAACAAACATATGACCGGAGTGCTGTAAATAAACGTTTAATAACAATATTAATATCGTTTAAAAAACTGTCACAACTGCACAGTGAATCTTTAAATAATATTGTGCTCACACCAGTTGCACAGCAACAAATACGGCCGAGGACGGCGCACAAGCCAGCGCAGAAGAACTGCAGAACCGGAGCAAGCACGGCATGTCGTTTCGAAATCGCGCTCCATAAACTAATATGAGCTTAGACAAAGAAGGGACTTCTGACTACAGAAGCTCCCATATCTTAACTCAACCTTCACCCACTGCAATGACCTACTCAACAGCAGTCATCACTCAAAATTCCTCCGATTTCCTACAAAACAACAGGCAATAATTTTTCCATCAATAGATGGAACCAAATTACAAGAATATTTAGAAGCATTAGGTTCATTAATATCACCGAGAAACATATTGTTTTCATCAAGAATTTCTAACAATAGAATCTGTGTTTATTTATCGAGTACAGCAATTGTTGATAAAGTTATGACAGAACACCGTAACATTGAGATTAATGGACAAAAACTTGAGGCCCGAAGATTAGTAACACCAGCAGAAAAATTAATAATGTCAAACGTATGCCCCACCATACCCCATGACGTAATTGAAAATGCACTGCGACAACTAGGGTTAAAATTACTCTCCCCAATCGTATTTCTAAAAATAGGAGCATCAAATCCAGATTACAACCATATTTTTAGTTTCCGCAGACAAGTCTACATAGCTCCAAATGAAAGTATTTCACCTCCAGCGTCAATTCTGATTTCACACGAAGACACATCATACCGAATATTCCTTTCCCAAGATAGGTTAACATGTTTCGTGTGTAAACAGTCTGGGCATATAGCTGCAAAATGCCCGACACAAAATACTGAAATCGACACCATAAGACCCACCACCAAAACTAAAACCAAATAGATCCACCACACAATAAAGCAGATACTGAAAATCTACAACCCCAATCAAATCCTATAGATCCAAAAGGCCCAAAACAGTTACCGCCAAAAAGAAACTTAGCCGAAATAGCTACCCCACCTATAATGGAACCAACCAATGAAGTTTTTTTTCCAAAGCCGAAAGAACGTGAGGTCAAAAAACCTAAAATTAGTAGCCATAAGGAATCCATGATACCTATTAAGCATTTTATTGAATCTCAATCCTCACCAATGATACTAACATTCGAAGAAATATCAGACTTTTTGAAAATGTACAAGGATCACCTGACCCGCTAAGCGTTGCTAAAACGTATACATCAGACGTTCACGCACTGGTTGTAATGCTATCACAACTTTACCCATACTTTACACAAAGACACATGAAAACAAAATGCACCAAAATCAGAAATAAGATACAAAAACAACTAGAGGGAATTGATGGCAACCGTTCGGATACAGAAAGTGATTATTCACAGTCAAGTACTGCTTAGTACCGAATCGCCCGCCCTAAATTATTATTATCATTATTTTTTAAAATTCAACTCGATAATTCAGTGGAACCTAAATGGGTACTACACCCATTTAGAACAATTACAATACCTTCTGTCAAAACACCAGCCTTCAATAATATGCCTCCAAGAAACTCATTTTAAAGACACGCACAAACGCCAGCTAAAAGGTTACACATGTTACAACAAGGACAGAAACGGAGCGGAACATGCAAGTGGGGGCGTTGCAATATACGTTAAGAATAATATCACAGCTCAACACATTAATCTAGTTACAAATTTAGAAGCAGTGGCTATATCCATAACACACTCTAAGAAAATTAATATTTGCAACATATATATCCCCTCGAACCAAGTGGTCTCTACTGAAGACCTACGCAATATAATCTCACAAATACCAGCACCACGCATCGTATTAGGGGACTTTAACGGACACAATACAATATGGGGCTCAGAATATACAGACGCTAGAGGTAGAACAATAGAAAACTTTATCGACAACTCCAACTTTAATCTCTTAAACAATGGGGACAAGACACGATTTAACGCCTTTACCGGAGAATCATCAGCAATCGACCTATCAATGTGCGAACCCAGCCTGTCAGCTTGTCTATCATGGAATGTTTTACCCTACCTATATGATAGTGATCATCACCCTATTAAAATTCAGAATGAACTAACACATATTCCGGAAGCAAATCATTTCCCAAAATGGAAACTGGAGAGTGCTAATTGGTCAGAATTCTCAAACTTAATCGAACATCAAATAATCCAACTTCAAAACGACTCTATATCTGACAACATTAACCAAATCTTAGGAAACTTCGAAAATATTATCCTAGAAGCAGCACATCAACATATTGACAAAACTAAGAGCATGACTAAACGTAATCCAGTAACCTGGTGGAACAAGGACTGTAGTGAAGCCGTAAAAAGAGTAAACACCTTTTTAACCGCTATAAACGTCACAAAACCAAGAAAATTTACTTAAGTTTAAAAACGCAAGAGCAAAAGTAAGATACACATTTAAAAGAAGCCAGAAAGAATCCTGGCAAAAATATGTTAACAGCATCAATAACACTACCCCCCTAACAGCAGTGTGGAAAAAGTCAAACGAATAGTGGGTGCGAACACACACAGCGGAATCAGTGTACTGGAGAATAACGGACAAATGGTAACAGAAAGCGGCGACATAGCCAACCTCTTGGCAGACACATATGAAACCTACTCCAGTAACAGAAACTACAGTGAAAGATTTCGTGAATACAAAATCAGACAGGAAAGTATAGCCATAGACAGCGCCGGAGGAGAAAGCGATGATATCAACAAGGAAATATCATTAGACGAACTTGAGGATGCGCTAAAGGTTTCAAAAGAATCATCCCTGGACCAGATGACATTCCTACCTCTTTTTTAAAACACCTTCCGCCAAACGCAAAAAACCATTTAAGAGATATATTTAATGTCATTTGGACTCGAAACATATTTCCCAACAGGTGGTCGGAAGCGTTTGTGATACCAATACCCAAACCCAATAAAAGTAAACTTAAACCAGAATCATATAGACCAATATCCCTTACATGTTCAATGTGCAAACTACTAGAAAAAATAGTAAACAGAAGACTAACATGGACCCTTGAACACAAACAACTTTTAACACCATTTCAAAGCGGCTTTAGAAAACACCGCTCCACAACTGATAATCTAATAGATCTGGAAGCTGACATTCATGAAGCCTTCGCCAACAAACAGAAATGCCTAGCACTCTTTTTTGATATAAATAAAGCGTATGACTCAGCCTGGCAATACCAAATAGTCAAAAAACTACGAGAATGGGACATAAAAGAAAGAAAACGCCAAGAAAATGGAGTCCCACAAGGATCCATCCTAAGTGTAACACTCTTTCTGGTCACTATAAATAATATAGCATACAACTGCACGCATCCGGCTAAATATAGACTATATGCAGATGACCTAGTTCTGTACATGAAAGGCAAAAGCATACAAACAATCAAAGCCAAGCTACAACAATGCATTGAAGATATTGAAAACTGGTCCAAAGAAACTGGGTTTCAATTTTCAACGGAGAAGACGAAATGCATTTTATTCTCAAAAAGATCTCGAGTCAACAACCCAGAACTGAACTTTCAAGGAACCACCCTACAATTTGTGGAAAGAATAAAATTTTTGGGAATGATCTTCGACAGAAATTTAAACTGGAAAGCACACATCTCAGAATTAAAAAAATCCTGCCTATCCAGTCTAAATTTACTAAAAACATTGAGTAACAATAGTTGGGGCGCAGACTGTCTGACTTTAAACAAAATTTACCAATCCCTAGTCAGATCAAAACTGGATTATGGTAGCATAGTATATGCATCTGCAAAAAAATCGCAACTAAAATTACTAGACCCTATCCACAATAAGGCAGTTGGAATAATCCTAGGAGCATATTGCACCAGTCCAAAAGAAAGCTTATACTGCGAATCTGGCGAACCGTCCCTACATCTTAGAAGACAGTATTTAAGTTTATCGTATGCATCCTCAATATCAACTACACCAGAAAACCCCACTTGCCATAATGTCTTCTCCGACCGCTTTTCTAACATCTATAAAAACAAACCGCATATAGACCAACCATTTTACCACAGAGTAAACAACTTCCGAAGCGACCTTAAATTAAATTTTCCAGACACCTACCCATCAAACAAAGGATCAACACCACCATGGATCATCAAATTCCCTACCTGCAATAGTGACTTGACCCGATTTCAAAAATCGGAAACCAATCCAAGCATCGTCATTATTCACTTCAGAGAAATCCTTAACAAGTTCCCATTATATACGGAAATATATACAGACGCCTCTAAAACTGAAAATGGAGTTGGCGCTGCTTTCTTCTCGACATCTACAAGCTGCCGATACAAATTACCTAAAGTCTGCAGTGTATACACGGGAGAAGCCTACGCTATATACAAAGCTCTACAATACATTAGCAAACAACAACAGCAAAAATACATCATTATCACAGACTCTCTAAGTGTAATTCACAGCATAAAACAAATGTATCCCAGCAACCCTTTGATAACATTAATTAAAGAAGAACTGCACAACCTCAACATAAAAAATATACAGACGTTTTTTGTGTGGGTACCGTCTCACATCGGAATTGATGGTAACGAATCGGCTGATAACCTGGCACGCGAGGCATCCACATCCACAGAAAACACTACCCCGTTAACAACTCACAGTGATCTAAAACAATATATTAAAAACGCAGTGCGTGAAAAGTGGCAAAATGAGTGGGAACAATCTAATTCTAAACTTAGACAGATTATAATAAAAGTGCTTCCGTGGAAAAAACAACTCTCTAATAGACGCGAACAAGTCATACTCTCCCGTCTTCGAATCGGGCACACAAGACTCACCCATCAACATCTACTTACCCGAAATGATGCGCCCATCTGTGATCGATGTCAAGTAACTATAACCGTTCAACACTTCCTAACAGACTGCCCAAAATATGATGAACACCGCAAAAAGAACAATATCGTAACAAACTTAAGTGATCTTTTAAATGAACAATGTAACATCAGTAATATTATACAATTTTTAACAGATATTAACTTAACAGGAAAACTGTAAATTAAATATAATCATGTACTGTCCCGCCGCTAATAACCCAAATGGTTGATGCGGCTTGTTTTCTAAATTAAAAAAAAAAAACAGGATGCGGGTTATATCTATGTTAAATGTGGTCTTGGGGTTGTCCTCGACCGATAACAGATAAGAAAGCTAATAAATACGCTTGTTCATCAATAAGTTAGTCAGTTGTAGTTATGACATTACTTTGCTTACACTAAGTACATTAAGCTGTGTAAACACTTAGCAAATTGTCAATGTTAATGTAAGGTTTTTCATAATTGTAACTCCGTGTTCCAATAAAGTTTGTTTTTAAAAACTCAAGTCTTCATTGCGAATACGTAATTGGCGCAGTCGGAACGGATATTTCGAGTGTTCGAAATCAATCACTGTACCAACCACAACCAAGCAACTTTAATATATCAGAATCCAGCTGCACGGGACCAACCCAAGTATATTGGCAAGCGTAATTGCATCACCAGTACACCAGCTGCCCAGGTATTTCAAAGCAGGGAAAACACCTGAAAAGGAGCCCCACAACTCAGAGCCAAGGGACAAGCCCGAGGAAGATCGCTGAGGAGGACCTTTCAAAATCAGGCATCCCAACATTTTTGAAGAAGAAGTTTGCAATTGTGAGTACTGAGTACAAATTGAAAATTGTAAAACCCTACTAACTTAGCTTTAGTAAAGAATTTATTCCACACAGAGGAGGCCGATTAACGCTGTGTTGTGATAAATTTCTTTTAGGGAAACCCCTTACTAATATAAAAAGGGAATAAATAAGTAATTTTCTTAAAACTACTAAGAAAATACTAAATTTAAATAAAATTTTAAGAAACTGTAAGAAAGTTTAATAACTTGTAATAAGTTTTTTGACACGTAATTGTGATCAAAGTAAAGCGTCTTGACACGTAATTGTGATCAAGCAAAGAAAATTGACACGTAATTGTGTTCAGTTTTATCTGTTTTGTAGTAAAGTACAATAAAATGCCTAATAATCAAGTGCAGGCACCAGCACCACCAGTGCAACCCGCGATACCTCTTGCAGAGCAAGCAATTGCTGTTCCGAGACACTATGGGGATATTTTACCAAAATTTAGCGGAAAAATTGGAACTTTAGAGTCTTTCTTGTGGAAAATTGACCAGTATTACACTAGGTATGGGAATACAAATGATACAGTGTTAACAAATTATGTGTTTTGTCTCATTTGCAGTAAATTGATAGGTGAAGCTTACGAGCTTTTGTCTGTAAGATCAGATATTAAACAATGGTCAGATCTCAAAGCTCTCTTGCAAATAAAATATGGAGACTATACTGATAGAAAAATATTAGCACAACAATTCAAAAATTTAAAAGTTAATTATAATGAGTCATTACCAGATTTTATAGAGAGAATCAAATCAATGGAAAATAGATTAAATTCGAAAATTCAATCAGATAATGATATAACGGATGCACAGAAAGTAGTAGGGGATATAAACGAACAGACAGGAATTGAAGTTTTATATAATAATTGTCCACCGTTATTACAAACAATCTTAGACGTTAAGGAAAAGAAAACGTTAGCAGAAACGATAGGTGTAGTATTAAGTTACGTCACTAAACATTCTAACACAGAAAAAGAAATGAGAAAAGGGAATTTTCAAAATTTAAATACTTCAAGCAAAATGCAGAATTTCCAAAATTCAATGGGAAATAATGCAGGCAAAGTGAATAATGTAAATAAATGGGTATCAAATCCAAATATACAACACCAAAAACAACAACAAAATTTTAAACCTCAACAGCAAAATTTTAAACCTTTTAATTATCCTTATGATAATAGAAATAAATATTATGCGGAAACAAATCCAAGAAAATTAAATGTATTTCAACCTAAGGGATACTTTAGCCGTACTAACGCAGAAAATAATCAAAACACGCCAATGTCGGTTAGTAATATTAGAAATCCTTCTACATCTAATAAAAATTTTAGAACAAATTATTATAAAAAGGAAAACGTCCCACAGACAAAGCCTTTAGTAAATGTAGTTCAGATAGAAGCACCCGCGGAATTGTATGACGAGAGTGATTTCGAAAATTACAAGTCAGATGAGTGTACGGAACAAGAGGAAACAGATAATTTAGAAAGCCGTTATGAAAATTTATGTATGTATCCAGGATGCGATGACGACGAAGATCAAATGTTACAAGATGCCGGAAATTTTCATACGCGAGCCTCGGGATGGATTTATCCAGACGAAGAAGCAGAGATGTTAAAAGATCTAGGGAAATTTCGTATGAGAGTGAAAAAATAAGCGGAGAAATTAACGAATGTTTAATTAATGGTAGTTTACCCTATATCCAACTCAATAATCCTAATTTAAAATTATTAATAGATACTGGAGCAACTAATTCAGTTATGAACGTAAATACAGCTCACAAGTGGTTCAAAGAGAAAATTTATAAGGAACATTTCACGTTAAAATCCATACATGCAGAAATAACAAATAATGAATGCATAAATTTAGAATTATTCAAGAAAAATCAAGAATTGAAATTTTTTATAACTAAATTTCACAACTATTTTGACGCACTCTTAGGCTCAGAAAGTTTGAAGCAAATGAAAGCAAATATAGATTATGAACTTGGAATAATTGTATTAAATAATAAACCATATGAATTACAAAATTATGTAACGTCAAGTCAGAAAATAAATGAAACAGGTACAAAAATCTTTTGGACTAAAATAAAGAAAGGGACTGTCTTAATTCCGTCACAACAAATATGCAATTTAATAATCCCAGAAGTAATTACAAATGTTAGAAATTATCAATGTGAATTACCATATTCGGAAATTATGGATAAAAACAAGGTTAGTGATGGTGTGAGTCAGCATTTAGATATCTGTCCGTGTGTGTTTTCTTTCTATAGACTGCATGTCCTAAACTGCCATCTGATTTACGTTTCACCAAGACGTCTAGAAACGGAATACTGCAATTTTCTTCTACTTCCATTGTGAATTGTATATTGGGATGTACAGAATTCAGGTGTTTTAGAAACAGATTCAATGTCTGGCGTCCATGTGACCAGATGACAAAGGTATCATCTACATATCTCAACCAGCAAGTCGATTTTAGCTGCGCTTGTTCGAGAGCCTTGGTTTCAAAAGCCCCCATGTAGATATTAGCAATAACAGGTGATAGCGGTGAACTCATAGCCGCTCCTTCGACTTGTTCGTATATTTTATTGTTCCAACTGAAGTAAGTGTTTTTCAGGCGAATTTCGACAAGTTCAAGTTGATCTATAGGCAAGAGATCTTTGATCATTACTAGCACCTCATCAACCGGCACTTTCGTGAAGAGTGATACTACGTCGAAGCTGACTAATACCTCACTACTTCCCTCGAGTGATACGTGAAGCCATAGAAATAGAAAAACATCCAAATAATAACAACGGGGAAGATGGCTTTAAGGTTAGTAAAATGTGGACCCCTGTGATACACGATCTAAAGCATTACAACCACTGTGCGTCATACGGCCACGCCCCACGGATTACGTTGCACCCGGACGATCAACCAGCGTTACGCCACTCCGCGCGCCTGGCACGGAGGACTATAAATAGCTCTACACCGACCTTCGGTTCTCTGATGATGCAAGCTGCAAAGTCTTGCGAAACGTTAGTGAATATGGATGGACAAACAGCAAAACGGCCAAATCTGCCTCGTTCCCATAATACTCAAAATACACGAGCCACCAAAGAGCATGACCATCGCGCGGGTTTTTTCTCGACTTCACAAGGTGCAAGGCACATTAAGCTGGGTGTTCATATACAAATACTACGCGGTCTAAGCCGAAATTTCATGTTAAGAACAATAATTCGAGTAACCGCGAAAGCCTCAAACAGTATATAACACGCCTCTACGGCGAGGAAGTTTATAACCAAACGAGAACATTAGACCAACTTAAGGCAAAAGAAGGCGAAATTATTAGCGGACCTAGCCTTTCTAAAACATTGCCGTGACGACAAGGTCTTACCTAACTGTGTCCACATTAAACACCATCTAAGAAATCATCATAACAACAGAATTCTCAACAATGCCAGTCTGGGCTTATTAAGATCCGAAATACAAAGAGTTAGACAGGAATTAGATAGCACAGGATCAAGGCTGTACACCCTACACATAAAACTGGCGAACAAGCTGGAGCCAACATTGTGGGAGAAAATCGACGCTATCACTACGAGACAAGCACGCAATACACTGGAACAAGCGACAGCTAAACAATCTGCCAAATATGATAAGCTAGCGCCAAAGCAGTCTTCGAAACAATTGGCTACGGACAAAGTAATCGTAAACCTTAGCAACATACAACTGGATAAACAGACCACATCCTTACTAAAGAAAGGTTTTAACTTCGCCGTAGCCCCTAAACAAATACCTGTGGAGGAGATAATATGTGGAGTAGAAGCAGCAATCCAAAAACTTCCCAGAAAAGATGCAAAAATCATCCGACAGGATGTCTCTTGTATTTTAAGAAGTGCGAAACCGCTCCGCTCCAACATCAACAAAGCAGAGAGAGAGGCAGCTAAAGCATTAAAGAAGAACAAAGATATTGTCGTTCTCAAAGCTGACAAAGGAAATGCTACTGTGGTAATGAACACTGAAGATTATAATGCGGAGATGGAGGTCTTACTATCTGATACAACTTACAAAAGTCTAAACCGCAATCCCACTACTTCTCTCAAAACAAATATAACGAGTTATGACCCTGTATTATCACCTGTATTAGTTAATCAGCCCATATCAACAGGATGCGGGGAGTTCGGCCCTGACGTTTGGTAAACAAACATATGACCGGAGTGCTGTAAATAAACGTTTAATAACAATATTAATATCGTTTAAAAAACTGTCACAACTGCACAGTGAATCTTTAAATAATATTGTGCTCACACCAGTTGCACAGCAACAAATACGGCCGAGGACGGCGCACAAGCCAGCGCAGAAGAACTGCAGAACCGGAGCAAGCACGACATGTCGTTTCGAAATCGCGCTCCATAAACTAATATGAGCTTAGACAAAGAAGGGACTTCTGACTACAGAAGCTCCCATATCTTAACTCAACCTTCACCCACTGCAATGACCTACTCAACAGCAGTCATCACTCAAAATTCCTCCCGATTTCCTACAAAACAACAGGCAATAATTTTTCCATCAATAGATGGAACCAAATTACAAGAATATTTAGAAGCATTAGGTTCATTAATATCACCGAGAAACATATTGTTTTCATCAAGAATTTCTAACAATAGAATCTGTGTTTATTTATCGAGTACAGCAATTGTTGATAAAGTTATGACAGAACACCGTAACATTGAGATTAATGGACAAAAACTTGAGGCCCGAAGATTAGTAACACCAGCAGAAAAATTAATAATGTCAAACGTATGCCCCACCATACCCCATGACGTAATTGAAAATGCACTGCGACAACTAGGGTTAAAATTACTCTCCCCAATCGTATTTCTAAAAATAGGAGCATCAAATCCAGATTACAACCATATTTTTAGTTTCCGCAGACAAGTCTACATAGCTCCAAATGAAAGTATTTCACCTCCAGCGTCAATTCTGATTTCACACGAAGACACATCATACCGAATATTCCTTTCCCAAGATAGGTTAACATGTTTCGTGTGTAAACAGTCTGGGCATATAGCTGCAAAATGCCCGACACAAAATACTGAAATCGACACCATAAGACCCACCACCCAAAACCAAAACCAAATAGATCCACCACACAATAAAGCAGATACTGAAAATCTACAACCCCAATCAAATCCTATAGATCCAAAAGGCCCAAAACAGTTACCGCCAAAAAGAAACTTAGCCGAAATAGCTACCCCACCTATAATGGAACCAACCAATGAAGTTTTTTTTCCAAAGCCGAAAGAACGTGAGGTCAAAAAACCTAAAATTAGTAGCCATAAGGAATCCATGATACCTATTAAGCATTTTATTGAATCTCAATCCTCACCAATGATACTAACATTCGAAGAAATATCAGACTTTTTTGAAAATGTACAAGGATCACCCGACCCGCTAAGCGTTGCTAAAACGTATACATCAGACGTTCACGCACTGGTTGTAATGCTATCACAACTTTACCCATACTTTACACAAAGACACATGAAAACAAAATGCACCAAAATCAGAAATAAGATACAAAAACAACTAGAGGGAATTGATGGCAACCGTTCGGATACAGAAAGTGATTATTCACAGTCAAGTACTGCTTAGTACCGAATCGCCCGCCCTAAATTATTATTATCATTATTTTTTAAAATTCAACTCGATAATTCAGTGGAACCTAAATGGGTACTACACCCATTTAGAACAATTACAATACCTTCTGTCAGAACACCAGCCTTCAATAATATGCCTCCAAGAAACTCATTTTAAAGACACGCACAAACGCCAGCTAAAAGGTTACACATGTTACAACAAGGACAGAAACGGAGCGGAACATGCAAGTGGGGGCGTTGCAATATACGTTAAGAATAATATCACAGCTCAACACATTAATCTAGTTACAAATTTAGAAGCAGTGGCTATATCCATAACACACTCTAAGAAAATTAATATTTGCAACATATATATCCCCTCGAACCAAGTGGTCTCTACTGAAGACCTACGCAATATAATCTCACAAATACCAGCACCACGCATCGTATTAGGGGACTTTAACGGACACAATACAATATGGGGCTCAGAATATACAGACGCTAGAGGTAGAACAATAGAAAACTTTATCGACAACTCCAACTTTAATCTCTTAAACAATGGGGACAAGACACGATTTAACGCCTTTACCGGAGAATCATCAGCAATCGACCTATCAATGTGCGAACCCAGCCTGTCAGCTTGTCTATCATGGAATGTTTTACCCTACCTATATGATAGTGATCATCACCCTATTAAAATTCAGAATGAACTAACACATATTCCGGAAGCAAATCATTTCCCAAAATGGAAACTGGAGAGTGCTAATTGGTCAGAATTCTCAAACTTAATCGAACATCAAATAATCCAACTTCAAAACGACTCTATATCTGACAACATTAACCAAATCTTAGGAAACTTCGAAAATATTATCCTAGAAGCAGCACATCAACATATTGGCAAAACTAAGAGCATGACTAAACGTAATCCAGTAACCTGGTGGAACAAGGACTGTAGTGAAGCCGTAAAAAAGAGTAAACACCTTTTTAACCGCTATAAACGTCACAAAACCCAAGAAAATTTACTTAAGTTTAAAAACGCAAGAGCAAAAGTAAGATACACATTTAAAAGAAGCAAGAAAGAATCCTGGCAAAAATATGTTAACAGCATCAATAACACTACCCCCCTAACAGCAGTGTGGAAAAAAGTCAAACGAATAGTGGGTGCGAACACACACAGCGGAATCAGTGTACTGGAGAATAACGGACAAATGGTAACAGAAAGCGGCGACATAGCCAACCTCTTGGCAGACACATATGAAACCTACTCCAGTAACAGAAACTACAGTGAAAGATTTCGTGAATACAAAATCAGACAGGAAAGTATAGCCATAGACAGCGCCGGAGGAGAAAGCGATGATATCAACAAGGAAATATCATTAGACGAACTTGAGGATGCGCTAAAGGTTTCAAAAGAATCATCCCCTGGACCAGATGACATTCCTACCTCTTTTTTAAAACACCTTCCGCCAAACGCAAAAAACCATTTAAGAGATATATTTAATGTCATTTGGACTCGAAACATATTTCCCAACAGGTGGTCGGAAGCGTTTGTGATACCAATACCCAAACCCAATAAAAGTAAACTTAAACCAGAATCATATAGACCAATATCCCTTACATGTTCAATGTGCAAACTACTAGAAAAAATAGTAAACAGAAGACTAACATGGACCCTTGAACACAAACAACTTTTAACACCATTTCAAAGCGGCTTTAGAAAACACCGCTCCACAACTGATAATCTAATAGATCTGGAAGCTGACATTCATGAAGCCTTCGCCAACAAACAGAAATGCCTAGCAATCTTTTTTGATATAAATAAAGCGTATGACTCAGCCTGGCAATACCAAATAGTCAAAAAACTACGAGAATGGGACATAAAAGAAAGAAAACGCCAAGAAAATGGAGTCCCACAAGGATCCATCCTAAGTGTAACACTCTTTCTGGTCACTATAAATAATATAGCATACAACTGCACGCATCCGGCTAAATATAGACTATATGCAGATGACCTAGTTCTGTACATGAAAGGCAAAAGCATACAAACAATCAAAGCCAAGCTACAACAATGCATTGAAGATATTGAAAACTGGTCCAAAGAAACTGGGTTTCAATTTTCAACGGAGAAGACGAAATGCATTTTATTCTCAAAAAGATCTCGAGTCAACAACCCAGAACTGAACTTTCAAGGAACCACCCTACAATTTGTGGAAAGAATAAAATTTTTGGGAATGATCTTCGACAGAAATTTAAACTGGAAAGCACACATCTCAGAATTAAAAAAATCCTGCCTATCCAGTCTAAATTTACTAAAAACATTGAGTAACAATAGTTGGGGCGCAGACTGTCTGACTTTAAACAAAATTTACCAATCCCTAGTCAGATCAAAACTGGATTATGGTAGCATAGTATATGCATCTGCAAAAAAATCGCAACTAAAATTACTAGACCCTATCCACAATAAGGCAGTTGGAATAATCCTAGGAGCATATTGCACCAGTCCAAAAGAAAGCTTATACTGCGAATCTGGCGAACCGTCCCTACATCTTAGAAGACAGTATTTAAGTTTATCGTATGCATCCTCAATATCAACTACACCAGAAAACCCCACTTGCCATAATGTCTTCTCCGACCGCTTTTCTAACATCTATAAAAACAAACCGCATATAGACCAACCATTTTACCACAGAGTAAACAACTTCCGAAGCGACCTTAAATTAAATTTTCCAGACACCTACCCATCAAACAAAGGATCAACACCACCATGGATCATCAAATTCCCTACCTGCAATAGTGACTTGACCCGATTTCAAAAATCGGAAACCAATCCAAGCATCGTCATTATTCACTTCAGAGAAATCCTTAACAAGTTCCCATTATATACGGAAATATATACAGACGCCTCTAAAACTGAAAATGGAGTTGGCGCTGCTTTCTTCTCGACATCTACAAGCTGCCGATACAAATTACCTAAAGTCTGCAGTGTATACACGGGAGAAGCCTACGCTATATACAAAGCTCTACAATACATTAGCAAACAACAACAGCAAAAATACATCATTATCACAGACTCTCTAAGTGTAATTCACAGCATAAAACAAATGTATCCCAGCAACCCTTTGATAACATTAATTAAAGAAGAACTGCACAACCTCAACATAAAAAATATACAGACGTTTTTTGTGTGGGTACCGTCTCACATCGGAATTGATGGTAACGAATCGGCTGATAACCTGGCACGCGAGGCATCCACATCCACAGAAAACACTACCCCGTTAACAACTCACAGTGATCTAAAACAATATATTAAAAACGCAGTGCGTGAAAAGTGGCAAAATGAGTGGGAACAATCTAATTCTAAACTTAGACAGATTATAATAAAAGTGCTTCCGTGGAAAAAACAACTCTCTAATAGACGCGAACAAGTCATACTCTCCCGTCTTCGAATCGGGCACACAAGACTCACCCATCAACATCTACTTACCCGAAATGATGCGCCCATCTGTGATCGATGTCAAGTAACTATAACCGTTCAACACTTCCTAACAGACTGCCCAAAATATGATGAACACCGCAAAAAGAACAATATCGTAACAAACTTAAGTGATCTTTTAAATGAACAATGTAACATCAGTAATATTATACAATTTTTAACAGATATTAACTTAACAGGAAAACTGTAAATTAAATATAATCATGTACTGTCCCGCCGCTAATAACCCAAATGGTTGATGCGGCTTGTTTTCTAAATTAAAAAAAAAACAGGATGCGGGTTATATCTATGTTAAATGTGGTCTTGGGGTTGTCCTCGACCGATAACAGATAAGAAAGCTAATAAATACGCTTGTTCATCAATAAGTTAGTCAGTTGTAGTTATGACATTACTTTGCTTACACTAAGTACATTAAGCTGTGTAAACACTTAGCAAATTGTCAATGTTAATGTAAGGTTTTTCATAATTGTAACTCCGTGTTCCAATAAAGTTTGTTTTTAAAAACTCAAGTCTTCATTGCGAATACGTAATTGGCGCAGTCGGAACGGATATTTCGAGTGTTCGAAATCAATCACTGTACCAACCACAACCAAGCAACTTTAATATATCAGAATCCAGCTGCACGGGACCAACCCAAGTATATTGGCAAGCGTAATTGCATCACCAGTACACCAGCTGCCCAGGTATTTCAAAGCAGGGAAAACACCTGAAAAGGAGCCCCACAACTCAGAGCCAAGGGACAAGCCCGAGGAAGATCGCTGAGGAGGACCTTTCAAAATCAGGCATCCCAACATTTTTGAAGAAGAAGTTTGCAATTGTGAGTACTGAGTACAAATTGAAAATTGTAAAACCCTACTAACTTAGCTTTAGTAAAGAATTTATTCCACACAGAGGAGGCCGATTAACGCTGTGTTGTGATAAATTTCTTTTAGGGAAACCCCTTACTACTTAGACGACGAAGATCAAATGTTACAAGATGCCGGAAATTTTCATACGCGAGCCTCGGGATGGATTTATCCAGACGAAGAAGCAGAGATGTTAAAAGATCTAGGGAAATTTCGTATGAGAGTGAAAAAATAAGCGGAGAAATTAACGAATGTTTAATTAATGGTAGTTTACCCTATATCCAACTCAATAATCCTAATTTAAAATTATTAATAGATACTGGAGCAACTAATTCAGTTATGAACGTAAATACAGCTCACAAGTGGTTCAAAGAGAAAATTTATAAGGAACATTTCACGTTAAAATCCATACATGCAGAAATAACAAATAATGAATGCATAAATTTAGAATTATTCAAGAAAAATCAAGAATTGAAATTTTTTATAACTAAATTTCACAACTATTTTGACGCACTCTTAGGCTCAGAAAGTTTGAAGCAAATGAAAGCAAATATAGATTATGAACTTGGAATAATTGTATTAAATAATAAACCATATGAATTACAAAATTATGTAACGTCAAGTCAGAAAATAAATGAAACAGGTACAAAAATCTTTTGGACTAAAATAAAGAAAGGGACTGTCTTAATTCCGTCACAACAAATATGCAATTTAATAATCCCAGAAGTAATTACAAATGTTAGAAATTATCAATGTGAATTACCATATTCGGAAATTATGGATAAAAACAAGGTTAGTCAAAATAAATAATTTACACTTCTTTCGTCCCAAACCTAAAATGGAAAACGGTAGCGACAATAGTGCTGTATTCCCCCTGAAGTACGCCAAGCCGGCAAACAAGCTACACAAAATTTACTCCCAGAAAAGTCGAAGAAAACTTATGATATCGCATACAAAAATTTTCTGGAATGAATGTAAATAAAGTAGTTGTAAATAAAATAGCGTATTTCACTCGCATATAATAGCTATTATTAGTACACTCAGATGGCTTAAAGAACTCGCTCGCTTCGCTCGCTCGTTATTTAAAAGCCATCTTCGTGTAATAATAGCATCCATTATATGCTCGTATAATAATATACTATAATTAAAGCTCAAAATATTTACGAAACACAAGTAGATGTGTGTAACGTACAAGTAAGTCAAAATATAAAGGAGAGAGAAAGAAATTTAAATGAAAAACTAGTTCCTCTTCTTCAACATTTAAATTATGATAAACAAAATAAAATGCAACAATTATGCAGTAGGTATGACGAAATATTCTATAAAGAGGGAGATATTTTAACTTTCAGTAATGTTACGAAGCATAAAATTCCTTTAAATTCGGATATACCAATTTTTACTAAACCTTATAGATTTCCTTATATGCAAAGACATTGTGGTGGACAACTCTAATTTGAATTTGGCACGCACGACGCACCGGACGTTCGCCCTCACCTTGCTGGACAGCTTCCACTAAGGGTTTCCTGCCCTTCTCGGCATTCGGCGACCAACGAGCAGTCTGAACGGTTGTGCGCGTGTAGCTCTGACATACCCTTATATACCTATTCATTGTTAAATATAATACTGTTGAAATAAATTCGTTATACTGTTGATTACTTTTAATCGTACAAGACAACCACGATATTGGTGACCCACGACGATTTTTAATAAAATTGCGAAGTGTGATCGACCACGTGTTGAACGCAACCCAACCTAACCTACCACGTGTTACGTAACCCGATTTAGTTCGCGGGTTGAGTACATTTTTTATTAACAATCCAGCTTAACAATGGTAAATGAATCCGAGAGTGGACCTTCTACGGCCGACAAGCAAGCGGAAATCGGAGAATTACGCCACGTCAAACTACCACCGTTCTGGCAGAAAAGTCCGTCTCTGTGGTTCGCGCAAGTGGACGCCCAATTCTTTCAATTTAATATACGCTCAGACAATACCAAGTACTACACCGTAGTCGCCGCCTTGGATTCCATTATGTTACAACAGGTCGCAGACATTATTGAAACTCCGCCCGACAAAGACAGGTATGAAGCCTTAAAAAACCAGCTGATAACTAGGTTTACAGATTCCCAGGAGAAGCAGTTGCGAACGTTATTAACGGAGCTGGAATTGGGGGATAAACAACCGTCACAGCTTTTGCGGGAGATGAAGTCGCTCGCAACTTCGAAAATCGACCAGTCCGTCTTGCGAACCCTATGGCTCCAGCGAATGCCGTCCCAGGTACAAATAGTTCTTTCCGTTAGCAAGGACGAGAAGCTGGAAAAGCTAGCTGAAATGGCGGACAAAATCATGGAAATTGGGAGCTCGAGCGTCGCCGCGATTTGCAAGCAACCGTGCGCAGAAAAAGCAAACAAAGATATTCCGTCAGACGGCGTCGCGTCGTTACAGCAACAAATCGCCGAACTAACGGAAAAAGTCGAACGACTCGGACGCGACAAAAGACAGTGGCGCACGCGTTCGCGTTCTCGTTCCCGCGGCATTAGTGGGAACCGGGAGTGTTTTTATCATCGTCAATTTGGCAACAATGCGCGAAAATGTCGGCAACCATGTAGTTTTCGTGTGACGTCAACGCAGGCGGGAAACGAATCCGACCGTCGCTAGTTGAGGCGGTAAACGACGGTCCCTCAACCCAAAGCCGCCTGTTCGTAACAAATAAGGAAACTGGTACCCGTTTTCTCATTGACACCGGAGCCGACGTTTCTGTAATTCCAGCGGACAGAAAGGACCGAAGAAAGAAACCATCGGCGTTTAAACTTTTTGCGGCAAATGGTTCCACAATCGACACTTTCGGCGAACGGTCGCTGTGCCTCAACCTAGGATTGCGCCGGCCATTTCGTTGGAAATTCCTTCAAGCCGACGTCGCACGATCCATTATTGGTGCAGATTTCCTGCGCTACCACGGTTTGCTTGTGGATGTAAAAAATCGGAGGTTAATCGACAACACCACCAAGATATCCACGGTAGCGAAAGTCGCCCTCTGTGATTCGCTTAATTTAACTACTGTCGCGAAAGACTCTGCATATCACGAACTTTTAAAACAATTTCCCGGTATTACGCGCAGTGCAATATTAGCCCCAACTAAAAAACATTCTGTAGTGCACCACATCGAAACAAAAGGTCCCCCAATGCCTGAACGCGTTCGCCGTCTGCCACCCGAAAAATTGAGAGCAGCAAAAGAAGAATTCCAGTATATGATTGAGCAAGGAATCTGTAGGCCCTCCAACAGTCCGTGGACCAGCCCACTTCACCTCGTGATGAAGAAGTCCGGCGAAGTCCGGAGTGGAGGCCATGTGGAGACTACCGTCGACTGAATGCAATTACAGTTCCTGATCGCTACCCCATCGCACATATTCTGGATTTTTCTTACAAGCTAAATGGTAAGAAAATCTTTTCCAAACTGGACTTAGTACGTGCGTACCACCAAATCCCGGTCGCTGAAGAGGACATCCAAAAAACCGCCGTAATTACTCCATTTGGCCTCTTTGAATTCCCGTACATGACGTTCGGCCTTCGTAATGCTGCCCAAACATTTCAACGTTTCATGGACGCTGCTCTACGAGGATTAAACTTTTGTTACTGCTATATCGACGATATACTCGTAGCATCATCCAATGAGCAGGAGCACCTGGAGCACTTACGACTAGTTTTCCAGCGGCTAGACGAATATGGCATCGCGGTGAACCCCTCCAAATGCATACTAGGTGCTACGCAGGTTGAATACCTAGGGTATCTTATCTCCGAAGCAGGATCGACCCCGTTACCAACCAAAGTGGAAGCCATCGCCAATTTCAAAAAACCAGCAACAGTAGTGGAGCTTCGTCGTTTTTTGGGAATAATAAATTTTTACCGAAGATTTATTAAAAATGCAGCCCAAACACAAGCTATCCTAAACACTTGTTGCCAAAACAGCAAACGCAACGACAAGAGGCCAATTGTGTGGACGCAGGAAGCAGAAAAAGCGTTTGACGCATGCAAGCATGACCTTGTGAATGCCACATTACTCGCACACCCATCAGAAGAAGGTCCCCTTTCGATCACAGTGGACGCCTCCAATGATGCCGTTGGTGCTGTTTTGGACCAACTCCAGCAAGGCATGTGGAAACCGTTGGCATTCTTCTCGAAGAAATTAAATAACGCCCAGCGTAATTATAGTGCGTATGATCGCGAATTATTGGCTATTTATTCCGCTGTTAAACATTTCCGATACATGATCGAAGGGCGAAATGCAATTATTCAAACGGACCACAAACCACTTACTTTTGCGTTTCGGCAAAAATCAGATGCAGCATCGCCACGACAACAACGGCAGCTAGATTACATTAGCCAATTTACAACGGAAATCATACATATCGCTGGCAGGGATAATACAGTCGCAGACGCCCTATCTCGTTTGGACGCAATAAACCTTCCGACTACAGTGGATGCAGAAGAGTTAGCTCGGGAGCAATCACAGGATCAGGAATTGCAAGAGCTACTTCAGAGTACATCATCCCTCCATCTGCAGCAATTGATTCCCACAGATGGTAACCTGCCATTGTACTGTGACACATCCACAGGAAGAATCCGCCCTTACGTTCCGAAAGCACTGCGGCAGCACATTTTCAACGCTAATCATGGAATAGCACATGCTGGAAAACGAGCAACTCTTCAGCTAATTAGCAGCAAATATGTATGGCCGGCAATGCGAAAAGATATCACCAGCTGGGTTCGTACATGCATTCCATGCCAACGCAGTAAAATTCAACGGCACACTAAAAGCCCACTAGGCGAGTTCACTCTACCAAGCAGTAGGTTCGAACATGTCCACTTGGATTTGGTAGGACCTTTACCACCTTCCAGAGGCTTTAGGTACTGCCTTACAATGGTAGATCGTTTCACCAGGTGGCCTGAGGCAGTCCCAATAACCGACATCACCAGCGAATCCGTCGCCACCGCCTTCTATAGCTGTTGGATCTCTCGGTTTGGTGCCCCCAGAACGATCACAACTGACCAAGGCAGGCAATTCGAGTCGGGGCTTATTAAGGAGCTGACAAATCTACTAGGAATCAAGCGCACACGTACAACCGCGTACAATCCGAAGTGTAACGGCTTATTGGAGCGTTGGCATAGAACGCTCAAAGCTGCCCTAATGTGTCAGCAAACAGAAAGATGGGCCGACACGCTGTACACTGTTCTGTTGGGATTACGGACCAGTTTCAAAGAGGACCTAAGATGCTCGCCTGCAGAACTCGTCTACGGCGAGTCCTTACGCCTACCGGGAGAATTCTTCTTCAACAGTAACGACGTGTCCGAAGACCCAGGAAGTTTTGCAGAAAACCTAAGACAGCAAATGCGTCAACTACGTCCCATACCAACAGCACATCACAACAGCCAAGCTGTCTTCGTGCACCCAGACCTGGCAACATGCACCCATGTTTTCCTGCGGGACGATACCGTCCGCCGCCCTCTGCAACAACCATACACTGGACCCCACAAAATTCACGGCAGACCCAGTGGTAAGCTTTTTGCCATTATATTAAATGGAAAAGTCGTTACTGTTTCAGCTGACCGTTTAAAGCCCGCCTTTTTGGCTCAACCAGGTCCACAGCAAACAATTGCAAAGCCTACAGCAAGTGCCAACACACCAGGAGCTTCGTCATCCACCCACACCCGATCAGGACGTGCGGTGAAGCCTGCTGTTCGATTTAGTTTCGACTAAACGCTGTCACTGGGAAGGGGGTGATGTGGTGGACAACTCTAATTTGAATTTGGCACGCACGACGCACCGGACGTTCGCCCTCACCCTGCTGGACAGCTTCCACTAAGGGTTTCCTGCCCTTCTCGGCATTCGGCGACCAACGAGCAGTCTGAACGGTTGTGCGCGTGTAGCTCTGACATACCTTTATATACCTATTCATTGTTAAATATAATACTGTTGAAATAAATTCGTTATACTGTTGATTACTTTTAATCGTACAAGACAACCACGATAACATGAATTAGAAAGTCAAATAGCCGATCTTAAGAAACAAAATATCATAGAAGAAAGCGATTCACCTTATAGTTCGTCAGTATTCTTAGTACCCAAGAAACCTGATCGAAATGGTAAAATAACACATCGAATGGTAATTGATTTTAGAAAATTAAATCAAGTAACAATAGAGGATAAATATCCTATACCTAATATTAGTACAATACTAGACTTATTAGGAGGATCCAAGTATTTTTCAAAGCTTGATCTTAAAAGTGGATATCATCAAATAGAAATTGAACCGGAAGATAGACATAAAACAGCTTTTTCAACTAGTCAAGGACATATGCAGTTTTTACGCATGGCATTCGGGTTAAAAAACGCACCCAGTTGCTTTGCAAGAGTCATAAATAGAGTCCGTCAAAATATTCCCGTATTTTTTCACAATATAGCATAGCAAAATGGCATTTATTTTTTCAAATTATGGCATATAAAATGGCACTTATTTCAAAATAAAGCATAAAAAATGGTAAGTATTCATTTCAAAAAATTGAAATCTTAGAAAAACTGTCACCAGTAATATTAAAAATCCCACAACACAAATACAAAAGACAAAGTAATCTGATAAAAACGACGGGAACAAGGCAATTAAGTGGAACGTAGGTATCCAAGGTGCATTGAAGGGAAGGGGGAGAGCGCGGGGTTGTTGATGACGAGTGGACGTAACGGGATACTTATCTGAGCGTTGAAGCGCGCGACGAGCGGTCACCCCCACCACGGGTCATCGACCTTAGTACCTGGCACTTACCAAAACTTCTGCATGTCTATTTTGAAATTTGTAAGCCCTTTTGTTGTGAATTAGCCACATAATATTGACTTTGATTGAAATACAGCATTAAAATATGGCATTTATACAAAATATAGCATTTATCGCGAAAAAGGGCATTTTATAGCATTTATGGCACCAACAAATGTGGTTCATTCCACCCCTTACTACGTGAAACCCCTAAATACGAAATCTGGCTCTAAAAGGGCCTACAGTAAAAAACATGGCAAAATGGCATTTGACAGACTCTAGTCATAAATAACATTCTAAAAGGATTATTAGAAAAAAATCTGTTTAGTTTATTTGGATGATATAATTATTTTTGGAAAAGATTTCGAAGAACATCTTAAAAACTTAGAGGAAGTTTTTGATAGGTTAGCTAAATATAAATTATACAACTAGAAAAATCAGAATTTTGTCTAAAGGAAGTAGAATATTTAGGACATTTAATAACTACTGAAGGAATAAAACCAAATCCTAAATTAGTCGAAAAAATTAAACAAGTATCACTACCTAGCACAATGAAACAAATAAAATCGTTTCTAGGATTGACAGGTTATTATAGGAAATTTGTTAAAAATTACGCTACGATAACGAAACCTTTAACGACATGTTTAAAGAAAAATTCAAAGATAAAACATACACCGGAATTTGTAAAAGCTTTTGAAAATATTAAAAGAATAATAATTAATCCACCAATTCTGATATATCCAGATTTTACCAAAACTTTTAATGTAACTACTGACGCATCTAATGTAGGTGTAGGGGCAGTATTGTCACAAGGAAAGATAGGCTACGACAAACCGATAATGTTTATTAGTAAAACTTTAAGCTCAGAGCAACAAAACTATTCGACAATTGAAAAAGAATGTTACGCAATAATATGGGCTATAAAAAATTTTAGACCTTATATTTACGGACAGAAATTTAATATAATTACCGATCATCAACCATTACAATGGCTTTTTTTTTAATTTCCCTACCGACTACCGTTGCCCCCCGGAACCGCTTACGCATTACTTCAGAGGGCGCGGGCGTCACTTAAACCTAGCCTTAATTAATTGAAAATCTAGACCGCCCGTGCCGGGAGTTGAACTCTCAACGCTCCTGCTCGAGCGCTCCATGATTTTCAATGTGACCTCGGCTGCAACGGCAATCGCCGCTCGCCTACCGAGGTCCCCTATTACAATGGCTATTTAATATAAAAGAGCCAAATTCTAAATTAAATCGATGGCGATTAAAACTCTCAGAGTTTGAGTATGAAATTCGCTATAAAAAAGGTAAGCAAAATAGTAACGCGGATTTTTTATCGAGGTTAGAGACATATCCAATGGAAATGCAAAGTTGTGATGATTTATTATCGTTATTCAATAATCCAGGGGACATTAGTACCAAGGAAACAGATGATTTGGATGAATTAGATAAAATGTTAGAAGTTTCAAAGAAATCAGAACAAACAAATATTCTCGACGAAAGTAAGAAAATTAAAATCATATCGGATGTACGAATACCACCCGTAATTGTACAACAACCAGATCAAATTAAGGAAAATGATATTAATAATGTAAGCGATGTGAGTCAGCATTCACAATCTGAAAATGTTAATGCAACATTAGAAATTACAGAAAAATCATTAAATGTATTTAAAAATCAAATTGTTTTTATGTTTTATTCTAAACCAGGTATGCACGTCATACATCCTTTCGATAAAACTAGATACTTAATACATATTACGAGGGAAAATTATGAAAATGAAATAATCAATATTTTACAAAATCACATTAATCCAAATGTAATTAATTGTATCACTGCCAAACTTTTGGAGTTATACGAGGATATTGCTAAAATAGTCACTTATAATACCATGAGTAGTCAAAGTTATGTCGACTATTTTTGCGGTGGTGTCACGAATGTCCATTGCGCTTAGGTTTGATTAGGACGAGTGCGCTAGCACGAGTCCAAATCCTAAGCGCAATGGACATGAGTAGTGATACCACCGCAAAAATAATCTACTTAACTTTGACTAAGAATGGTATTCGAGGGACTATTTAATAAACCAAACTACTTTTTCAAATTAGTTTTCAGTAAATCTAGCAACAAACTACACACTTTCTATAGTAACAGAACACTAATATTGACTTTGTCTAATAAAAATCACATTTGTTTAAAATAGTCACTTGAATACCTTCTAGGAAGATATATCCACTGATATTTTTTTGATTGGTTAAGAAACGTCAGAATTCTGGATTTTCATTGGTCACTTTTTGACACATGACAGGTGAATTGAATAGTCAACAGAATATTTGATAACAATATTAAAGTAGTATTTACGCACACCATATTAAAAGACGTTTTATTAGAACCGGAACAACAACTAATACTCAAACAAAACCATGTACCATTACATCGGGGATCATTAGAATTATACAACGAAACAATTAGAAAGTACTATTGGCCAAATTTTCAAAGAATTTGTCAGAAGTTAGTAGATGAATGTGAAATATGTCAAAAATCAAAATATGAAAGACAACCGAAACAATACCATTTAAAATCACATTATACGCCAAAGGAACCTTTTGAAAATGTTTATATGGATATCTTTTCAATAAATAAAAGAAAATTTGTAACTGCAATAGATGATTTTACTAAATATTTCATGTATCAAGAATTAGATTCACAAAATATACCTGACATTTTGGATGCTTGTATAAAGCTATTCGCACATTACAGATTACCAAGAAAAATCATTACAGATAATCAATTTAATGTATCGTTGATCAAAGACTGGTTTAAGATGCATAAAGTTGAACACCACCTAGTTACTCCATTACACCCAAACAGTAACGGTCCGATAGAACGAGCTCATGGCACACTAATAGAAATTGTTAGGACAATAATCGATTCAAAAGAAAGAACGTTAATAAGAAATCCATTTGAGAACGCTGTTATAATTTATAATAGAACAATTCATTCGGTTACGAAATATAAGCCAATAGACTTACTTTTTGGACATTTAGAAGCGAAAGATTTATTAGAAATATTTGACGAAAATTACTATCATGAGTATACGAGTGAGTTATATAGAAAAATTAAAAAACTATATTATTTAGTGAATAAACGAGAATTTGATAATAGAAAACGAGTAGTTAATTATCAAAATACAGAACGTGAACCATTCATGAATATACCGGAGGAAACTAAAGTTTATGTCACACAGTTGCCTAGGGATAAAAAAGCGGCTAGATATAAAAAAGAAACAGTTAGGGAAGATTGTGGGGATAAAATCAAAACTCAATCGGACAGAATTTATCATAAGCAAGAAGTAAATCCGGTAAGAAAATCACAATTAATGACTAGCGTTGTTTCAGATGATGAGGATAATAATATTGATTCTACCATTACTAGTGGAGAGTCAACATCGAAACAACAGGATTAAATTAAAAAAATTACAAGAGAATCCAGGGATTCTACCCCTTAAATTAGGAGATGTACGTATACAAAGGACACAACACACGTTTGTGCACAACTACCCTTTAATAAATTTTAGGAATCATTTTAATGAATTAAATGCATGTTTAGAAAGGTTAACATTTAAGAATAGTAAATTAATCGATGAAACGCGAAAAGCAGATATTAAAGTTGAAACATCTATCCTTGAACATCAGTTAAAAAGTGTTAAAGGTGATTTATTGTTAATACACCCAAATATATTGAATGTTGAAAAGAAAAGGAGTAAACGAGGGTTGATAAATGGAATAGGTTCAGTTTTCAAATTTATTTCGGGAAACCTAGACGCGGAAGACGGTGAGAGATACGATAACGCGATAAGAACTTTAGCAGAAAATCAGGAGAATCTTATGAATCATTATAATAAACAATTATCATTAAATGCTGAACTAATGCAAGAATATAAAAATATATTTAAAAATATTACTGAAAATTTTCAAATTTTAAATAGAACTTTACAAATAGTTAATTTGCAGCAACAAAAGAATGCTATAATATTATTAAGAATTAACGTAGAAGAGTTTCATAGAATTGTACAAAACGTACAAACTGCCTTAAGCTTTGCTCAATTGGGTATATTGCATTTAAGCATAATCAGTGAAAATCAACTTGAAGTAATGAAAAATCAAATTTTACAATATCATGTAGAAAACGAATTTTATTCGCAGGACATGAGGACACATAGTATTTCTACTCCATGTACCTATAATAGATAAAAATAAATTCACACTTTATCATATGTACTCGGTACCTACTTCACTTAACACAGTAATAATCTCTCCAACTCCATATGTTGCACTAACTGGAGATGACATTTATTATCTAAAAGAGAGATGTGCTTTCTTACAAAACCAATTCTTTTGCGCAGATAAATACATTGAGAAAAATTATCAAGAAGATAGGTGTATAAAAAACTTATTACAAGTAAAAGCAAGTCCGGAATGCATTAATGTACGAACGAACATTAGTGAAACATTAGTTGAAAGTATTAATGATGAAAGATATATACTAATTTTACCCAAAAGGACTTTAGTTCATGAACAATGTGGGCATGAAGAAGTACATGAACTAACAGGAGTGTTTTATGTAAATGTACCGTACTCTTGTTCGTTCACTGCTAAACGTTTTAAATATGTTAATTTAGGAACGCCTTTACCTGAGGAGCCTGTATATCTACCTATGATAACCTATCCAATATCAAATACTAAACCTATACAATTTCACTTGAAATCTATAAAATTGGATCAGTTATCAAAGTTAACTTTAGATTTAGACCAACTAGATTCAATACCACCATTGTTAAGAGGTAATGCACACAATATTACTTTGTATATAATATTATTTATAGTTATAATTGTATTAATAATATGTTATAGAAAACGGATTTATAACAAACTCCCAATTCAAAAACTATTTCAAAAGAACAACAATAAAGAAAATGAACCAACAGTTCACTTTGATACTGGAACTCCAGAAAGTTTACAATTTATTTAAAATATTAATACTTTTGCTCTGAATAAAATTACATATTGTTATAATATATAATTTTATCTTATTGAAGGGAGGAGTTATGACCCTGTATTATCACCTGTATTAGTTAATCAGCCCATATCAACAGGATGCGGGTTATATCTATGTTAAATGTGGTCTTGGGGTTGTCCTCGACCGATAACAGATAAGAAAGCTAATAAATACGCTTGTTCATCAATAAGTTAGTCAGTTGTAGTTATGACATTACTTTGCTTACACTAAGTACATTAAGCTGTGTAAACACTTAGCAAATTGTCAATGTTAATGTAAGGTTTTTCATAATTGTAACTCCGTGTTCCAATAAAGTTTGTTTTTAAAAACTCAAGTCTTCATTGCGAATACGTAATTAACGTCTGCCATAAAATTGATTCCTAGAAATGCCATAACTCCTCGCATGTGTGGTCTACCTACGATACATAAGGAGGGGGTGCCGTTGAGACGTATTGTCAGCGCGATCAATTCTCCTACACATGCTTTGGCAAGACATATAACCAGTATACTACAGCCTCTAACTGGTAAAACAGACTCCTTTGTCAAGGATTCAGCAGATTTTGTCCAGAAACTAAAGAACATAAAGTTAAACAAAGATGATCTCTTAGTCAGCTTCGACGTAGTATTACTCTTCACGAAAGTGCCGGTTGATGAGGTGCTAGTAATGCTCAAAGATCTCTTGCTACAGATCAACTTGAACTTGTCGAAATTTGCCTGAAAAACACGTACTTCAGTTGGAACAATAAAATATATGAACAAGTCGAAGGAGCGGCTATGGGTTCACCGCTATCACCTGTTATCGCTAATATTTACATGGAGGCTTTTGAAACCAAGGCTCTCGAACAAGGGCAGCTAAAACCGACTTGCTGGTTGAGATATGTAGATGATACCTTTGTCATCTGGTCACATGGACGCCAGACATTGAATCTGTTTCTAAAACACCTGAATTCTGTACATCCCAATATACAATTCACAATGGAAGTAGAGGAAAATTGCAGTATTTCGTTTGTAGACGTCCTGGTGAAACGTAAATCAGATGGCAGTTTAGGACATGCAGTCTATAGAAAGAAAACACACACGGACAGATATCTAAATGCTGACTCCCACCATCATCCAATGCAAAAAGCAACAGTTCTCCAGATTTTGGCGACAAGAGCCGTTCGTATCTCAGATGAAGAAAATTTAGAGAGAGAAAAGCTACATCTGTTTGACTCTTTACAAAAGAACGGATACACAACTACCGCCATGCGAAAGCACTAGACAAGACTATGACACAAAAGGCTAAAGAAGAATCCCCACCTCTGAAAGGCTTATCATTTCTACCTTACATTAAAGGCTCGACTGATAAGATAGGACGTGTCCTGCAACAATGCAACATCAAAATTGTGTTCACGAGCAAGGAAACTTTGGGTAACGGCTTCAGATCGGTAAAAGACAAGATTCCAAGTTTAAAAACCGCTGGCGTATATCGCATTCCTTGTTCTTGCGGCTCGATTTACATTGGACAGACTGGTCGTTCAGTTGATCTAAGACTTCAAGAACATAATCACAAAATCAGCCGTAGCTGAACATACGTTTACAAATGGGCACACTATAGAATTTGAGCACGCAAGAGTACTTGCCAGAATACCTCACTACCTCCCGCGAGTGATACGTGAAGCCATAGAAATAGAAAAACATCCAAATAATATCAACAGGGAAGATGGCTTTAAGCTTAGTAAAACGTGGACCCCTGTGATACACGATCTAAAGCATTACAACCACTGTGCGTCATACAGCCACGCCCCACGGATTAAGCTGCACTCGGACGACCAACCAGCGTTACGCCACTCCGCGCGCCTGGCACGGAGGACTATAAATAGCTCCACACCGACCTTCGGTTCTTAGTGCGACTTTCACTCTGATGATGGAAACTGCAAGGTTTTGCGAAACGTTAGTGAAAACGGCCAAACCTGCCTAAGTATCCTCGTTCTCATGATACTCAAACAACACGAGCCACCAAAGAGCATGACCATCGCGCGGGTTTTTGTTCGACTTCACAAGGTGCAAGGCACATTAAGCCAGAAACTGCTGGATGTTCATAAACAAATACTACGCGGTCTAAGCCGAAATTCCATGTTAAGAATAATAGATAGCCTCTAAACAGCGAATTTTACACAAATAGTGATTTTAAGGTTTTTCTGATAATTATAACGTTTTCCCCATTTTGCAACCTTCAAATCGACCTTACCGCAAAATTCCCACCTCCCAAATTCTCTTTAAAGATAAACTTGACCAGTTGAAAGTCTCCAAACAGGGCATTTCACACAAATATGAATTTTACAATTTTTCTGATAATTAAATGGTTTCCCCACTTTGCAACTCCTAAATCAACCTGAGCCGCAAAATTCTTAAAAACCCACAGATTCATCCACATACTGCCAAAAACAAAATTCGGCATTTTTTTCTTTCCCCCTGTTTATGCGAACATCCAATTTGCTACAAATGCACCTCACCTTTCTACCCCTGTAACTTTGCCCCCGTGCATCGCAGACCCCAAACATCAGCCAGTACGATGAGCGTTGGTTCATTCTCTCTTCAACTAGCCCCAGATCGCATTTGGAGCTTCCAAAAAGTATGCGATGTAACAGCACCAAAAAATCGTTTTAACCCCCGTATTTTCGCCCCCTCGAGTCTTACATTTTCACAACCTCTGTAGAAAGTTCGCCCTTGCCGAGACCTTCAAAATGACACCAACAACATTCACCTCCAATACGTACAACTAGCAACAATTCGCGAAAACTGCGTATTTTCCAAACGTCACACAAATTGCTAAAAAAACCCTGTACTAGCATCACATCTCTAATTTATTTAAACATTTTCAATGTTAAAACTTAGCACCACGATATACGTATTGAGCATAAATAAGTACCGAAACACAATAGTTATTTACTATACAAGTGGGATAACAGCATCATTAATATACGCGTGTGTAACTTACAAACGAGTGCGTAACACGAGTTATGCAAGCACACAAGTATATTAATGATGCATTATCACACATGTATTGTACAAAATTTTATCTAAGACTGCCTAAAATTGAGAAAAGTGCATTAAGAGAAATGTCAGATCTGTCATTTTCAAAAATATTTTAGTAGGCAAATGTCATTATGTCATTCATTTGACACTATTTCAGTTACGTAATGAAGTCATTACACAACTCAGTTGCGTAATGAAACCATTACATAACTGAGTAGTGTAATGAGCTTCATTACGTGACGTAATGCGTTTCCCCCGTATCCCACTGGAGTAGAAAAATAAAATGACCGCTATGTTCTACAAAAGGAAACTACACAGAGGACAAGACAGCAAAACATTCAAGCTTGATATTATTTATCCCCTTCGCAAATAAGGTTATTGCAAAAAAATTATGTTTTTCGAAATGAAAATTAAGAAATATAAAGCTAATCATTATGAGTTGTGCGTTAGGACATTATTCTTATCGCTTGCAGCATATGTGTTTTTTTTTGTCATCGGTACAATTTTACAACAAGAACTAAATTAGAAAAAATTACAGTGGCAACTAGAATATGGTTATAGAACCGAACGAAGAGGACTAAAATGGTTCGGCCATTTAATGAGAATGCCAGACGATAGATGGCCTAAAAGAGTATTTCAGTGAAGACCACCAGGAAGGAGTAATCGAGGTAGACCGCGTAGGTTCTGAAATGAGGGGATATGGCGTGCAGTGGCAGAGAGAAATTTGGATGAAGAGCAAACACTAAACAGAGAGGTGTGGCGACGAAGAACTGGAATGTGGCAATTAGCTGTACTGTAATATGTAATACAATATACAGCAAACTTTATTGTAATGTATACATGGTGTTATCGAAAGTGCGACCGAAACTTTAGGGACGAATAGTTTACGTAAATGCAAGAAACAAACTCTAATACATTTTTGTTATTTAAAGCTTCATTCTCAAGTTTAAGTCGCACTGTTTTGTTAGTGTAAAAACTAGGAGGCTGTTACAAGTTACACCTTTGTTTGAGCGTTAGTCAGCAACAGCTGTCATATTACAAATAAAACTTAAAGTAGATCTTAAAGACGGGTACAAATACTACTTGTGTCTAAATATTCGATCAGAAGCTGAACAGGTTCTTCAGAAATTCAGAATATGCAGATATGCATTTCATTCGCGGTTATGCAACGAAAATGCAAGAGAAGCGGTAAGACGTTGTCCAGAAACTTATGCTAATCGTCAACAACTCTCTGCAAAGACCTTTACAAGGCTTCATCAGCATTTGCGCGAGAGTGAAACTGTTCAGCCTCAATTCAGAGACTGTGGTAAGCAAAGAACAAATAGAATAATTGATGCAGTTGAAGAAATTTTTCAGATGGTCGAAGAACATCCTTCAGTTAGCACGAGAGGAATAGCTAGAACCGTTGGTATATATAGGCAAGTAGTATAGCGAACTCTCCACGAAAATATACTGTGCCCTTATCAACTTCAAGGTGTGCAGGCTTTGGAACCTGCTGATTATACTAGAAGGTTATAGTTTTGTGAGTGGCATTTAAAACAAAACGCTACGTTTTCCAGACATGGTATAACTGACTACCACAATTACCACATTTGAGAACAGGAAAACTCCTACATAATAAGAAATGGCCGTTATCCAAGGAAATGTTCAATAAATGTTTGGGTAGGCTATTAATGCAATCGTTTAGTTGGACCTTATCTTTTACCTCCAAGACTATCAGCAAATAACTATTTAAATTTTCTAGAAAATAACTTACCCGAACTTCTCGAGAATGTTCGGCTCGCTGTACATAAAAAAGTGGTTATTGTTGGACGGCGCGCCAGCACATTTCGCTGTAACGATACGAAATTGGTTGAACCAAAATTATACCAATAAATGAATAGTAGACCTAAGAGATAGTGTAACAAGGTCAACACATCACCAAAACACACAACTCACACAATGATTGCTGCGCAAGCACCAAAGGCGCGCTCCAACTCCGTATCCCGAATCCGGGGCAAGTTGAGCATTGTACCGCCACATGCCAGCGCATAAAGCACCAGCCTCTACACCGCAAGGTAAATGGGGTTACAGATTATACATACATACGTGAATAGGAAGAGGTGGTACAGTTGCATGGAGTCCTCGTTCTCCAGATTTGAACATAACAAACTTCTTCATTTGGGGTACAATTAAAAATTCTGTCTATGGAAGAAAAGTTAATAGGGTATTCAGGATGCATCTTGAGATATTCAACAAAATCCTAATGTTTTTGAAAGCGTTCGAAATGCACTCATTTTAAACAATTGTTATAGTTGAACTTTAGTTATTTTAGTGTGTCTGTCTACTACGAATAATAGTACTTATATTACACAATAAGTTTTGATCAGTACAGTTTTACAAAACGAATATAGCTTGATTGTGTACAAGGGAGCGAGTAACTTAAAAAGCTATATAAGTTTAGTAAAACGGGTTTTCTTATGAAGTATGTATACTATTTTTTCGCATTTTGTATAAGCATTTATAAACAAACATTTATATAAAAGCATTATACCACATGTCCACTAAAAAAGGCGTCTGTGTAAATCCAAGCGTATGAATAATATGTTGGTGGCACTGTAACTCTATGTCAAATTCGAGGTTAGCAAATTAGGTTTTGCGTCACTTTTGACAGAGACTGACGCAAAACCTTGCCTGCTAACGTCGAATTTGACAAAAACTAACACAAAACCTAACCTGCTAACCTCGAATTTGACAGTGACATTACCATATAGTAAAGTTACATTTCTATGCACCAAAGTGCCACTTTATTAATCGATTTTGAATTTAGTAAAACAGCACATTATTATACAAAATGCGAAAAATTACTTTTTCTGTTATTTCTATTGTTTTTTTTTGTTATTATTAAAAAAAATGTAAATAAACCACCCTATTGTTTGTTAGTTGAAGATAAATTTACAGAAATTTAGTAGTTTCTACCATGGTGTAAAGAATACAAGGTGAAACGTTTTCGGGGATACACAGACGTTCAGAAAGTAGAGGGGAGATGTCAAACAAACCCCAATGCGCCTACTCAGCAAATCCGTCATGCCGCGATCATGGTGTAACCATGGCCGCAATCGTATATTGTTGCTGGCACTGTCAGTCGATGTCAAATTCGAGGTTAGCACGCTAGGTTTTTCGTCAGTCTGACACAATCTGACGCAAAACCTACCCTCGAATTTGACATAGACAGCGTGTTTAACAATGCACTTCCGTACTAGCCTTCGTGCCCTTTGTGGGCGCATTTCTTATTGGTTGAATTTGAGGCTCCGCCCACAATACATCCATTTTGCGCAACGTCACACCTTGAATTCTATGCACCATGGTTTCTACAATAAAAAAAGTAAACTTTTACTACAAATTGGTATTGGTCAGAAACGCGAGGGGATTAGAATTGTTTTATTGCCTACTTATCTTTAAAGAGAATAGAGTAAAAGAACGCTCTGTAGCAGCTATATGATGCTTTAAATCACAAAAATCCATTAAAATTTCTATCTTGTATTTACCCAAAATATCTATGTTTGAAGTTTGAGTCGCATTTTCGATGACACTCTGTATTACAGGCCCGCAACATAAATTGTTATAAAATTGGCTTGCTATGTGTAATTAATTAAAATATGAAAATTTATTAATTGACGAACTTTTAACAGATATCCCCCTTACCTTTTTCAGAATTTATTTTCGATACCTGCCTTAAGCATGAATAAATGGTTTGCTGATGAGCACACACACAGCAAAGTTTTCATAGGCAAACATCCTTAATGAGACTTTTGTCTTATGCGTATGAGCAACTCAGGGTTTATGATAAAATATCGCACATAACCATAATTCAATTTCGTGAGTTCTTGGAAACTTATTAGTTGCATTAAATGAAGATGAGCAAAAAAACATGTTTTAATAATTAATCTTTCTACTTCCCATTTTTACCAATTATTATGCTTATAGAGCTCTACAATTACAATGAAATAATTCTCGATCATAGGTGAGCAAGAACACAAAGTAAATACGGTAATCTTTTTTCACTCGGCACCTCTGTTCATGACCTGTTGCAAACTGGAACAGCAAGCCTCTGGTGAATGCAATATGTCCGCCATTGAAAACCTTGTCTCAGGGTCAAATTCTTGTGGAAAGCTGTTTAAATAGCTTCAAAATAAACCACACAAGCTATCAAACTTTGATATCAAATAGCACCGATCATAAACAGACGTTTACTATCACGTAAGTGACAAGCAGACAAGCTGACAAACATAACTTCAAAACAAAGCAGTTAAATTTAACCTTAAACATTTTCCCGTGAAGAACAAACGTTTCGCTTTGAATTAATGGCAGAAGTCTTCTCAAATGTTAAGAGTAGGTTGTATTAAAACCTCGTACAGACAAATGATTCCCTCCGTAGTGATTAGTTTAATTTGACAAAGTTTTTGCAACAATTGTTATTGATATGTATTTTTTTATAAACTAAAGAAAATCGAAATGTGGAAGAAATGCATCAATTAATTGCATAAAATTCTTCAATCTAATCATAAAACTAAAGAAATCGACCCTTAACAGTCCCGTGTTGAAGCATTTTTAGCACGGCTAAGATTGTGCCCCACTTTAAACTCAGATGTACTGCTAGAAAAGTGTTTTTATACCTTTTCTGCATCTGGGCAAACATTATCTTTAAGGCGGCATTTTTTTCCAAGAAGGGCTGGGTCAACATAATATGTGCTACAACGTCGTGCATTCTTTGCTTGATATCACGGAGCCCAACCATTGTCACTGAGCTGCAGCTTCTGTGGGCCTCTCCAGATAGCATTTCTACTGTCTGATATGGCTTGTCGCAGCTCTAGCTTCCTCGGAATGTGAACTTGTCGCTCTCGTAATATGTGCCATACTCAATTTTGTGTGTGTGTAGGCAATCAATTAAAGACTCAGCGCCTGCTCCTTGTATATCGGCCTCGACTTCCACATCTGTGGCCCAAAAACTTTATATTGTCGACGGTCGGGATTTCAGCAAAACTCGGACTAGCTCCCCATGTGCAGTGATAGCCCCAAACTTGATTCCAGTGCTCTGAAGATGTCTTTTGTGGCAAAGCGTTCCGATTTTATGCACTTTTTAATTACCTCGGTATTGCCAAATATAATCTCAAATTCTTGGGGAAGAATAGAATTTCCAATTGAATGTGTTATATGTAGCGCAATTTGTATATTTTTATACTAAACTATTAGAGTTACATGCTCATTAAGAATAAAAGTCTCCTAAAATCTTGCTGCTAAACTAAATTATGCCCTAATTTCTTCGGAAGTCAAGAATTTTTAATTGAATGTTATGTGTAGTGCCGTTTGTAAATTTTTATATTAAATTCTTAGAGTTAAATGCCCATTAAGAATAAGAGTCTCCTAAAATCTTGTTTTTAAACTAAATTATGCTCTAAATTTTTTAACTTGCTAGCTACTTAATTGCATTTCCCTCGCATTATCTATATAAAATTGTGAGAACATTTTCCGTTTCTATAACCTTAGTTCTAATTTGTTACGTTGGTTTTCTCGTTTCTAAATTTAAAATCCCGCCTGTAAAAGAGCATCTAAACATGTGCCGGTTTACAAGCATTTCTCGGCGGCAGTCGAATACACGTGTCTTTTTTATCGAACCTGTAGATCACGCAAAATACGTAGCCAAAAAGAGTCAGTTGTGTGAGTAGGAAAGAGAGGGAGCGAACGGATTTACTCCGTCTCCTCTGCCGCAGGACAGGCCAAGTGGTTTTTCGTGCTGTTCTTTTTTTGTGTTGTAATTCATGGTTTTCACAATTAAATTATAGGTGAATGCCGTTGCAGTGGCGCATTCCCAAGGTGCCTTTCTTCGTGCTTGGAATCAGGCCGCGTTATGGTCGCGAATAAATAAACTGCATGTGGATGTTGACAGTCGGACTTGGGGGTCTATAAGTGATGTTTGCTGGTGCCGTTGTTAGTCAAGAAATCCCAGTACCGCGGAGTTGGCAGCTTTGGTTAACTCTCGTGGACGGATTATCTAATTGGGAATTTCTGCTGGGGCCAATTTGGCATAATAAAGTTTCGTTTATCGTTTCGAATTCTTGCCATCTTGCTAAAGATTTTATGCTACCCTCTTTGGAGGTGTAAAGTTGTCCCGACCCCTTCGTCGACAACACTCATGGGCTGTTCCGCAGTTTCCTCAAGCGTCTTTGGCACAGTTTGCTTGGAAACAACCACCTACAGCTTCGTTGAGCATCGAGTTGCAGCAACATGGACTCCTTAAGGTACCGTCTCTTTGTAATAGTTTTAGAGTGCGTAGATTATAGTGAAAGAAGTGATTTATTGAAGTCTCGGCATTTTGCGTAATGTTGCTGTCAATTTAGAATTGACCGTTTAAACTGTCAGTACGCTCAATTGAACATTTAATATCAGTTTTGATGTTTATGCTTAGCCTAACGTAGTTGCGATTAAAGTAATTACCGCTTTTTAGCCACATTTGATTCTTGTAAAGTTTGATTGCTTTTGAGTCAGGTTTATCTAGTTTAAACGTCACACAACTTAACCCCTTACTAACCAGTTTCGTTACATTTAATTATTAAGCACATGTTTAGCAAATGAATTAGAAGGTGTACGCATTGGCTTCCACTTTTCTCAGTGGGCTCACCTGTGTATTTCCAGTTTTTGGAAAGTGGTGGCGCCATGGCATCTAACATCTGCTTTTCTTTTAATAGGCCTGTGCCCTGATTAGTGTCACAATTTCTAGGTTGTGTGTCATTCTAGCTTGTTTAGGTTAGTTGCAACCCTTGATTGTGTGTGTTATATGCATCCGCATATGAGTTTGCCAGTTTCCGGTGATGTTCACCAGTCGTTACCTACTGCCGCTGATGAGCCCGCATGCCATAATATCTACAAAATTTGCTAGGATGATCAATTAGCATACACCAGTATTAAACTCATTGGCTAACTTTTACTGTAAAACATACATTTTATAAAATGCCTATAGCTCATTAGAAGTTATGGTATACAGAGTGTTCATTTTAAAAGCTACCGCATATCAGGTTAACGGTAGGCAACACATATTGCATTCCAAAGGTAACTTTTCAATATATCAATTTAATAAATATTAGTGACGTAGTAGTCTTTAAACCTTTTAATTTTAAATGTTAATCAATAACAATCAGATAATTGCATAAATAGAAACAACATAAGTAACAACACTAATTACAAATTAAAGTAAGTGCTCAAACTGTTTGCCATTATTTTCAGTGCGTAGTATCAGCATTGTTCCAAATTACCTCTAACAGTATAAGAAAATGTTACTTCATTAGAAAATAGTACGTACGTTAAAAAATTTGTATCAACTGTTAATTGAGCTCTAAAAAATCACAAAATTCTAATATTTTCGCAAATCAAGGGGGGGGGGTAACTGATGTATGAATGGTAGCAGTTTAAGGTGTTTACCGAGCCAAGACTTATCTCCAAATATCGAGCAATTGCTCTTTGATTATTTGAGAATTATTAGATACCATTTCAATTACTGCAGATTCATTTTCTTTGCTGGTGACGGTGCGAGTTCTTACGTGATTCTTTTGAAACTGGCCATAGCTTCTCAATTTTTTCTCCATCATCCTAAATGTCTTATTGCAGGGTCTTCGACGTTTGGATGCCGTTGGTGATAACCTCGCTGCTGCATCATAATTCTCACGACATTTTGATTTTAGTACTTTGTGGTTTGACACTGGCAGAATGGATTTAAACCAACTATATTTCAAAACTAGTGAGTTACCCGAACAACGCTTCTGTTCGCTAATTTAAGAGAGATTCATTAATATAAATTTAAAAAATTTGGTGTGATACACGCACACAACTTACTTTTACAGTGATCTAATAATTAGCCAAAAATATGATATTACATTTTTAAGCATTTGTCAAACATTTTCAAAAATTACAAATTCTACAAAAACGGTACAAAATAGACCGTTAGTTCAAGAGACAAATTGTCTCTAGAATTTTAAGCTAAATTTAAAAATGTAATAAAAATGTAAAGTTAAAAAAAATCGTTTGAGCCGTTTTTAAAAAATCGAAAAAAACTGAAAAATCACAAAAGTAAACACCTACTTTCGGTTATGCGATTTTCTTCAAAAGCTTGCGGTCGCATCTACATAGTACACAAAACTTATATATCAAGTTTCAACACCATACCTCTTTATGTTTTTGAGATATTTTGTTCACAGACAGACGCACAGACAGACAGACACACAGGCAGACACACACACAGACCAATAAAAAGAATTGTTTGTTTGAATCCAATACTTCGTTTATTGTAAAAGGAAGTAAAAAGAGATGCATCGGCCGGGAATCGAACCCGGGCCGCCCGCGTGGCAGGCGAGCACTCTACCCCAGGACCAACCTGGGTGTTTGAGTAATGCGCAGCTATAATGATATATGTTAGCGTCCAGACGAATTCTAGCCTTGAGATGAATTCCCAGCCCTTCAGTGGTGTTCATTTCTTGACCCCCGGGTCACCCGCCCTATTAATCACGCCACAAAATGATCTGCGAGACGTGTTGTCCAAAATATGGAAAGAGTATTGTATTACAATTTCAGAATGCGGCGTGTGGACATTCATTCGTCTCCTGGGCGGGCCCGAAGGTGCCAGCGCAGATCCTTACGTTATTAAAATGCAGTGTAATTCGTTTAGTTAATAGAGCTGGTGCGATACTTTGTTTTAATTGACGCTTTAATTAATCGTTTTCGCTAATATCAGAAGTGGGATTGGCTCGCGTTTCACATGAAAGTGAATTGTAATCGTGATGGAATCAATCGATGCTTTAACCGGTGGTTTTCTTTGTTTGCGCGAAGTGCCGAGCTCGGGCGGAATTTCGACCCCGAAGATGCGGACGCTAGTTGATGCTGTGTTAAATTTCAACAGCTGGCCGAGAAATTTCGCTGGTCTTCTCGGGAACAAGTGGCTGTAACCGGGAAAAGGTTTGATGATTGGAGCCTAGAAGGAAGAGATTGGGATGCGTTTAAGCTAAGTACTTAACTTAAGAACTACTCGGATTGCTAATATTGCGAGGTTAAAAGGGGAATTTGGTTAATCTGATCGGGATGCTCTGGTTAGAGTGGCATGTTTTATAAGTTCTGTTAAATGTTGGTATGTGTGTCCTTGTAGGAGGACTATATTACGGACGAATATGAAAAATTGAAATAATTAAAAGCCAATTGATCCGAGTTGGTTTTAGTGAAAATTAGTCTTTTGATATTTGTGATCGTTATTAGAGTCTCATCTGTGGGCTCGGATTGTCAAATTATATCCGAGTTAGTAACTGCGATTTTATCATTTTCACTTAATAAACGCCTGCTTGATGCGTACTGACTCGTTTACAAAACTGCGCTTTGAAATACTGGGCGTTTGAAATTACAATAATGAAAAACGCAAATGTCTACGATGCTCAAAATCTGGTACTTCGCAATTTCATTGCCCCATGACCGATGCTGATAGCATATCTGTATACAATTCGGTTTTTGATTTGGATCAAAATCCGGAGAACAGGTCGGGTCGTTAAAATATTTGTTAAGATTTTAATTCTGGCCGTTCTGCCGTGTGGAATTATTTTTTGTTAAAGCTGTTAAGGAGGCGGGGCTGTTAATGTAGCAATTCTTTAAAATAAAGGCGAAAATAGCTAACCAAGCCGATTAATTGCCGAACTTGTTTTACATTTTTCGGAACTGGGTAATTAAGTAAAGCTTTGCTTTTTATCAAATTTAACGAAAGTAGAGCAGAACAAAAATGATAGAACCCGTCACCTTAGTAATGCACTAAGAGTTGGAACCTTAGCTTCAAGCAGTAGCTATTAAAGAACAAGTTCTTATATTCTATAGAAAAAGGTGTTTTTGCGTTAAATGCAGACACGGAGTTACGTCCTGTTGGGCCAAAGAAAGGGCTACAAAAGCCCAATGTAAATTTGTGTTCGAGGAATTTTACAACTCCTATTACGCTTGTGTTAATTAGGAACATACTTGTGTATTGCTTAGTAGATTCCGGCGCGGATTGTCCCTTGATAACCGAAAAACTAGCTACAGAGGTTGGAGTTCATTGGAATCCGTGTCATGTTGCATTGCAGGAATTATGGTCGAGTAGTACTTTTACTCGCACAATTTTGATTGTTTCTTATGAGGATGTCACGCTGGAACTCGATTTTCATATCATATCGAATGACGCTATTTCTTACGATTGTTTGGTTTCTAATTCACCTGAGTTTGACATAGGATGTACTCTTCAGGGTGGCGAGCGTCAGTTCCTATTAGATCTACTTGACACACATTTGGAAATGTTCACAAATAGCAATAATTTGTTTCTTACCACCCATATCGCCCGTAGTAGAACGACAGCAAGTGCGAGAAATTATCAGTGAGCTACTCCAAAATAACATTATTCAAAAAAGCTCCTCTCCGTTCGCTAGCCCCGTGCTGCTTGTTAAGAAAAAAAAATGGTACAAATCTCCTATGTGTTGATTTTTGTGCTCTGAATAAGGTAACTGTAAAAGATAGGTAGCCTTTACCTTTGATGGACGATCAGTTGGACCTTTTAGGCCAGGGTCGATATTTTATCACTCTTGATATGGCGTCTGGGTTTTGCAAGATACCCATTTCTCCAGAGTCAGTTCATAAAACGGGATTTGAATGCCGTTAAGCATTTCCGAACTTATTTGTTAGGCCTTCACTTTACTATCATTACTGACTACAATTCCATTAAAGCCACCGCGAATAAAAGACATCTTGTGCCTCGTACTGCCCGCTGGTGGGCTACCTTACAGATTTTTCTTTTACCTTGGACTAACAAAAAGGCAAAAGGGTGCCACATGTTGATTATCTGAGTTTGAATCTTATAAAGGTTCATGTAGTTGACAATCCGAATTGGATCGAGGTCGTCTAAGCCAAAGATCCTGAATCTCAAAAACTCATAAAAGAGGTGGATGATGGCACTACCGCGCCACACGATTATTCTGTGAAACATGGCATTCTTTATAGAAATATTGGAAAGAATTCATTGAGTGTTTTTATACCTAAGAGAAGTCGACTTTTAATATTTTAAAATTATGCCATGATGATAACTGCCACGTCGGTTATGACAAGACCTTTGCTGCCGTCGCAGCTCAATTTTGGTTTTCACGGCTAGCTGCATTTGTGCGAAAATACCTTAAACATTGTCTTGTTTGTGTACGTAGCAAGCCCTTATCCGGGAAAAAGGATCGTTACCTCCACCCAATTGATAAAACCCCAGTGCCTTTTCATACCATACATTGCGATATTTCCTGACCATTTCCTCCTGGTTCAGACGCTTTCCGCTGCGTGTTTCTACTTATTGATGCGCTTACAAAATTCTTACAACTAATTCCGATTAAAATATTGACGGCCAATGAAACGCTTTGAGTTTATCGTACACATCTGTGCACTTTTGGAACACTTAGTTTGGTAATCACAGACCGAACCTCCAAGAATTGTATATTGAACACCACATGGTCGCTACTGGTGCGCCCCGCGCGAATGGTCAAATTGAGCGGTACGTGCCTACGATAGTAGACTTGCTAACTATAGACAGTAAGAAGTCAGAATGGACGAGCGCATTGCAAAAGGTGCAATTACCATTAAACACCACAGTCCAGAAAACCACTAGATTTTCCCCTGTTTATACCTGCTCCACCCACCCTCTCTTCTGAAACGAAGTATTTTTATTTTTATTTTTGGTAAGTACTACCTAGTCACGAATAGTCCGTGTTAGGGAGTTACTTAGTTGTTTGAAAGTTTGATTGATAGTATTTTTTGTTTGATAAGTACTATAGTAGGAGACGCATGTGCTTTTGTTTGATAGTAGGGTAACAAGCCATAGTACCCCCTGAGCATTTCGAAATGACAAGTCTAGTAAGAGACCGCTGAGCATTTCGGAATGACAAGGTTGATGGCCTCTGAGTACCAAGTAGCAGGGTAACAAGCCTATAGTACCCCCTGAGCATTGCGAAATGACAAGTCTAGTGAGAGACCGCTGAGCATTTCGGAATGACAAGGTTGATGGCCTCTGAGTACCAAGTAGCAGGGTAACAAGCCTAGAGTACCCTCTGAGCACTTCCGAATGACAAGTCTAGTTAGAGACCTCTGAGCATTGCGGAGTGACAAGGTTGAGGGCCTCTGAGTACCAAGTAGCAGGGTAACAAGCCTAGAGTACCCTCTGAGCACTTCCGAATGACAAGTCTAGGCAGACACCTCTGAGCATTGCGGAGTGACAAGGTTGATGGCCTCTGAGTACCAAGTATAATGTTGGAGACGTGTATGTTTTGGACATATGTTGACAGGGTAAATGTTTGAGAGTTGAAAAACTGATGATTGTGATAACTGTGTCCTCTGAGCACTATGGTGACAAGACAAGTCAGTTCGACAAGTGTGAATGATAAGTTCTGAAGTACCTGACATGAGTTACTAAGGTGTGTGTACGGCGAAGTACGAGCCGTACTATGTTATTTGTTTAGCAGATCTGGGTTTTTCGAGAGCGAAAAACAGTTCAGGATTGGCCGTGTTAGCGTCCAGACGAATTCTAGCCTTGAGATGAATTCCCAGCCCTTCAGTGGTGTTCATTTCTTGACCCCCGGGTCACCCGCCCTATTAATCACGCCACAAAATGATCTGCGAGACGTGTTGTCCAAAATATGGAAAGAGTATTGTATTACAATTTCAGAATGCGGCGTGTGGACATTCATTCGTCTCCTGGGCGGGCCCGAAGGTGCCAGCGCAGATCCTTACGTTATTAAAATGCAGTGTAATTCGTTTAGTTAATAGAGCTGGTGCGATACTTTGTTTTAATTGACGCTTTAATTAATCGTTTTCGCTAATATATATAAACCTAGGTATTCACCCGAGCTAATATCACAGGGCGACAGCAGCTGTCACACCGTAGCCCACGGCGACAGCGCTCGGATCCGCTGCTTAGAGAATTTAATTAAATTTAAAAAAATCGTACTTTTTTTGAAAATAAAAACCGGCCTACGATCTAAGTCTAAAAATTTGCAAACTTTTAAGCCATCGTACATCGGTCCAGTATCTTCGGAGGAGATAGCGAACAAACATAGAAAGAAAGAAAGAAAGAAAGAGAGCAACGATTTTCTGTTATATGATGTTTTGAAATTGATCAAACAAAGTTACAATTGGAATACAATGTGTGTTGCCTGCCTTGAAACCGGTAGGTGTTTTAAGCATTATATAGAGTGTTTCAAAAGTAAACGTAAACCTTAAGAGGACGCGTTCCACTCATAAAACTAAGAAAAAAAGTGTGTATAAACGTGAGTCCGGAAACGCTTCGTTTCCGAAATACAAGGTGTTTAGAGTTTTCAAAAGCAATACGTTCTGTATTGTTATGTAAAAACCGCTTCACAGTTTATTTATAACTTTTTATAACAGTAATTTCAAGGGCGTGCGCACAGACTTGTCGATAAGGTTTTTTCACAAACAAATAACGCCCAGCCGATTTTTTTGCGATTTTCGTATTTTTTTAATAAATTCTTAACTAAAAATCCAACTTTTTGTTTCCTGGATTTTTTCCATCTCACTTTGTTATTCAAGAAAAAAAAATAAAGCCTACATTTCTCTGAACCCGTTAATACAAAAACTAAAATGCTTTAATACCTCAAAAACCCCTTAGCCGATTTTAGCGAAACGTTGAAGGTTTATTACTGCTATTAAGGCTGTTTTAACTTACTTAAATTTAAGTTATTTATTCCAGGGGCGTCCGGGCAGGTAATCTACGAAATAGATTATGAAAAAGGGGGGCCACTGAATTTTTTAAAATTTTATATTTTTCACCTTCAAAGTTTCATTGAAATCGGCTGAGGGGTTTTTAAGGTATTAAAGCATTTTAGTTTTTGGAATTTCTGAAATTACTGGATCAACTGTAATAAATCCAAAAGATACAACATAAAAGTTATCAACACACTTTAAGCATTTTATTAAAATCATCCAGAGCGGTTTTTAGATAACAATAAAAAACGATTTTTTGTGAAAACTTTAACATCTTGCATTTTTGTATTTTTATGAGAGGAACACACCCTCTTAAGCTTTATGTTTATTTTTGAAACACCTTTTATATTGCCTAATAGTTATATAAAATGCCTGAGTTATGCAAGTTGCCTGTATTTCAAGTTTTAAAAATTAGCGTGATAAAACAAATGTAGAGTGATAAGAAAAATGCTCTTCATTTCATAACATTTTCAGAAATATTACATCATTTAATTGCAGAGCAATGTGGTATCTTTCCGGAAATTAAAAGGAAGGTGAAACCAGTGGCGGATTTAGGCACAGACTGACTAGGCTGAAGCCTAGATGGCAAGTTTGTAATGATGCAAAAAAATTTTTTAATTTCATTTAAAAAAGTAGGCTTTTATTAATTAATTTCGGTATGTGAAGTGACACTTTGATTTTAATTTAGGAATGAACGATTTTAAATACTTGTTTCTTTAGTTCACAGAACTGACCAACGCACTTTACTAAAATGAAGGCAAATCCAATTCTATACAAAATAGGCTTGGATTTGAATAATTAATGAAATTTTAAAAAATCTTATAGACAACTCGTGTTAGCGTGCTTATTTTTCACGCTGCACCTCTTTTAATAACCCTCCACACTTGCACTTCTAACATTTGTGGTCCAAATAACTATTTTTTAACGCAAAATCGTGAAAAAAGTACACTTTTTTTAACTATTTTATTAAAGTGTCAATTTGACAGTTGTAAATTCCGAAGTTCTTTTCGACTATATTTCGAGTTACAAGAGATCAGTATGCAAAAATACTACGTGTACAACATGTTTTAAAGGTCCATTTTTTCGTTAAGTTGCTTGATTGACTCGGGCTTCGCCCTCATAAATAAAACAGCAAATTCAGGAAAAAAAGTACGACTTTCAAAACTAGTTTTACAAATTACTATACTCCTTAAAATTGCAGTTTAACGTAGAATCATGGTATTTGACAGTAAATTGGATTACTTCAAAATTATACCTGGTGAAATCAGCTGATTTTGGTTCAATTCAACAGGCAGTGGATGAAACTCAAACAGAGTATAGTTTACTAAAAGTTGGGCGAACAGTATGATTTGACAGAAATATTTGATCCAAATTAGACGTTTGACATATGTCGAACCAAGGAGTTATGAAAACCAATTTTGCTATCTTGCTTTTAATGGTCGAGTTTTCAGAGCATTGGCCATTCTTAGGTCTCTAGAACCGATTATTAGGAATATACGATTAACCTAATTAGAAGTTAGATTTGCACGTGTGGAACCATCGGTCGTAGCGTATTACAAAATTTGTAAAAACCGCTGTTTTATCATACATACCTTGTAAACAATTGTCTAAACCAGTGGTTCCCAAACTTTTTTGGGCCAAAGACCCCTTTCCCAAAAATAGTCGATACCATAGACCCCTCACTGTAACTCGTTCTTTTATCGTACTTGCTTATAGCACCTTTGACAATCACTGGGTTTCCATAATTTGATAAGATCTGATTTTTTTGAGTCGATGCTATTTGTAAACGAGGGTAAATTAAATGACACTTTTCCAATCGCATTGAACAAAGCAAGTTCGGGCGTGCAAAAAAGTTGTTTCAACTTGCATTCGTCCTGTACATGTTCAAACTCGTGTACCAGCAGTGTGTTGAGACGTACCTAGCTAGTTACAATTTAATCTACTTTAAAAGTTAATTTTGTGAAGTGTTAATTAGTACTTATATACTTTACCATTAAGTTAACATACGATAAGTTGATATTGAAAGATTTAAATAACGGCCTGTTTGGGGGTCCATTTTCAAATGCCTTCGACCCCCATTTTTATGCACCGAATTTATCGACCCCTGAGAGATCGATATCGACCCCAAGGGGCCGATATCGACCACTTTGGGAATCACTGGTCTAAACCAATCAAAATGTATCACACTGTTTGGCCAACTCTTATAGTAAACTATATACAGGGACCCTATACTCGAACTTGACATAGACGGACGGTGCCACCAACAATACATTTCAGTACTGCCAAACGTATAACACAACTCACAAGCATCGTTAAGTGCAACCGACCCGGGTCATAATAGATATTAACGATACAAGTTTGGTTATGAGCATCGTAACCAGTTTCGTTAAGTGCCATAAACAAACGTGTACTGTTCAATATTTTATCTTCATCGATAAATTCTGGTTCCATGTATTTTGTTATATAAAAGGAGTGCGGTAATATCTATCCATTAGCGCACTGAGTGCGTTACTAAAATTAATTTGGTTAATAGTCTATAACAACACCGATGAAGATAATAGATACCGGGTGACCATAAATGATTGTAATTTTTTTTTCTTAGGTTGGCACTGTTAATGTTGGTTACCCTGCGGTCAATTTTAAGTCTATGTCAAATTCGAGCAGGTTAGGTTTTCCGTCAGTTTTGACACAAATTGACACAAAACCTAATCTGCTAACCTCGAATTTGACATAGACTTAAAATTGACCTCAGGGTAACCAACATTAACAGTGCCAACCTAAGAAAAAAAATCACAACCATTTATGGTCACCCGGGTATTAACGGTATAGTATTCCAACCACAAATTGGAAAGCTATTTAAAATCAGGCCAGCTTGAAAACAGTAAGTCACTTCGTAATTTAATTCATAAAATTACTGTTTGATTGTCATTCAGTGACACTTCGATAATAACCTTCAAATTTGACAGATGCATTGGGAAGTTTGGAAGATATATACGTTTTTCCAAATTTTCTATGCTACTATACGGTTTTAAAAACTCAACTAGTACCTACTTGACTCATGCACAATGTTACAATGCCTTAACAAAACAGTTACATGTACAGTTTGCAGATGAACTGTCATTACTTGAAAGCTGATTGACATTAGAATATTATTTACTGATTGTATGAAACCAACTTAGACATGACTTACACTTTTCATGGTGTACTGGATTTAAATAACTTTCCAATTTTTGGTTGGAATACTATACAAGTTTGATTATGAGCATCTTAACGATACGAGTTTGAGTGCCAAAACGAGGCGGTGAGTCGAGTTTTGCGGCAATCAAACGAGTCTTGTTAAGTGCCATAAGCAAACGTGTATTGTTCAATATTCTAACTTCATCAATAAATTCTGGTTCAATGTATTTTTTATGTAAAAATAGTGCGTAACGAAACTAAAATCAATTTGGTTAATAATCTATAACAACACGGATGAAGATAAAAACATATAACCTAACGGACTCGTTGCAAAAGCTAGTAGACTAAGGAGTAATCTACCAGATCAGTATACAAAAATATATAAAGCTAATATTGATTTCTGGAACCGAGAAAAATGCATGAACAAGCAAAATAAATCATATACAATAAGACGACAAAAATGAACATAAATACCAAGAACTATAAATGGATGAGGAAAGAGTCGTGTGCATGCCTCAGTATAACACAGATTTTACTAACTTATAATAGCAGTGGCCGTAACAAGTAAGAAGTAGACAGCCAGGACGATGTCCAAAAATGTAACTAGTAAAACTGGAAGATAACTAACAAATATTTTGTTAAATGTTTTGAAAATACTTTTATTGATCTCTCACAGTGAACTTGCATATTGTATGATATACCTATAATTTGGTTATATTGTTTTTACTTTCTACTTACAAATTTTTTGAACTAATATAATTAAGTCACATATTCCAACTGAAAACAAATGAGCATTTATAGAATTGTGCACTTAACCTAAATAGTAAGTAGGGTAACTATTTTTTAATGCTAATGCGCATATTACAGTCAACATGCAGTCACAAAAGCAGCGTTCTATATTAGTAATGCTTTCAGAGTGTTGGGAAAAACATTTTTATGTAATGACGTAAATATAAATTGAATCTGGATTTCCACCGAAAATTAATTGAAATTTTGATTATTTTGTGTTGTAGTTTTTGCTGCTCTTCCAGTTCATTCGTGCATTATTGATTAATTTTGAAGTTCATCGTTCACCTGAAGAAAAATGATAATTTATGTTACCTTGGAGATGTAGATACATCAGAAGACAGCTAAAAGGACCTACCACTGTCTAGTCGCCAAGTAACATTTTTAACTGAATATTATCCTAAAATTGAAAACCGTTGCTTTAAATTTATTGTTATCATGGCACTTTTGTTTTAATATTACCAAGTAAAAACTAATTAACTACAGTGTTTTAACAAACCTATCAATAAACTGATAACCGCAAAGAAGAAAGAACAACTATTGTGGTCGTTGAACAATTTTTAAATATAAAATATTAGAATGTTGAACACAAAATCAAATGATATTAACGGTTCAATAAATGTGATCCATAATATATCTAAATGTATAATAACAGATCACAAGTTGTGAGACGTATATTACAAAGTTGAGTTTCCTCTAATTATAGTGTCACTTAATTAGTTATTAAAAGAATCAGTCATCACTTTCAAATGCGCCGTAAGTATAAATAATATCTACAAAAATAGTCAAGCTCGTGTACAACGCAATTTTTAACTGATGCAAACCAAACCCAAAGTTGTATTAACTAATATGAAGATTTCCAGCCTGTTCTTGGCAAAATTCGACCTTTGATATGATATTTTAGACAACCACTTGTTTCCAAGCATACGACTTTTGAAAACTGGCAAAGATACAAAAGTTGTCTCAATGTGAGAACAATCTGAATACGTCGGTGTCCTTGATAACGTAAACTTATACATTTTTGAAGATCATTTTTGATATGAATATAATAACAATATGAATTAAAGAGTTTTTGGAAATATTTTTTTTATTATTCAAATAATCATTGCTAAAGATTCAATGTTAGTTTTCAAAAAAATTTTCTTGAATATTATTTTTTAAAATTAAGAAACTACTCTGCTGGAAGTTTAGACATGTTTCTTTTAGGTGATGCGTTTTCCTCCTACAAGACATTTCAATACCGCATACGCATAGAACTTTCCAATTAAATTGAGATTCTGTTTTTTTCTTCTATGAAACACAAAATAATTTTCTTTAAATACAGAAGTGCGTATTTACCTTAAAAATAATCAATATAGTAATTGTAATTACTACTTATTTAATAATAACATAAACGTGCAGTTGGCATTAAAAGTATAGAAGGAAATAGGAGCATTTATGGATGTAGGTTTTTGTAATATTCAGCATATACTTACGTCGTAATAGTTCTTGTAATTCCACATTGTCGAAATATTAAACTTTTGGGTTAACATTTCTAAAGTGTGTGTTTAATGTAATCTTCAAAATGTTTGTGTTAATATAAAATTTTTATCCATTCTTTTCATTCATAAAAGTGAAAATAACTTAGTAAATAAAATGGTGTTATTATCTTAGAACGAGTTTTCCTTTGTTTAGACTGTTTCCAAAACGAGAACAATAAAGACCATTTAAATAGATACCACTACGCTTTTTGTTCAACCCACTTCTAAATCCGTTTTCTGGTTTCAATTTTTTGAACAAAATTATAACCATTTAAATTGTCTGCTAGCCAAAACCGATGCCACGTTGTAGGTAGGGTCCATCGACCCTTAGTAATGCGCTGGTTGTAGGTTTTGACGAATGTTCATGAACACAGTTACGATAATTTTAGTAGAAACTCATACTTTTACAAATAAAAAGATGTAGGGAAGAAGGGGAACCTCGAAAATAACTTATTTGCCATTTAAAACCTCCGACAGATATAACTGGAACCCATGTTAGTGTCAGTGTTAACTATAGCATCGTTCATGCCGCGGCTTAAACCCGCTAAATTTAGACTAGTCGATGTGGTTTTCGATTTGCGTACATTTGATTCCCCTTATTTTATCAGCCGCCCAAGTCGATTCTAGAAGTAATAGCTCGAAAGATTCGGTATTTACATTGTTCCCGACGAGTGGCACTAGCCAGTGGCCGTGCTCAAGGCTCGGTGTTTGAAGATACAAATAGACATAGACAGAGAAGTGCCAAAGGCGAGCGGTCATCAGTGAATCTTAACATGAAATTTAATTGATACGCAGATATGAGTTTCGTGAAGAACATTTTTCAAAAAATGAGTGCCCCCGACAACAAGGAGGAAGAGCTGGAAGATGACGACTCTGAGAGTGACGACACAGAAACCGAGGAATCCACGGATACGGGAATCGCCACTTCTGGAAGTGACTTGGATTCTTCGGCACGCCTGGAAGTCGCTGATTGCTCTGCAATTTCCAACTTTTTTGGCTATTGGTAAGTTATTCATGACATTAGCGTCGATCTTTGTGTTACAAGCGAGGTCACTTCGTAGATGTCAAGTTAAAATTAATTCTTTTAAATTAGCTTTGTAAAAGGAAAATTAAGTGCAGACAGAACTGTGCTAGCAGCTATTTAACTGTGAGCTAAAATTAAGATATCTAATGTCTTCTGCATTGCTTGCCACGTACTGGTATTTGTTTTATATTTTATTTATGCATATACTTGAGCTGCCGACCTTTATATAAAAAGAACACAATTTACGAAGCCCGCTGTCAATTATTTAACCGTTGGAAAAGATCTATGGTAGCTTTCTGGGACTAATATTAAGGTTTTGGCATAGTATTATAAGCAACTTATTAAATAAACGTAATACCTACATATATTACTATGGTAATATTTTAGGTTAGAAACTGGTTATAATAAATCAGTATTCTACAGGCTCACAAAGGCATTGAATTCCTTTGATTGTTATACTATAAGAGCATCGCATCAACCGTAACAAAAAACTCTAAATTCAAACAACCTTGGAGCCTAATTAACCTATCATGTTTTAGGTAGCATAAACAAGACAATTACTCTGAAGAAACTCACCAATAATAATAGTAAAATACAAAGAAAAATAAGAGCACTCAGCCTTAACTTTCGCGTACTGAAGATAAAACTATGTAATTAAAAACACTCGGTGGTAAAAGCTAAGAAAGTATTTAATAGTAGAATCGACCACTACAAAAGAGCTGAGGTAGTAAAGTAGTAAAGTAAACTTGTTATTATGAATTTTGAATATTCCAGCAGAGAAAACGTATTTTGTGCATACTACTTCACCCTGACAGATAACCACGTGGACCGAACATTAATTTTATATTTTTCAGCTCAATCAATATTGACTAACAGAAATTTTAATTTCGT